>SJYX01012342.1:514472-564507 GCA_006410675.1 Oreotragus oreotragus
AAAGAAATGCAAATAAAAATACTAGCTACCACTACTGTTTCTATCAGATCAGCAAAGATTAAAGAAAAAGACCTATGACACCCAAACTTAGTGAGGATTTGGGAAAAGAGCCACTCCCATTGTCTACTGCTGAGAGTTAGAAGTCAGTTTGTCAACATTTAACAAAATGAAATGCGTGCATGCTCCTTAATATGGCAGGCTTCCTCCTTGACATCCCTCAGACAAAAGCACCACCATAAGCTCACGCACAAGCTTCTAACACGATAGTCTTCGTGATACTGGCTATAAAAGAAAACAATGGCTCAAACAACGGATCCATTCCTGAACAGAAGACTGCAGACGTGAGTTCTTGGTCATCTCTACAAGTACTGTGTTTTGCACACTTTAAAACATAATCTGAAAATATGACACAAAAAGATGCTTTAGCTACGTAGTGATGTTAAAACAAATCCAGACTCCCGAGTGTGTTATTGAGACATCTTTCTCTGTAGCTGTGGTTTCTATAACTAGCAGGTAGGACTGGTCAGGAGGGGGCTTCTGCAGTCAGATTGTCTGTGTCAGACCCAGGTGTGGGGCAACTCTGGGCAAATCCCATGGCTTCCTGTGTCTCTGAAATAATCCATATAAAACATTCAGACAAAGCCAGTCAGGTAGAATATGGCGTTACCCACTGCTATGTAACATCCACAATAACAGTAATAACTCATGTACAGGAAGCCGTCTGAAATAACAGGCACAATATTTTTCACAGAGACTAGCTCCGATTTTTATTTCTGAGTTAACCATACTTGTCATATTTGAATTTTGAAATGAGCATGATTATTCTTCTCATGCTAATGAGATTACATAGTTTGTAATCTTCTATAACTGAGGAACTTGATAAAGATAAGATGGACTTTTTAAAAGAGAAAGAGCTAGGGACCACTTTTTGGGTACAGGATGCTTACCCTGCTAAGCCTTGGTAACAACCTGGAGGGCAAAGCTTCTCCCCTGGGAGGGAGTCTCGTGGAAAAATGAAAGAGAAATACATAGCCTCGGGCACGGGGCCTGCCTCCTACCAGAATCCCTGAGCTCCGGGCAGAATTTATTGAAACTGAAAGAAAAAAAAAATGCTACTTGGCCGTTACTCTCTCCCTTCAAGTATTAACTTTTAAAGGTTATTGTGCACTATTTTCCATTAAGAAATGGGATAAATAGCAATGCATTTACAGCAAAATTAGTAAATTTCATTTTAGACTTCTGGTTAACTTTTAGCAACAATTTAAGGCTTTCAGCTACCCTTGCAGAGCACTTAATGCTTTTTCTAAAAATAGTTCACATGATAAATATAAGTGCTTATGGATAATTTAAAAGAGAATAAAGAACCACGTGGGGTGCTTTAGAATGTTTCTTCGGGATTCTCTCTAACTTCTTGGGATGCAGGCTTAATAGTCAGGTGCTGCTGGCCTTTAGCACTCAAGCCGAGTTGACGATCACCTCAGGCAGCTGACCTCTCTGACTGGAACCCTTCTCAGGATGACTCACCACGGGCTTCTTGGCTTCCTCCTCTGTGATGCACCTACTCCATGGAGCCAGAGACCAGTGCCAGCGTGTCCGCGGCTGTGTACGCCCCAGAGCGGTGTTGGAAGGACGAGCGAAGGGGCTGCACTTGCCCTTGGTCTCTCGATCAGCAACGCATGCTGGCACCAGGCACCAGAACCAGCCCAACGGCAGCCCACCCCTTCCCTCAACCCAGGAGACTGTGGCGACCCCGGCTATAAACACACAGACACACGGGAATAAAGATCTTATTCTCCGCTATCAGCGTAAAGGAAAGCAGGCCTTCAGTGTGGATCGGAACCACGTCTCAGCAATGCTGGGCCCAGGGCTGGACGATCAGGTACGTTCCAAATTCTGCTCTCTGGGGGGCCCTCCACCACTCCTCAGGGTTGTTCTAGGTGGGGTGGGCCAGCCCACCGTTGGCTCAGGGTGTCCCTGTGAGACCACAAGGAAGCCCGCCACAGGGCTGGACGATCAGGTACGTTCCAAATTCTGCTCTCTGGGGGGCCCTCCACCACTCCTCAGGGTTGTTCTAGGTGGGGTGGGCCAGCCCACCGTTGGCTCAGGGTGTCCCTGTGAGACCACAAGGAAGCCCGCCACCAGGGAACCGTGGGTGTGTGTTAGTCGCTCAGCTGTGTCCGACTCTTTGTGACCCCACGGACTGTAGCCCCTCCAGCCTTCTGTGTCGATGGAATTCTCCAGACAAGAATACTGGAGTGGATGCCATTCCCTTCTCCACAGGAACTTGCAAACCCAGGGATTGAACCCTGGTCTCCCACATCGCGGGCAGATTTTTTACTGTTTGAGCCACCAGGGAACTGGCTCACCAGGGAGCCGTGAGTGCTCACTAAGGAAGAGACTGGGATCACACTCGGGTCAAAGTCGCTCCTCCCCTCCCCGCCCTGCTCCTGGCCCCTTGACTGTGGCCCGTCCAGGAGGCTCCTCCGCCTCGAGGTGCACAACTGCCAGGCCTGCTTGCCCTTAACACTGGCTTCATCGGCAGCATCTGCTCCTCAGGTGGAGATCTGGCCCCACGGCCCCCTGCTGTCCCGCAGTCCAGAGCTCCATCTCTTCCAGGCCTCAAGGCTCCCTAGCAGTTTTTCCAGAGGCCGTACAGGTCTTGCTGCAGGTGCCCTGGCCGTGCTCTGGAACCCCAGAGACCTAGATTCTCCTCCTGAGGCTTGCCGCAAATGCCACCGTCTGCTTCCCTGCTGCAGATACTGCTGGTTCAACACTGTATCTACCTGCTCACACAGCCCAAGAGGCAAGGCAACCTGTAGCGGAAGCTGGACCTGCTGTGAGCCCTGCCCTGCTCTGGGCCAGGTTCTGGCTCAGGACCCTGGAGCAGCACTCCCAGGGGGCAACGTGGAGCCTATCCGGCTCCCTGCGCCTCTCCTCGTGGAAGATGATATAGCTGCAATGTGTTCTCTGC
Organism: Oreotragus oreotragus; assembly: GCA_006410675.1. NCBI lineage: Eukaryota > Metazoa > Chordata > Mammalia > Artiodactyla > Bovidae > Oreotragus > Oreotragus oreotragus. The sequence continues at coordinate 517,444 of SJYX01012342.1, forward strand.
TCAGAAGGGAATTTCCCAGGGTGCTTCAGGCCACTGAGCCCCTAAAGATGTCCCCTCCCCCAGAGATCAGAGGCCTGACTCTTCATGTTGCTTATCTCACACCCTCTGGAGCTCACAGGACCTGCTAAGGCCTCCAGGGAACTTGCTGCCTCTCGTTCAACTGGTCTGATTTTACACATCATGGGTATAGCTTGGGCTCCAAAATCACTGTGAACAGTGACTGAAGCCACAAAATTAAAAGATGCTTTCTCCTTGCAAGAAAATCTGTGACAAACCTATTATTATATTATAAAGCATATTATAAAGCAGAGACATCCCTTTGCCAACAAAGGTCTGTCTAGTCAAAGTTGTGGATTTTCCAGTAGTCATGTATGCATGTGACAACTGGACCATAAAAAAGGCGGGAACGCCAAAGAGTTGATGCTTTCAAACTGTGGTGCTGAAGAAAACTCTTGAGATTCGCTTGGACAGCGAGGAGATCAAACCAGTCCATCCTAAAGGAAATCAACTCTGAATATTCACTGGAAGGATTGATGCTGCTGTTGAAGCTCCAATACTTTGGCCACCTGATACAAAGAATCGACTCATTGGGAAAGACCCTGATGCTGGGAAAGATTGAGGGCAGTAGGAGAAAAGGACAGCAGAGGATGAGATGGTTGGATGGTGTCACCGACTTGATGGACATGAGTTTGACCAAGCTCTGAGAGACGGTGACGGACAGGGAAGCCTAGCCTGCTGCAGTCCATAGGGTTGCGAAGAGTTGTACACAACTAAAGGGTATAACAGACTCATGTGGTACTGGACGTAGGGTGTTCAGGTGGCCCTGGACTCTGGAGAGTCACCACAAGACCCTAAATATGCCCTCTTGTCTTCCCCTCGTGAGCACAAACCACTCATGAGCTCCTTCCTGAAGGGGATGGAAAAGAAGGCTTCCACCAATCAATGGTCATGGACTGCGGCTGGAAGGTGCAGTAACCTGCTCCTGCAAAGACCGCTTCCGGACCAGAGCTGCATCGGGTGCTAGGTGGCTGAATCTGTGGCCATATTGACTGTCTTCTGCCATGGCCTAGGTAAGTTTCATGGGCCAGTTTGATAAATTAAAGAGATATATAGTGATGACTCAGTTCAGTTCAGTCACTCAGTCGTGTCCGACTCTTTGCGACCCCATGAATCACAGCACGCCAGGCCTCCCTGTTCATCACCATCTCCCAGAGTTCACTCAGACTCACATCCATCGAGTCCGTGATGCCATCCAGCCATCTCGTCCTCGGTCATCTCCTTCTCCTCCTGCCCCCAATCCCTCCCAGCATCAGAGTCTTTTCCAATGAGTCAATTCTTCGCATGAGGTGCCCAAAGTACTGGAGTTTCAGCTTTAGCATCATTCCTTCCAAAGAAATCCCAGGGCTGATCTCCTTCAGAATGGACTGGTTGGATCTCCTTGCAGTCCAAGGGACTCTCAAGAGTCTTCTCCAACACCACAGTTNAGACAGACCAAGAACTCACGTCTGCAGTCTTCTGTTCAGGGATGCGTCCGTTGTTTGGGTGATTGTTTTCTTTTATAGCCAGTATCACGAAGACTATCGTGTTACAAGCTTGTGCGTGAGCTTATGGTGGTGCTTTTGTCTGAGGGATGTCAAGGAGGAAGCCTGCCATATTAAGGAGCATGCACGCATTTCATTTTGTTAAATGTTGACAAACTGACTTCTAACTCTCAGCAGTAGACAATGGGAGTGGCTCTTTTCCCAAATCCTCACTAAGTTTGGGTGTCATAGGTCTTTTTCTTTAATCTTTGCTGATCTGATAGAAACAGTAGTGGTAGCTAGTATTTTTATTTGCATTTCTTTTAAAATTTATTTCTTTTTAATTGAAGGATAATTGGTTTACAATACTGTGTTGGTTTCTGCCATTATTTGCATTTCTTTGACTATTGGCAAGATTGGGTGTCTTCATATACATATTGACTATCTGTCTGGCTTTCTGTAGGAATTTTTTACCCTTGTCTCTTTTAACACTGACTTTTAAATTTTATTATTTTGTAAGATCACCTTCTGTGTGAAGGATATTGTAGGATCAGTATACAGCAATTAGAAGCAATAGGGTAGGTGTTCATAAAGCGACATAGATTACAGAGCTGAGCAAAAGCATTACAATGCCGATGGCGCTGCCTTCTGTGTAATTCAGGGAACACACGGACGAGCTCTTTGGAAATGGTGGGCAAGTTAATTTAGATCACCAGCACCACTGAGAACGGTGAGAAGGGCTGGGAAAACTGTGCTGANTGCCATTATTTGCATTTCTTTGACTATTGGCAAGATTGGGTGTCTTCATATACATATTGACTATCTGTCTGGCTTTCTGTAGGAATTTTTTACCCTTGTCTCTTTTAACACTGACTTTTAAATTTTATTATTTTGTAAGATCACCTTCTGTGTGAAGGATATTGTAGGATCAGTATACAGCAATTAGAAGCAATAGGGTAGGTGTTCATAAAGCGACATAGATTACAGAGCTGAGCAAAAGCATTACAATGCCGATGGCGCTGCCTTCTGTGTAATTCAGGGAACACACGGACGAGCTCTTTGGAAATGGTGGGCAAGTTAATTTAGATCACCAGCACCACTGAGAACGGTGAGAAGGGCTGGGAAAACTGTGCTGGGAAGTTAAGAAAGACCTAATTAAATGGAGGGGTGTGTGGAGCGTGTGGTTTGGAAAATTTAACATTGCAAAGTTGTCAGGCCCCCCTTACTTACCCACAGAGGGAGTCCAAACCCCGACAGGCTTCATTTGTTTGTTTGGGAATTTTTTTTTTTTTGGTTAATTAAAAAAAATAAACTAATGGGAAATGCTAAAATTTATATGGAAATGCAAAGACCTCATTCAAGGCCATACTGAAGAAAAAGCAAAAAGTGAGAGAACTTCCCTCATATTAATATTTATTTTCAGTGAGATTTAAGAAAGTTTGTTATTGAACCAAAGATAGACCTAAAGTTTCAATACAAATTTGTGTGTGTGGGAATCTCAATTTATGGCAGAGGTAACACCATAGAACCCAGGCAAACAAATGGGATGGCCTATGGGCTATTCCTACAGGAGGAAAATGAACTCTGCTATCTGCTTCTAAGCACAGAAAGCAGTTCCAGGTGGATAACAGTTTTAAATGTGAAAGTTAAGATTAAAGTTTTAGGGGCATTTCCATTTCAAGGTAGAATCAAGCAGTTGTAGCATCAAGGCGCCTACTGAGACTGAGATGAGAACCCAGGCAGTGGTTTCTGGGGTCAGGGGGCTGCTGAAGCTCTGAGAGCCTGAGGGGCCGGACGCTGAGATCAGAGGCGCCTCCTCACTGGTCCTCTTGCCGACTCTGGACACTCGGTAGGGGGCGGGATTTGGGCTCCACAATGAGGAGGTGAGCAAAGCCCTGGGAGAGTCTCAGGCTGGAGACAGAATGCAGAGCCGGGGTCTGGTGCCCGGCTGGCGCCGCGACTCGCAAGCCTCTGCAGAGCAGGGAGGGCCTCCAGCAGAGTGCAGGGTTGGCGGAACAGAGCTCAGGACCCACCAGGGGAAGACACGTGGGGAGCCTGCCGGCTCTCCGTGACCCGCCCTGGAGGAGGGGACAAAGGAGGTAGACTGCAGCTTAGCCTCGACTTGGCCTAGTTCTGGCGGGTGCACTTGGCTTATGCGGAGGCCCAGCAGTAAGTGTTTGCAGCTCTGCAGACACGGGATCTCCATCACCACAACCCACGTCCGCCGCTGAGGGATATGCGCAGCCACAGACACCACGAACGTGGCTGCTCCAGTAAAAGCACTTACGGCCGGGGAAGCATCACATGGGGTCTCCTTTCGACTTGGTGAGAATTATTTTAAATGGAACAGCTGTTGTGGACACATGCCACGTCTGGCCAGGGCAGGGGTGCCCGTAGGGCGGGCAGTAACTGCCAATCCCTGGGTCAGCTGAAGGTGGTCAGTCCCCACCGTGTCTGTCTGGCAGAGGCAAGATGAACGCTCTCTGGCTTAGATAACACCCTTGGGATGTTGTATACACAGTTCTGTAGATACAGTGTCTGGCATTAGACTAAAGACTGTGAGCCCTGGGAGGGGGGAATGTTATACGATAAAAATGGAGAGAAAAAGACAATAGAAAGAGACTCAGAGGTAATGCAAATGAAGGTTGGCCTGAGCAGATGGGAACTTGAAAATGCCAGTGATGGGATTTCCGTGGCGGTGCTGTGGCTAAGGATTCATCTGCCAGTGCTGTGGAGCAGCTGAGCCTGTGGGTGGCTAGTATGGAGTCCACTCAGCGTAACTCCTGAAGCCTGTGTCCCCAACAAGAGAAGGAAGCTACTGCAGGGAAAAGCCCCCATTCTCTGCGACCAGACAAAGCCCGTGTGGAGCAACCAAGACCCAGCATGACCAAAAATAAAAAATAGATATTAAAAAAAAGAGTACAAATGAACTTATCCACAAAACCAAAAGAGAGTCACAGGTTAGAAAACAGACTTGTGGGTTACCAGGGAGCAAGGAGGCGAAGGGAAACTGGGAGACGGGGATCGACTCACACACGCCACTGTGCGTAAAACACGTGAGTGATACGGACCCACGGCACACTGCAGAAGGCCCTACTCGCTGCTCTTCAAGGGTGTGTATGAGTCAGGAACCTGGAGAAGAGTGGAGATCTGTGTTTGTGTAACAGATTGACTTTGCTGTACACCGGAAAGTAACATAATATTGTAAACTAATTTTACCCAAATACAATTTTTAAAAATGCTAGCGAATAATATCTTCAAAAACAGGTAATATATAGTAGCGTGCATATGACTATCCCACTCTCCCAATTCACCCCTCCCTCTTACTCCCTGGTAACCAGAGTTTGTCTCCCACACCTGTAAGTCTAGTTCTGTTTTGTAGAGAAGGCCTTTGTGCTCCGTGTTTAGAGTCCACATACAAGTGATATCGTAGGATATAAGGACTTATTACATAGCACAGGGAACGCTACTCCATGCTGTATAATGACCTGTGTGGGAAAAGAATCCAAGAAGCGTGGATACATGCATATGAATAACTGAGTCAGTGCTGTACGCTTGAAATTAACACAACACTGTAAATCAACTACAGGCCAATACAGACTTAGAAAGCAAATTAACAGGTGGGCAAAATAGATGAATAGGTTCACCTGTCAAATGAAAACTCTGGAACTGAAAGATACAATGTGAGCAGTTAAGGGTAGGTTTAAGAGATTTAGACATAGCAGAAAGCAGGTCGTGTGAAATGGATGGTGACAGAATTCCTAACTGAGGCAAAGGAAATATAGAAATGCCAGAGAAGCAACGGAGAGCAAGGGAAAATGCCTAACATCCTTGTAATTGGCATGCTAAGCAGGGCATAGACTGTTTTGTTTTAAAGGAGCTACTGTTGAAGAATACCTAATTTCATAAAATTTGAATTTACAAATATAAAGTTTCTGTGAAATGCAATGGTGTAGACTCAAAATGACTCATGAAACCTGGGGAAGAAAAGTAAAATAATAACAAGAGAAAATAATCCAGGCTCTTTATGATAGAAATGCTGAAAACAGGGGAATCTTAAAGGAACATAAGAAACACTACCTTTGCTGGAGCAGCTGTGAGACTGACAGATGACTTCTCAGCAGATACGGGGGAAGCAGGCCGTAGAGAATGGGGTTGGCGTCATCAGCATGAGGAGAGCAGATCCCACCAGCCCAGAATTCTGTATCCAGTAAAAGGATCCTACAGTCCCGTGTGCGCGTGTGCGTGTGTGCGCGTGTGTGTGTGTGCACGTGTGTGTGCGTGTGTGCGTGCGCGTGTCTGTGTAGTTGCTCAGCCATGACCGACTCTCTGCGACCATATGGACTGTAACCCACCAGACTCCTCTGTCCCTGGAATGTTCCAGGCAAGAATACTGGAGTGGGCTGCCATTTGCTACTCCAGGAGATCTTCCTGATACAGGAATTGAACCCAAGCCTCCTGCATCGCCTGCACTGGCAGTCAGATTCTTTACCACTGAGCCACTCGGGAAGCCCCTTAAACCCTGAATGCAAAATAAAGATACTTTGTGAAAAAAAGAGAGAATTTATTACCAACAGAGCTTCATGAAATAAAGCTTCATGGAAACCTCTCTTCAAGCAGAAAGAAAAGAACCCCCAATGGACAGGGAAAAATATGATGGAAACCAGGGAACAGAACCCGTGGCAGGGAGATGGAAAGGGTAAATGCATGTATAAACATAGATGGAGCATTTATTTTAAAACAAAATTAATATTGCCTGGTGTGATTTCCAAGGCAATAAATTACATTTTCAATACCGTTTAAAAAAATTTAAAGGTCAACTACCTATAACTCAAGCAGGAGGAATGTAAATGGAAGTGAAGGGTTCCAAGGTTCAGTTGTTATGGAGACAGTGAAAAGCAAACTTGTGTTAGGGTGTAATAGGTAAAAGGTGTATGTTGTGATTTCCCTGGCAACCACTAACAGAGCAACGAAAGACTGTATACCGTTTAAAAAAATTTAAAGGTCAACTACCTATAACTCAAGCAGGAGGAATGTAAATGGAAGTGAAGGGTTCCAAGGTTCAGTTGTTATGGAGACAGTGAAAAGCAAACTTGTGTTAGGGTGTAATAGGTAAAAGGTGTATGTTCTGATTTCCCTGGCAACCACTAACAGAGCAACGAAAGACTGTATAACTGCCTATTTAATGGAGAGAAAAATCAAATCATTAAACACATTTGATTATCCTTGAAAAAACTAAGAGCAAAAGAAGAGAAATGAAAGAGACGGGCCTCATGGAAACAAATGGAAATGGTGGATGGAGATGAGAGAGGGCGGCAGTTCCCCTAATACAAAGTGACTGACTCAGTTTCAGGCTGGGACCATCAGACCGGATAAAAGCAATAAAATTTAACTATATGCTTTTTTATAAAAGATGCTATATTTAATATAGAAGCACAGAAAGATTGAAAGCAAGAAAAATAAAGGGATTTATGATGCAAATACTAACTGCAAATCTGTAAGTATCCATCAACACAGCTTCAAAATATATAAAAATATGAAAATACTATTCAAATGGCAATGAATATGTGAGAAGGTGTTTCCCTTTATTAATCATCAAGGAATTGCAAATTAAATTGTGAAATGCAAATTAAAATATGATGCAACTACAATGGCTGAAATTTTTAAAAAAAGACGATAACAGGATTAGGTAAAAATATGAATTAAATGTACTACGAGGAGTGTGAAAACTGGCCCAATGACTTATTTACTGAAGGTGAAGATATTCATACCCTGTGACCTGATGATTCCTGAGTCTGTACCCAGAAGAAGTGTGTGTATTTGTGCATCAAAATAAAGGTCTAATGATGACCATCGCAGAATTATCAAAATAGCCCCAATAGAGACAATTGACTATGCCAAAGCCTTTGACTATGTGGATCACAATAAACTGTGGAAAATTCTGAAAGAGATGGGAATACCAGACCACCTGATCGGCCTTTTGATAAACCTATGTGCAGGTCAGGAAGCAACAGTTAGAACTGGACATGGAACAACAGACTGGTTCCAAATAGGAAAAGGAGTACGTCAAGGCTGTATATGGTCACCCTGCTTATTTAACTTATATGCAGAGTACATCATGAGAAACGCTGGGCTGGAGGAAGCACAAGCTGGATCAAGATTGCCAGGAGAAATATCAATCACCTCAGATATGCAGATGACACCACCCTTATGGCAGAAAGTGAAGAGGAACTAAAGAGCCTCTTGATGAAAGTGAAAGTGGAGAGTGAAAAAGTTGGCTTAAAGCTCAACATTCACAAAACGAAGATCACTTCATGGGGAATAGATGGAGAAACAGTGGAAACAGTGTCAGACTTTATATTTTTGGGCTTCGAAATCTCTGCAGATGGTGATTGCAGCCATGAAATTAAAAGACGCTTACTCCTTGGAAGGAAAGTTATGACCAACCTAGACAGCATATTCAAAAGCAGAGACATTACTCTGCCAACAAAGGTCTGCCAACAAAGGCTATGGTTTTTCCAGTGGTCATGTATGGATGTGAGAGTTGGACTGTGAAGAAGGCTGAGCGCCGAAGAATTGATGCTTTTGAACTGTGGTGTTGGAGAAGACTCTTGAGAGTCCCTTGGACTGCAAGGAGATCCAACCAGTCCATTCTGAAGGAGATCAGTCCTGGGTGTTCTTTGAAAGGACTGATGCTAAAGTAAAACTCTGATACTTTGGCCACTTCATGCAAAGAGTTGACTCATTGGAAAAGACTGATGCTGGGAGGGATTGGGGGCAGGAGAAGAAGGAGACAACAGAGGATGAGATGGCTGGATGGCATCACTGACTTGATGGCCATGAGTTTGAGTGAACTCCAGGAGTTGGTGATGGACAGGGAGGCCTGGTATGCTGCAATTCATGGGGTTGCAGAGTCGGACATGACTGAGCGAATGAACTGAACTGAACTGAACTGAAATGACTATCAGCATTGTAATGGTTAAACATATTTGAATATTTGTGCAATGAAATACCATACAGTCCTGACATCAGCTAAGGAAACCACACACATGCCGTGGTCATATCTACAGAGGTAAAGTGAGCGACAGAGCCGGTCACAGTGGAACGCGTGTTCCCAACCCTGTTCACGGTCTTAGCACTCAGGCAGCGGTTACCCTTAGAAGGGAAGCTGGTATCACCCAAAGGTGGCTTGTGGGGCTTCTGGGGGCTCATGTTGCTCTGTGCCCTGACCTGGAAGATGCTCTATTTCTTGGGATAATTCACTGATCTGTGTGTTGTTTTTAATAAAGCTGTTAAAAAATAAATACACGTGTAACACCATCATGTTTTATAAGGTAAGAATCTGTGACCTCATCCAAGGATCTATGCCAAGTACGACAGAGTCACTCCCCCAGGCTGGTCGGGGTGGGGGAGTGGGGAATGAAGGAAGGAAAGAGGAAATAAGAGGGGAAGGAAGTGGAGAAGGAGTGAAAGGCAGACCAACTGACGGGCGTCTCACAGGCATCACGATGCAGAACCATCGCCAGAGAGTGGAGACCCCGCCCCTCTCCCCCGTGGCCCTGGGTGGGTGGCCTCTTTCGTCCCCGTCCCATGAGTTCATATACATAGCGTGTGAAAGGCACTCAGTCTTTCTTATAAACAGCTCAGTAAACTCGATTGATGGTCACAATTTACGGAGCATGGGTTTGGGAGAGGACAGGTGGGGCATTGCCCAAATGTGGGTGAGGCATGTTATGGAAAGGGAAACTGAGATGCTGAGAAGGTGAGAAATGCCCCCCCCAGCCACCGATGTGTCCACAAAGAGGAGTCGGGTTAGGACCCCCATGGGCAGGCATGTGTTCAGATGAGCCACTGAGCGCAGCTCCTGGGATCACACCTTCCGAGGACTGCTTTGCTTTCATCAGTGAAGAGGCCTCGACACAACATTTAGAGCCTTCTAGACTCTCAAAAAAGAAAAAGGACCTGACAAGATCAGCCTTGGGAAGGTGAATGGTACTGTCCACCTGCAAAGTGGACGCTGGTGGAAACCCGTTCTCTCTGTGTTGCAAGCACAAACGGCTCCACGCTTCCGGCGGGGCTTGGAAAAGTTTAATGGAATCAAACTGTCATATTGGCCAAAATGTCTCAGTGTCCATAGCAAACACACAAATGGCGTTCGCTATTCCCTGCTCTGAGCAGTGGCCTGTCTGAGCTCGGTGGCTGAACCCATAGGGAGGTCACCTTCTCAGCAGCCTAGGACCCAAGTTCAAACCCCGTGAGCTGCTGGGCCCCCAGCCCGTCTCACGTGCTCCAGCCAGTGGCCTCGCCTCTCGGGAGGGGGTGTTTCCTGCACTGGCACTGAAGGGGAATCTGCAGATTAGCCGAGCTGGCGCATGTAGGAGTGTGCCGCCCAGAGATGAGGCCGATGCTCCGTGGACATCGTGGTTCCCCCAGCGTCCCCTCCGATTTGAGCCTGGAGGCCAGGGCGGGAGGACACTGAGAAAGGCTGGNCCCCCCCCCCGCCACCGATGTGTCCACAAAGAGGAGTCGGGTTAGGACCCCCATGGGCAGGCATGTGTTCAGATGAGCCACTGAGCGCAGCTCCTGGGATCACACCTTCCGAGGACTGCTTTGCTTTCATCAGTGAAGAGGCCTCGACACAACATTTAGAGCCTTCTAGACTCTCAAAAAAGAAAAAGGACCTGACAAGATCAGCCTTGGGAAGGTGAATGGTACTGTCCACCTGCAAAGTGGACGCTGGTGGAAACCCATTCTCTCTGTGTTGCAAGCACAAACGGCTCCACGCTTCCGGCGGGGCTTGGAAAAGTTTAATGGAATCAAACTGTCATATTGGCCAAAATGTCTCAGTGTCCATAGCAAACACACAAATGGCGTTCGCTATTCCCTGCTCTGAGCAGTGGCCTGTCTGAGCTCGGTGGCTGAACCCATAGGGAGGTCACCTTCTCAGCAGCCTAGGACCCAAGTTCAAACCCCGTGAGCTGCTGGGCCCCCAGCCTGTCTCACGTGCTCCAGCCAGTGGCCTCGCCTCTCGGGAGGGGGTGTTTCCTGCACTGGCACTGAAGGGGAATCTGCAGATTAGCCGAGCTGGCGCATGTAGGAGTGTGCCGCCCAGAGATGAGGCCGATGCTCCGTGGACATCGTGGTTCCCCCAGCGTCCCCTCCGATTTGAGCCTGGAGGCCAGGGCGGGAGGACACTGAGAAAGGCTGGACCCTGCTCTGCTGTTTCCGAAGATGCTCACTTGCTGAGAAACCGCCCCCAGCTCTCTGGGGAAAGATGGGCAGATGCGGCCCTTGCTTACAGATGAGGAGGGACAGACTGTCCTCCCAGGTCAGACGTACTCTCTGCAGACAGAAGAGCAACCCAGTTTCTCATTTGCAGCCTCGGATGCAGCAGGAAGTCATTTCTGTAACATTTAGAAAACGGATCTGAGTAGAAGCATGCGTCATGTTTATAGGTTTTAAAAAGCGTTCGAAGGACATTCACCCAAACCAGGTTATTAAGACCACTTTTCTGGCTGTCAGATCCATTCTTGTCTTCATTTTTTTTTTTAGCCAATTAGGGTTAGGGTAAAGATTTGCTTAGTAAACTAATTTTTTAAGTTCCAAGAGAAAAATAGCGGCTGAGAGCTCGCACGGCCTCTTCCCTCGTCTTCTTGGCAAAGTGAGGACATTTACTGGGGTCCTCTCCATCTCTCCGTTCACAGACCATTGTTGACAAGTCGTGGGGGATAATGTGTGAGAAAATGAAATTCCCTCTCCTTCTGGAGATGCGCATGCCCATCACTCAGCCCTGGCACTTTTAACTCTCACTCTCTCCAGCTTGCCGCGAGAATCATGCAAGAAGTCTGGCTGCGCCTTCAAAAGAGGAGGGCCGAGATGGCACGTGACTGCATTGTCCATCTGATTTGAAGTGTATTTCTAGACTAATCGCATCATTACCGCTTCCTCCCTGATAGACCCTCTGCTTTCTGAATGACTGGAGTGCAGTTCTGCCGAATGACTTTTAATAGCCAGGAGCCGTGGGGCCCTACGTTTTCCTGGAAAGGGGAATGGAGGAATGGTTTTCAGAAAGAGGAGAATGGTTCCAGGGCACATTCACAGGGGAAACAGGTGTCCTGTAGGCCTCTGTGAGGGCCTGTCTCCGGGCTTCTCTGGGCTTCTCCGAGGCCTGTCTGAATTCCAGAGGCTTCTTAACCCCCCGAGGTCTCCATGACAGGGCTCTGCTACCTCCCGCCGGCCAGAATCACTCGTTTCCCCTGCTCCCCAACTTGGTCACTGGCCTTCTCTGCCTGCACTTGTGCTTGGACGATGCGCACGCTCTGGGGGTCGGGAGACGAAACCCAGAGAGATCCCTCTGCTCCTCACTAATGGCCACAAGGCCGCGTGGCCCTGGGTGGCTTCAGCTGCTGGCCGCTCTGTGTCAGGAGAGGTGACGGATCTCAATTCCTTTGATTCCTATCCATGCAGATAGTCCTGTTTCCTGCTCCTGGGGACTCTGTGACCACCAACCAGAGGTGCCCTCCCCAATCCGCCCTGTCCCTGCCTGCACCCTGCTCACCCTGCGGATGAGTCTCCCTCCTGGCCTTGCTGTGTGTCCTTCCAAACCACCCCACCTGATACGTGCTGGACCTCGGCACCAACATCGCAAACATTCTCTCCTCATCCACCTCTTCCTCTTCCACTCAGTTCTACCCTGAAGAGTCTGGAACCTTTTTCAGTTGCAAACTGAACACGGCCACCCTGCTCAAGGGCCACCCTGCTCAAGGGCTTCCCAGGTGGCACCAGTGGAAAAGAGCCCACCTGCCAGGGCGGGAGGTGAAAGAGATGTGGGTGGAGTTCTGGGTCAGGAAGATCCTCCTGAGGAGGGCATGGCAGCCCACTCCAGTCCTCTTGCTTGGAGAACCCCATGGGCAGAGGAGCCTGGCAGTCTTCAGCCTAGATGTGTGCACAGAGTCAGACACTACTGAAGATTAAACAACAGCAACCCCACTTAGAGCCCTAGATGTCCCTCCATCAGATGCAGCCCTTACACCGCAGGTCAGTCCAGTTCCTTGACCACCTGGCTGCCTCCTACCCACACCCTCTGCCCACACCAGGCGCCTGTCATGCGAGCGATCTCAGCTCTTCCTGTGCCCCAGGCTGGCACTCTCATCCTTAGTCCATGCCATGCACCATTGGATAAGAATCCCAGGGCCATGAAACAACAGAATGAGGTGCCTGACAGTTCCAGACCTGCAGATGTTTCTCAGTGGGCATCTGTGGGCCGACTGAGAGAGAGACAGGGGACCAGGGGACGGCAGCAGGGCCCTGAGGGGTCAGAATCTCCCCGAGTCCTGAGTATCCAGGAGTCAGCTGAGGATGGGCTGGCAATTGGAGCCACAGGGAAGCTTCTAGCAGTTCCATCTGGTGAGGCATGGGGCAGGCAGGAAGCAGGGGCTGCGGAGACACCCCAGTGCTCAACAGACCAGAGTCGAATCAGCGCTTTACTGGACGAAGGGCCATGGGCTGAAGAGCCTTCGGCATTCCCAGAGGGGCCTGGGGCCAGGCTTTTCCGAAGATTCCGAAGATGCCTCTCAGCGCAGGGCGCTCTCAGGACCTCTGTCCTCAGATCTCTGGGAAATGTGGAAAAGACAGATGAAGCAGGCGTGATCGACATGCTTCAGGCCTGTGTGGTGTCCCCGGGTGCATCCCTGTGAGTCTGTCGGCACGTGGCTGAGAGTTACAGAGGCGGCTGAGATCCCGTAGGAATCAGCAGAAGTCAGGCTCCCGTGCACAGGATGTCCTGAAGGCTGCGGAAACCGCCCCGGTGCCAGAGGGGTTTTTGTTTGGCCAGCAAAGTAAGAACAGTCTTTAGGCTTCCGAGCATCTAAAATTTAAAAGCAATGGTATTTGACGACGTGAAAATGGTATGGCAAGCACATTGCAGAGCTCGCTGGCCAGCGGCACTGGGGCCAGCCCGCCTGCGTGTTTCCCGGTTTTCTGTCATTGCATTTACGCTGAAACAGACCCACAGAACCGAAAAACCGAGCATCTAAAATTTAAAAGCAATGGTATTTGACGACGTGAAAATGGTATGGCAAGCACATTGCAGAGCTCGCTGGCCAGCGGCACTGGGGCCAGCCCGCCTGCGTGTTTCCCGGTTTTCTGTCATTGCATTTACGCTGAAACAGACCCACAGAACCGAAAACGTTTACTGTCCAGTCCGTCACAGAAAAGCTTTGCAGACCCCTTTCTAGGAGACCAGACCCACTGATTGAGTGCCCCAGGCCAGGACCCAGGACAGGGGACGCCTGTGAAATTAGCTGAGTTAGAGAATGGACCGGAGCACGACCCCGAGACAAAGGGAGCTCAGGGGTGGACAGCATTCTCCGTTTAACCTACCGGCCGGTGCAGGCAGCCCAGCCGAGTAGTAGAAAATCAGCTTCTACACGAGGAAAGCAGAGTCACACCCCTGCCATTTATGATGGAAGCAGGTGGTGGAAGCTTCCAGAAGGAGACCCACTCAGAAGAGCAGCACATGGCCTTGTCTCCTCCTGCGGGTGGCCCACCAGCAGCTGTCCAGCCCCAGACCTCGGGGGAGCTGAGCCGTGTCAAAGCTCCACGTCACTGATTGGGTCAGCTTGGGATGTATCTGGTATTCATGTCCTTCATTTCAGGGTCCTCTTCCTCGGTATTAGAAACACATGTCCTTCCTGCAGGGCATGTGCTGAGGTTCCCTTGTGAAAGTATTAATTCTATAAAATTCAATTATAGCTCCTGCCTTTTCTGATCTACATGGGAGCTCCGTGTCCATCCTGCCTCAGAACTTACCCAAAGTAGCCGAGCCTCACTTCAGGGCATTTTACAGAAACTATATTTCTTTACAAAGTTAAGACTTGAAGCAACGTGACTATTGTAATAATGAAGTGAAAACTTGGCGCTTCCCTGGGTGCTCTTGGCAGGGCTGGGCTGGGCACCCAGGGAAGGTCTTTGGCGCACCTTATCCAGAGAGCTGAATGTGAGGCTGTTTTCTCATTTATCTGGGGAGCCTGTGCTGGACCCCGGCTCACCTGTGACAGCCACGCAGCTCTCCCTGACAGTGAGCTTTCAGAACCTTGCCTTTATGTCATCGAATCAAATCCAGGGCTGCGTTAGTTGCTGACTGAGGTGCATGCTACAATGACCTGCAAAGTGACCTTTGTCCCTGGCAGCCCCATGCAGCGTGGTTGCTTCGGCCATCACGACCCCTGGACCGTGCATTGCTCTGCCTCAGCTCTGCAGGAGCAGCTGCTCCGGCCACACCAGGACGAGAGGGTAAGTGTGCTGGTCCTCATGGCGAGCTCTGACTGCAGCTGAGTGTTCGATGCCTGGGGCAGACTCAACAGAGTGCCACGGCTGGGGGCTTCGAGCAGCAGAAGTGTACTGTCTGAGGGTCTGGAGACCAGGAGCTCAAAATCAATGTGTTGGCGAGGTTGGTTTCCGCCGGAAGTTCAAGCCTTCTACCTTTCCCAGCATCAGGGTCTTTTCCAATGAGTCAGCGCTTCACTTCAGGTGGCCACAGTATTGGAGCTTCAGCATCAGTCCTTACATTGAACATGCAGGACTGATTTCCTTTAGGATGGACTGGTTTGATCCCCTTGCTGTCCACATTGTCATGTGGCCTAATTTTATTAATAACTAAGGCTGGCCAGCTCTTATCACAAGCACAGTTTCTCTTGATGTACTTACCTGTGTTTTCATAATTACTGCACTTGACATTTTAGCCAACAGATAAGATGCAAGTATGAAGAGTCTATGCGATGGCGAGCACCTCCTTGGGTGAGGAAAGGGTAACAGGTTTACAGAGAGATCATCTGGCCCGAATCTCTGCTCGAGGTGGGCATTAGATCAGATCCCACGTGGAGATTCCCGTGGGGTCGAGGCGGGTTTTAGATCAGAGGGGTAGATATGTTCTGCAGCTGTGACGTGAGTTTCAGCCTGAATGTTTACAAAGCTCAGGGTGAATTTGGTAACTGTGATTCTGCATTTGAGAGAACACAGAGGTGAAATAAGGATGTACCTTAAAAAGAGGCATGCAAAAGGCATTGCTTCCAGGTAACTCCTGCGACTTTTGGCTTCTCTGAATTTGTCATCTCTTGAATCCCACAGCTGTCCTACAGGCTCACCCCTGTCTGTGCTTAATCCTCAGAAGGAAGATCCAAGCACAGAAGGTCTAGATTTTGGCTCTGCGGGTGATGGGAGTGTTCAGGACTGGACCTCTTAGATCTGGGACCTGCAGCTCTGTCTCCTCGCTGCCTCCTAAACCCCAGCCAGACTCATCCCTGCTCCCAGGGTCACCTGGCTTGACCTCACTGAGCCCAAAGGGCTAATCCAGCCATGCCCCCTCCACACACCCACCAGTGGCTGTGAAAGCACGGCGGGATTGCTTTTAGTTACAGATAAATCGTGGTGAGTAGGTGAATCCACGAGGTAGGATTAACACGGGCCAGCTCTCTCTGCCCTGTTCTCCAAACACCCTGACTTGGTCTGTGGTCCCGTGGGCCTGCAATATGAGGACAGGCCCCCTGGAGCCCTGCCAGGGGGATGTGGGTCCAGGTGGCAGGGATGGGCTTTCCCCACTCTCCTCCTCCGGCTGTGCAGGCCTGGGCACTTCCTCACCGGTTCCTTGCCTGCTCTGGGCACCCGTCCCCTCACTGCACGGGGTGGACAGGGCCCCTAGTTCCCCAGGGAAGGGAAGGTTAAGTGAGGCGATGCAGGTTAACAGGCGTGGCAGGACCCGCGGGGGGTGCTCCCTGGATGCCATGCTTGCTCGGCCTCCTCTGTCCTGTTGACCCCGCTGGCTTTGCTCCCCCGTCTCTCCATGTCTTCTCGCCTCCCTCCAGCCCTGCTGGGGGTGTGCAAGCTGCTCTGAATTCAGGAGCACCCCCGAGCGGTCCCACCACTGGGCCACTGCATGGGGGGGACTTGTCGCGGGTCTGCAGCTCCCCACCTGTAATCCGAGGGTCTCCCCGTGACTAGCCCACCCCACTTCTCTGCATCCTGCCAGCATCTCCCCTAGAACTCTCATGGGGAGAGTTAACTGTTCTCTGCTCCTTGAAGGAGTGACATTTATATCTGCTTAGATGCTCTTCACAAATAAGGCTTCTGATGTATAAAGAGTTGTCATGTTATTTATTGCTGTCTCCAGGAAGAAAATCTGAATTTAGATCTGAGCCATCAATATTGTTTTGTATTTACAGCCCTGCACATTAATGGGAAATTCTGAAGTAAGCATCTCCATTTGTCTGCCTCGCTTCGGTCCCCAAGTGAATGGAGCCTGGACTCTGGGCCAATCACCAGCTGATGCGTCTGGCCTGTTACAAGGGTTGGATAACAGGGAACCACACAGATGTTCCCCCATGAGAGGCTGTCTGTGACTCAGACGTTTCCCTGTGACGGACCGCCAGGCCCAGTGGAGGCTGAGACAGAGCGTCCTGTGCATGCGTGCCTGTTCGGTCGCTCAGTCGTGTCCAACTCTTAGCAACCCCAAGAGCTGTAGCCCGCCGGGCGCCTCTGTCCATGGGATTTCCCAGGCAAGATACTGGAGCGGGTGCCTTGCCCTCCTCAGGGGATCTTCCCAATTCAGGGATCGAACCTGCATCTCTTGCATCTCCTGCACTGGCAGGTGGATTCTTTACCACCAGCGCCACCTGGGCAGCCCTGTAGTTTGGGCAGCCAGAGGCGGTCCCTGGGTCACCTGACTCCTCCTCGTGCCTGGCTGAGGGGCCAAGAGGGGAGGCACAGGTGGTACCTCCCTGCTCATGGGACCCCCAGCACCTGTCGCTGCAGAGCCCTCTGGTCTCGGCCTGGGGCTCTGGGGCCTCTCCAGTGGGGCTGGAAAGGACACGGGATTCCCTGGAGGACGCTGGATGCCCGGCCGGGCCATGGTGGTCCGTGGCTCTCGTCCAGTCCAGTGTTTGGAGTCACGTCCATGAGCATTTGCTCACCTGTTGCTCCACGTCCAGAGGGTGGGCACGGTGGTTGATTCTCCCATGGACCCAGACGGGAGCCCAGGTCAAGAAGACCAGGGGGCAGGCAGCTGGGGGCTCATCCTCCCGACCTCTGCCTGCGACTTGGCCCCAGAGCAGCCCGGAGAAGACCTGGTCTTCCCTTCCTCCCGCCCCTGCAGACCGAGTTCTCCCGTTCCTTCCGCCAGGCTGACCTGGGGACTCACTTTCCCTAGACGCTGCTTTGATTCCCGAGCAGGAGTTCAGGGGGGGGCGGTCCATGGTGTTGCCGCCCCCTGCCCCGAGTCATCAGCAGGAGATACGCCGAGTCCCACCAATGGGGTGTCTTGGAGCGTCTGCAGGAGCAGGCAGAAATGGTTCATGTGAGCGAAACTGTGAGTCAGAAGGAGACCCTGCTCTGTGGGGCCCGAATGGATCCGAGCAGACAGCCTTCTGCCTTCCACAGCAGCTGCAGTGCCGCGATGGCCCGGGAGCCAGGAAGCTCCAGCTAGAGAGACAGTTTGCCCTGAGTGCCACCTCCCCAGCTGCTTAAAGGCTGCTCTCTGGGTTTCCAGGGTTTCTTCTTCCAAGTCTGGGATCTCGTTTGGTTTCCTCTGAGCATCAAACACTGCACTCTTTTGATGTAAAAAATGGAAAGCAGTGGGCGAGGCTTAGGCAGCCTGCTCTAGAGTTGGGGTGGTATCGAGTCTCCCTGCTTGTCTGATTCAAGGACTTCTTGAGATTCATCTTCAGTGAGAAAGAAACGCATCATTCAGAGTGGCCAGCGGGACTGGCTGCAGGCCACTGCTTTAACACGTTCCCTTGCTCTGCCCTCAAGGGGGCTAGTGGACCCTTGCTTTTAGGCTGAGATGGAGTCGCACTGTCTGGCAGGAGAGGCCCAGGAGCCACCTTTGCCCCTCAGGCCCTGCTGCAGTGAAGCCGCCATCTGCTTCTCAAGCTGGGGGCCGAGCTGGACGTGCGCTGTTTTGAAGACGTCCTGCACCAGGGGTCCCTTCAGACGCGGGGAAGGCCTGGCCCCATCCTCAGGACCGGAAGGGCACCCAGCTGTTCCACGGCCACGTTGGGGCGGGCTCGAGCATTCTTGGCCTCTCTGGGTGTCAGCGACACAGAGAAGGATCCTATGGTCTTTGCCACTGCCCCCCACATCCTCCGCCTGCCCTTTTTTTGTAGAAAACTTTAGCCCAAGAATAAGTTTGATCAGAGAAGTGAGAAAACACAGAAACAAAGGAAAACAGATGATATTGTCATCATCTTCGTCACCGTCGTCATCATCACCGTCGTCGTCGTCATCATCATCGTCTCGTCGTCATTGTCGTTGTCGTTGTCATCATTGTCATCATCGTCATCGTCACCGTCGTCATTGTCATAGTCATCATCGTCATCATCGTCATCATCATCATCACCGTCATCATTATAGTCATCATCATCATCATCGTCGTCGTTGTCATCATCATTGTCTTCATCGTCATCGTCATCGTCATCGTCGTCACCATCGTTATTTTATCGTCATTGAGTCTCCTCTGTCTGCTCCCCTTCGTTTCTGTGTTTTCTCACTTCTCTGATTAAACTTATTCCCTGGTGGCTCAGGGAGTAAAGAATATGCCTGCAGTTCGAGAGACGTGGGTTCTGTCCCTGGGTTGGAAGATCGCCTGGAGGAGGGCATGGCAACGCGCTCCAGTATTCTTGCCTGGAGAATCCCCATGGATAGAAGAAGCTGGTGGGCTACAGTCCATGGGGTCGCAGAGAGTCGGACACGACTGAGCGACGAAGCACAGCAGAGCACAGCATAGTCCAGGACCTTGGTTGCTTTTCACGGGCTGTAGATAGTATTCTGAGCCCTGCCCTGTGAGCTGTCTTATAGGTACCAAAACCCCCACCAGGTGGAGAAGTTAACCACACGATGACCAGACTGTGGCCAAGACAGACACTGCCACCGTTCTGGGAACCGGCCTCAAAGAAATGGGAACAAACCAGCCCTGGGACTGAAGATTAATTCTACCTAAAGCAAGCAGGACGATGCTGGTCAGACCACCAATGACCAATTTCAAGATGACTCTCAGAGCTGACGGTACTATTTCTGCATGTAGCCCCTCCCTCTGCCTATAAGAGCTCTTGCCCCCTGGTTGTGGGAGGGGGAGTCAACCTGTGGACATGGCTTTCCCCCATTCTCCCCCAGGCTGCCCGCCTCAGGAATAAAGCTTTCCTTTCCACCAACCTTCCTCTTGAGTTTCAACTTTCAAGCATCGAGCAGCTGGGGCCCACTTGCAGTAACTTTAGCCCGTTAGCCTCAGTTAGGCTCAGTGAAAGCAAGTCCTTTGGTGTGCTGGGGGAATCATAGCCACCACCTACCCCAATCCAGTCAGAACACTGACTGGGGGCTTCCCTGATGGCTCAGTGGTCAAGAGTCATCCCGCAAATGCAGGATGTGAGTTCCATCCCTGGTCCGGGAGGATCCCACGTGCCGCGGAGCAGCTACTGGGCCAGCAGTCTGGAGCCTGTGAACCACAACTGCCTAGGGACTGCAGCTACTGAAGCCCACACACTGGAGAGCGGAGCTTAGCCCCAGGAGAAGCCGCAGCACTGAGAAGCCGTGCACCCAGTGATGGGTAACCCCCACCTGCCGAAACTAGAGAAAAGCCCACACAGCAGGGAAGACCCAGTACAGACAATAAATAGATAAAGAAGGTCAAGAATAAAACCAAACTTTTTAAAGATAAAAAAAAAAAAAAATGCCTGGAAGGGACCATCTTACGAAACGCTCAGGAGTTTTCTGGTCGACTGCCTTCCCCTCCATAAAAATATGTGTCTCTACTTTCCTGCTTTTGGGAACCTGGTGGGACAACTTAGCTGCACATCAGCTAACAGAGCAGTCTGTTGAAGACCCACTCTCTCATTGCAATTGAACATTATCCGATTGCAAATAACTTCAATGTAATTAATGCTGCGCTCTCTCTTCAGGCAGTCAGTGGCATGTTTACCAAGACTTGATTTGAAAATGTCATTGTTTCATCAGCATATAGGTTGCCAGTTCTCCTGTTTGTGACAACATAAAACTCAGCATCTCTTGTCACATCTGTGCCACATCAATTAGATTAAAAAGACCACTCCACTTCGTTAGCACTGTTTAGAATTAGGAATGAGCGTGTCATTTTGCAAGTTTGCCCATTTCCAGCAGAATTGTTTGACATGAATTTAAGGAATCTTAACTGGCTGGAATCAATGTTAAGAAGACTCGAGACTCAGGAATTGTCTGGGCTGGACTGTCCCCAGCCTCCTAAGAGATCAGCAGACACTGCACTTGGTCCTGCGAGCTTTGAAGTGTTTTCACGGGGACACAGGAGAACAGTGAAGACGTGTCAAGACATGGCATCTAAGTCTACCCTGCTCTGCACTCTCTTTCAAGCAAGGAGGGGGCACTGAGTTATAGATGCAGGACTGTGTGTGGAGGGGGCTTAAGGCTGTTGATGACCTGTTTGTTGTTTGTTTGCTAAGTCATGTGCGACTCTTTGTGACCCATGGACTGCAGCCCACCAGGCTGACCTGTCCAAGGGATTCTCCAGGCAAGAGTACTGGAGGGGTTTGCCATTTCCTTCACCAGGGGATCTTCCCGGCCCAGGGATGGAACTCATGTCTCTTGCACTGGCAGGCGGGTTCTTTACTGCTGAACCACCAGGGAAGCCCTGGTTAGGGTTAGGGTTAGATTAGGGTTAAGGTTAGGGTTAAATTAGGGTTAGTGTTAGGGTTAGATTAGGGTTAGTGTTAGGGTTAGATTAGGGTTAGGGTTAGGGTTAGATTAGGGTTAAGGTTAGGGTTAGATTTGGGTTAGGATTAGTTTTAGGGTTGGGGTTAGGGGTTGGGATTAGGTTAGGGTTAGATTAGGGTTAGGGGTAGGGGTAGATTAGGGTTAGGGTTAGTGTTAGGGTTATGGGTAGATTAACGTTAGGGTTGGGATTAGATTAGGGTTAGATTAGGGTTAGGGTTAGGGTTGGGGGTAGCTGTTAAGTAAGCTGTTTAGCTCTGTCCTTATGACTTAGAGGCTCCCTGGAACTTTGGGACTAACACTTTCCTACAAAAATCATTGTAAATAAATAATCAAGTGATGGTGGGCAGTGAGGAGAACTGGTCTTAAAAAGGTGAGCTGGCATTTACCTAGACCTTTACCATCAGCTTGCCATAAACATTTTAATTTGATCTACCATTTAGGGCATTCTGCAAAACGTTATTTATTGCTTCATATGTGAAGACTGTAACTGCATCTTTATGTTCTTAATTTCAGTTACATCTCCTAGTTAACGTTCAGAGATTTTAAGCGTTCCTCTGCAAAATACAAACAGAACATGGGCCACACCTCCTGCCTGTCTTTACCATCCAACTCCGAGAGCTCCCACCCCCTCTTTGACTCTGACAGTAGCACACTTTCTGACCAAACTTTGACCCCAGGGCAAGGACCAGAGTAGCAAAAATGAAAAGAACACTACGCTGCTAAGTCTTTTCTACTTGAGCAACAGAATTGACATATTAAAAAAAATACAATTTCCAGGACAAAGGCACCCACGAAAGCAGAGGATTTACAAGTATGCGGCAAGGATACATGGAGACACTAAGGGTCAGGGGTCTGATGAGCATCACACAAAAACTGAGCTTGTGGTCAAGCAAACTGCAAGTGCAGATTCCTGCCCAGAGCCTGGCAAGGACGTACAAACCCCAGAAAGCTCACTCATTAACCAGAGCATTCCCTGAAAATGACATTTCTGCTTTTCTGGCTAGTTGGCTTCTTCCCCACTTGGAGAGGCTAAGATGTCACCTGCAAGGTCACATATAGCTTAGGCCTAAGTTGGTGCTCTCTAAATGCCAGCTATGAACAGTCTCCCAGGCACACCTGCTTCCCAGTGACTCCATATCCAAGCAGATAGTTCAACAATCAAAGGGTTCCCCAGGACTCCAGCCCTAAGCGCTCCTCAGGCCTGCCTTCCCCAAGGCGTTATCCACGAAGAATTAACATCGCTAAGATAACATGGCTTGTCTTAAATGTGAATGTTGATTTAAGATGAGGCCACTGTGTTGGTGACTTAAGTCATGACAGATTATCCTTCTGGGCCCTCTCTGGTCTGTGCAGATAATCTCTCTGTGTAATCAGTTTGTTGATCTCCCAGGCACACCTGCTTCCCAGTGACTCCATATCCAAGCAGATAGTTCAACAATCAAAGGGTTCCCCAGGACTCCAGCCCTAAGCGCTCCTCAGGCCTGCCTTCCCCAAGGCATTATCCATGAAGAATTAACATCGCTAAGATAACATGGCTTGTCTTAAATGTGAATGTTGATTTAAGATGAGGCCACTGTGTTGGTGACTTAAGTCATGACAGATTATCCTTCTGGGCCCTCTCTGGTCTGTGCAGATAATCTCTCTGTGTAATCAGTTTGTTGTGTCATTTTTGGAAGACAAAGATAAGCTGGCTCTAATAAATTAGATCAAGCTCATCAGGCAACGTTTCTCTTTAAGTAGATCCCTCTGTAGCTTCTTTCATGTGATTAAACATTGTTTATATTTTAACAATGTCCAGCACAGTGCTGTGGATAACCATACCCACAGCAGGATAAAGACTGCAGACTCATGGAGGATTCACACCCAGATAGTGTCCTCACAGGGGAATGGATGATCAGGACAGCAGATAGCCCTGGGTAATGTGGTGGAGGACAGAACTCATCTGAAGGATTAAGAGCTTGCAGAGAGGAAGGTCAACAGACCCAGATCTCAAGTTAATTGATGGGCAGAGGTTAATTTTAACTTATTGGGGGGAAATTTGTCAATTACCTTCTGGGTCATAAACAATTGTTCAGTGACTCAAATGCAGAAATACAAACTCTGGCTTTCAAACCCCCCAGCTTGGAATTTATTAGTTCAATGTGTCTATAAGTTGGAACTCGTGTCAAAGGCACAGTCTTGAGATGGCTGGCGTCCCCCCAGGGGAGCAGGGGCCGAGCTCCCCTGACCTCAGCAGCAGGCTGAGGCACAGGGCGAGTTAGGTTCCTGACATACATACACAGCTGCTTGGCTGGTTGAGATAGCCTGCAGGGGGCCTTCATGCAGTGGCAGTGGGGGCCGGCGGCGGTGGCAGCGTGAACTGTCAGTGCGGCAGCGTGAAGAGTCAGCGCCAGCAGTGTGAGCTGTCAGCGCCAGCAGTGTGGGCCGTCAACCCGGCAGTGTGAGCCTGTATCCTGATGTCCTTCCTCTAAAGCCTCTGTGGACGTGGAACCCCGAGTTTGGCACACGTGCAGTGATGGTTTGCTGTGTCCTTCACTGGGGGACACTTTGAGAACCAGGCTGCTTTCTGCAAAACTGAGTTTCATTGAATGAGCAGCAAATTCTCTATTCTGGATACCAGGTCTGAACTCATTCCTATATTCCTTTTCATGTTAAAAATGTTAGATGGTAATAACTGGACTAGACTGGCCCGATTTGACATTTAAGCTTGCGTTAGATAAAAGCTCTTGGGCTCCTTCGGGCTGCATGGCTGTCACGTGGCTTGGTGTGGGTGTTAGGGGACACCGCAGGGACACATGCTGTCTGTCTGTCCAGCAGCAGGCTTTCTGCACTAGTACGTGTCCTTGGCCATTTCCATCCATTCCACTACCAACCCGCACGCCTATCCATCCACCCACTAACCCATACATCTACCCACTTACTCATGCTTATACCCATCTACCCGTCTACCTACCCACAAACCCACTTGACCATTCACCCATCTGTTCACTCATCCATCCATCTACTCACCCACCCGCTCACTCTTCCACCTACCCATCCACCCACTAACCCACACACCCACCCATCTATTCACCCCCTCACCCACTCACCCCCTCAAACTTCCACCCCTCCACCCCTCCAGGCACTCACTGTCTACTTCATTCATCACATTTTAGCACCTTCCCAGCCAAACCCTGTGCTCTATGCCAGGATTACAACTGACTGAAGGAGAGATAACACAGTTCTTACTCTTCAGAGTAACATTACCTGGGTTCATGCTGGACCAGGAGTTGCTCCAAGTATGCTTTTGTGTTTCAAAAAAAGGGCCACTCAGGCCTCAGAAACCTAGGAAACTGGGTTAGACACACCCCAAGGTTCTACAGATGTGACCTTGAGTTTGGGGCCTCTGGCCTTCACAGCGATGCCGGATGTGCCGAAGCCCCTCACAGGGAAAGGGAGCCAGCCAGAGGAAGGTTTGGAGGCCCTCCGGGTGTCCACCCCTGGCGTCTGTCACACAGCACAGTCATCTTCCTTGTGGAGCGCTCAGTTGCTAAGCTCTATTTCTGAGCAGTGAAGGCTCACTGTGAAATCATCCAAGGAACAGGGTCCCCTGCTCTCCCCATCGCTCTTCCCACTCAGGCCTGTGTTATAGCCGCAACCCTGCTCATGCACCGTGGCCCCATTCTGCAGAAAGTGGAGTTCAGAAAGGGGGTCTTTTGGCTCGACATCCTGGGGTGTACCAGGCTGGCCTCCAGCCCCCATGTAGGTCCTGACAAGTCCTCTGGGCACAGTGAGATCTGAGCAAGAAAGGGCACGAGGCTCGGAATCAGGGCTCCGGGTGGATGCACGGAGACGTTCCCACAGGGAGAAAAAACAGGGCTGGGCCAGGGCTGCGGCTCCAGGGTGAAAGGGAGCAGCTCAGCACAGACTCGGCACGGTGGCTGGGACAGCGCATGCTGGAGGCCAGCCAGCCCAGACTCAGGCCCCAGACTCAGGATTCCCCCGGCCAGGGGTGGAGTCTGCAGCTCTCGCAGGTGGCGGGTTATCCAGGGACCCACATGAGGACACACAGGGCTCAGGGAGCCCCCGGGTCCCCACTGCAGAACCTCAGAATGGAGATGACTTTGTGGCAAGTCACCTCCACACTCCATTCCGATGAGTCCTCAGGTGTGTGGCAGCATTTGAAAGTGATGAGAATGGAACTTACAGAGTAACTCCAGAGACAGTATCTATTTAGCTTGTGGGTACTCTCTGGGCAGGCTGGGGGGCAGGGGCCCTCCCTGAGAGGCGAGATCTGCCTTGTCAGGGTTGCCACGGTGAGGACCCCCAGTGCCATGGCTGCCAGCTTCTGGGGCTCTGCGCTCAGCAGGCCCCCCGAGGCACCCTGCCTGAGTTGGCAGTTAGCATCTTCAGCTTCCATCGCTTTGTTTTTAATCACTCAATGTGCTTATGAATAATACCAATTCCATCAGACATATGGTCTATAATTTACCAGCGTGCTGCTTTACTGAGGAGAGAAATTCCACTGGGTTTGGAATCTCAGCTTCCCGAAAATGAACTCGGACACAGACTGGGCAATTTTCAGGGAGACCTATTATTGACATGTTTGCAAAACTCATCTCTTCCTAAGTATCCTGAGATTTAAAGAGCCTTATACATCTTCTGATTACTCTAAAGAGTATGCGTACCTATCAAGGCCATTGCCTCAAACCTCTGGACAGCAGTAGTCTTGCTTCTGCTCACTGTAGCAAGTGGTCTGCAAGATGTGAGCCACAGCCAACACTGTCCTGCACTAAGGGCCTCATTTCACCTCCTGGAAACAGCTCCATGAAATAGAGGTAGAAGGTTTGGAGGCCCTCCGGGTGTCCACCCCTGGCGTCTGTCACACAGCACAGTCATCTTCCTTGTGGAGCGCTCAGTTGCTAAGCTCTATTTCTGAGCAGTGAAGGCTCACTGTGAAATCATCCAAGGAACAGGGTCCCCTGCTCTCCCCATCGCTCTTCCCACTCAGGCCTGTGTTATAGCCGCAACCCTGCTCATGCACCGTGGCCCCATTCTGCAGAAAGTGGAGTTCAGAAAGGGGGTCTTTTGGCTCGACATCCTGGGGTGTACCAGGCTGGCCTCCAGCCCCCATGTAGGTCCTGACAAGTCCTCTGGGCACAGTGAGATCTGAGCAAGAAAGGGCACGAGGCTTGGAATCAGGGCTCCGGGTGGATGCACGGAGACGTTCCCACAGGGAGAAAAAACAGGGCTGGGCCAGGGCTGCGGCTCCAGGGTGAAAGGGAGCAGCTCAGCACAGACTCGGCACAGTGGCTGGGACAGCGCACGCTGGAGGCCAGCCAGCCCAGACTCAGGCCCCAGACTCAGGATTCCCCCGGCCAGGGGTGGAGTCTGCAGCTCTCGCAGGTGGCGGGTTATCCAGGGACCCACATGAGGACACACAGGGCTCAGGGAGCCCCCGGGTCCCCACTGCAGAACCTCAGAATGGAGATGACTTTGTGGCAAGTCACCTCCACACTCCATCCCGATGAGTCCTCAGGTGTGTGGCAGCATTTGAAAGTGATGAGAATGGAACTTACAGAGTAACTCCAGAGACAGTATCTATTTAGCTTGTGGGTACTCTCTGGGCAGGCTGGGGGGCAGGGGCCCTCCCTGAGAGGCGAGATCTGCCTTGTCAGGGTTGCCACGGTGAGGACCCCCAGTGCCATGGCTGCCAGCTTCTGGGGCTCTGCGCTCAGCAGGCCCCCCGAGGCACCCTGCCTGAGTTGGCAGTTAGCATCTTCAGCTTCCATCGCTTTGTTTTTAATCACTCAATGTGCTTATGAATAATACCAATTCCATCAGACATATGGTCTATAATTTACCAGCGTGCTGCTTTACTGAGGAGAGAAATTCCACTGGGTTTGGAATCTCAGCTTCCCGAAAATGAACTCGGACACAGACTGGGCAATTTTCAGGGGGACCTATTATTGACATGTTTGCAAAACTCATCTCTTCCTAAGTATCCTGAGATTTAAAGAGCCTTATACATCTTCTGATTACTCTAAAGAGTATGCGTACCTATCAAGGCCATTGCCTCAAACCTCTGGACAGCAGTAGTCTTGCTTCTGCTCACTGTAGCAAGTGGTCTGCAAGACGTGAGCCACAGCCAACACTGTCCTGCACTAAGGGCCTCATTTCACCTCCTGGAAACAGCTCCATGAAATAGAGGTTTTGCAAATCCCGGGTGGAGATGTGAGCAGAGGTGGCTGGGATCTGATGTTTTAAAAATATGGCCCGAAGTATAAATCGATACATCCTGTTGCTTGTTTCATGTAATTTATTAGAATGCAAGAAGATCAACAAAGTTGGTAATTATTATTTACGAGGGTCTCTTTTCCATAAAGCTGAATCAGCAAACGCGATTGAGATGATGGTCCATTAGCCCCCATGCACAGCTAAGCGTCCCGCTGGAAAGAACAAAGCTGAAATAGAAATGCATTGTGTCAATGTCGCTTTTGAGCACATTTCTTTTTCTTTTCTTCTTTTTTTTAATGTAGGAATCTCTGCCTAATGTTAGAAATTGAGAAATATGAGCTGGAAGATGGTCTCCTAGTTCCTCTAATTTGGATACCTAGCTAATACTTCAGTCGGCTACTTGGTAGCTTTAGGAGGAATTGCGTGCCCGCATCTGTGAGTGAGGGCACTTGGGCATCTGAATAAGCTCAGAGTCTTTAGAGCTGAGGATGCTGATGTAGCAGCAGATGAGCAGCTCGGCTTTGCATCTACTGGACAACATTTCTGAAGGTACTTTGGGGATGGTTGGGGAGGTGATGAATGCGAGACACTCAGACCCTCAGTCTGTTCAGTGTTGGCATCTAACATCAGGCTCCACTCCCTGGGGAGAGGGCTGCAGGATTCACCACTCCTGGGAAACAGTGGTTTAGTTATTTACTCAAAACTGGAGCCCGGGTGGGAGGCCCCACTCCTGAGAACCCATGTGGCGTCTTCTACAAACTGTCGTCACTGGAGCACAGAGGCTGAAGGTCAAGGCCCAAGGAGCCAAAAAGAAGGTGGTCAGAAGTCCGGAGGGGGAGCAAGAGCAGGACCGAAAGGGACCGAGATGAAGCGATGCAGCCAGGCTCCTCTTTGAGGGTCTCTCGTAGTTCTGGACGCTGAGGGCAGGATGGTGGCCTGAGTGCTCCAGCCAAGGGGGGGGGGGTCAGGGCCACCATTCTATACACTGAGAGGAGGGGTCATTGCCCTTCCTCCTCCCCGGATGAGGGACAGCCCAGGACCAGGAACCTGGACCCACACCCAGAGTCCCCAGGCACGCCGACTCTCTGCCCTCCCCTCAGCTGGCTGGCACTGATCTTGCCACGTTAGAACACAGCCCAGAGAGGTCAGTGGCCAGATAGGTGCCCACTGCGATGAGTAACAGGTCAGCAACGTTACCTGGCCATCAGCAGTGCCAAAGTGGAGGGGAGGAGGAGGCCCGGTCTCACACATGGTGGGTGACCAAGCCGTGGAGACCTTCAGAGAGCCCGGGGGACCCTCGTCTCTGGGGATGCACACTCTCCAATGCCGCTGGAGCAAATCCAGGCTGTGCAGTGGTCCAATGCATGTGACTCCATCTGATCTTCTGAGGAGTAAGAAACCACTGTCAGAAGAAGCTTTCTGTTTTCCAGAGACTTCCAAGTCCCCGCCAGAAATTAATCTCATGGGAAGTAACATCAACCAGCCAATGGTCATTCCCCAGAGCAGCCTACAGAAGCTGTCAGATAGACAAATGACCACACGGAGCTCGAATTAAACTTCGGCGTGAAGAGAACCCAAGGGCAGGTATCCTGATAGAGGCCGAAACCTAAGGCACACAAACAGAAGGGCCGGTGCCTCTGTCGCCTCTGGACCAAGGCGACTGGGCCACACACCGTCCCACTCCCTGATGGCCGATGGGCAGCGGGCTCCAGCACCCTCACTGCCGCAGCAGCCAGAGAGCAAGGGGCCAGGCACTCAGGCCACACGGCCGTTCATAAGTGCAGTTGAACGGTCCACGTTCGGATGCAGCAAGCTGTGTGATGCCAACGGGAATCAGGGGCATGCAGGGGCTGATTCCTGCCTGGTTGTCTTTTGTTGAGGATCCTTCCAAATGCCCTGGGTGTACAAGGCAATTTTAGTATAATTAAAACCTGAATCGCTCAAATTACAGAATTAATTACATTCAGCTTCAATCGCAATTTCTAATTGGTCCCAGTCTGCCGGCTCTGCACCTGGAGACCTTGGTGATGCTGGGAGGGAGAGCAGGTGGCCCAAACTCCATTCTCTTCTCAGAGAATATTTCTGGCAGTCGTGGTGGGTCCATGCACCCCACACCTATGCCCACAGCACACAGCACGTGTGGGGGTGCTGAGTGCCTGTAAGACAAGCCGGAAGGCCAGAAATGTCATCTATCTCTAAGCCACTGAGAATCTGAGAAGAGCCCAGGGAGACCCCAAGGGGGTGGACTCGCACCCGGTCAGAAAGCAGGTCCTGGGTGTCTGCACCCGCGCACACCTTCTCAGAAATGAGCCTAGTACCTCACGCCAGAACTCGGGAGACAGAGGATGAAGGGGGAAGCACTGTGGCAGTCGGGGGCTTGCCCAAACCACAGGAACTGCAGCTGTGAGTGGCCTCACAGCTCCTGGAAGAATCTCCAGCACCCTGACCAGATCCATCAGACAATCTGCCAAACGGACGCTAGAAATCACTTCAGCAGATGAGAAAACTGGTTTGTGAACTGCATGAGAAATAGGGCGATGTGGCTACGGCAGAAGGTAGTCCAAACCTTTCTCATGGACGCAGCTGGCTCTGTCAGCTCTCAATTGTCATGACACCGCTGGTTGCGTGGAGAAGCCCCCGCAGGAGTGTGTGTCCTGGGGAGCATGCTTTGACCTCCCTGCGATGCCACAGTGCCAGGTAGAGCACGCCCTGTTCATGTGCATTGAGAAAGGGGCCCTTCCCTCAATCACACAAAGCTGTGTCCACTAGTGGTGGCCCTGGCTTGTTAAATACACCGGAGCCCAGAGGGTCAGATGGCGTTTATTTGACGGGCACAGACGTCGGCACCCTTTGGGGTGACAGAGGATGAAGAGGGCCAGTCCAGGGGAGGCTGAGACAGACGCGGTCCTGTGGATGCTCCGGGGAAGGTGCACAGGGAGAGCCCTGGCTCCCGACTCCCTCAGGCTGCTCCACATCCCCCTTCTCTTGTGCCTGGGGGCAGACGCAGCTGGCAGAGGAGTGAGAGGAGGTTCGGACAAGTAGGTGAAGAGGGAGTCAGAAGCCCCAGGAACAGGCTCTCGCAGCGCTGACCTGGGGAGCTCTTTCTATCTGAAAAGGGCAGATAGCTTAGTGGGAGCCCCCAGGATGGGGCCAGCTGTCCCTGAGGGTGGTCGGCAGAAGCTGAGGCAGAGCTAGACAGCTAGAGAGGGACATCTCACCTCACCGCATCTGTTCTCAGGGCACATGTAGAAACTCGGAAATGGGAAGCTGGCTGGAAAGATGATCGAGGACAGGGAGCTGGAGCTGGGAGGCTGGTGGGTGTGGTGCTAGGCGGGGTCTGCCCGTGGTGGGGTCTCCCGGCACTCTTGCTCCAGGCTTCCCAGGCCACAGGTTCTGTCTGCTCTGCAGACATGAGGGTGAAGGGGGAACTGATAAAAATCTGTGAGGAAACCAGCCACTCATGGAAGCAACAAAGGACAGGTGCTTGGCTTTCTTTTAATCGTGTAAATAATCAGCCTCTGCCGGGAAGAACACACAGTCGATCAAACGAACGTGTACGTCTAAAAGTTCTTGGCAAGAACCTTTTAAGAATTCCTTGAATCTAGCAAGGAATTTTTTTAAAACCCTAACCCTATTTTTTAAAAAGGTGTAATATAGACTTCCCTAGTTGCTCAGACAGTAAAGTGTCTGCCTACAATGTGGGAGACCTGGGTTCGATCCCTGGGTCGGGAAGATCTCCGGGAGAAGGAAATGGCAACCCACTCAGTATTCTTGCCTGGAGAATCCCATGGACAGAAGAGCCTCTTAGGCTGCAATCCATGGGGTCACAAAGAGTCAGACATGACTGAGCGACTTCATTTCACTTTAATATACTCATAACATAGAGAGCCACGTGCTTTTTATCATCTACAAGAATAAAAAAGTGAAAGCGAAAGTCTTTCAGTCATGTCTGACTCTTTGCATTCCCAAGAACTATACAGTCCATGGAATTCTCCAGGCCA
The DNA here is from genome assembly GCA_006410675.1 of Oreotragus oreotragus. NCBI lineage: Eukaryota > Metazoa > Chordata > Mammalia > Artiodactyla > Bovidae > Oreotragus > Oreotragus oreotragus. The sequence continues at coordinate 548,930 of SJYX01012342.1, forward strand.
GAATACTGGAGTGGGTAGCCTTTCCCTTCTCCAGGGAATCTTCCCAACCCAGGAATCAAACCCAGGTCTCCCACATGGCATTGAACTCCTTACCAGCTGAGCCACAAGGGAAGCCCAAGAATACTGGCGTGGGTAGCCTATCCTTTCTCCAACGGATCTTCCAGACCCAGGAATTGAACCAGGGTCTCCTGCATTGTAGGCAGAGTCTTTGCCAGCTGAGCCACAAGGGAAGGCCAAGAATGAAACAAGGGTTGTTTTTATTTATGACTCAAAAGTATATTTGACGTGAACTCCATTTGTTCTGTGGGACTTCCCCAGTGGCTCAGTGGAGAGAGTCCACCTTCAATACATTAGACTCAGGAGACACTGGTTCGATTCCTTGGTCGGGAAGATCCTCCTGGAGAAGGAAATGGCAACAAAGGAATATTGGCTACTGATCTGTTCTGCCCCCAGCCTGCAGTGGGGGCAGAACTCCAATATTCTTGCCTGGGAAATCCTGTGGACAGAGGAGCCTGGCAGGCTACAGTCCACGGGGTGAGCTGGCTGGACCGAGGCTAACACCGTGGGCCATGTTGCAGCCACAGCTGGGGAGAAGCAGAGCTGTCTGCCTGCCCAGGACACAGGTCCCCCATGAGGCACAGTTCCTGCTTGGAGCACCGGCCCAGAAACTAGCTGCCAAAACACAGCTGTTGGACAGGACCTCTCATTGGCGGTATTTCCCTTGTTTCTTCCAGCAGGAGTCTGAGCACTTTGCTGAGAGTCCCACGGTTAGGATTCGGCCATGGCACGAGTGGTAAAGAACCCTCCTGCCAATGCAGGAGAGATAAGAGGTGTGGATTAGAGTCCTGGGTCGGGAAGATCCCCTGGAGGAGTGCGTGGCACCCTCTCCAGTCTTCTTGCCTGGAGAATCCCGGGGACAGAGGAGCCTGGCGGGCCCCAGTCCACGGGGTCGCAGAGAATTGGACCCGACTGGAGCAAATTAGCACTGCTGCTGCTGCTGCTGCTGCTGCTAAGTCACTTCAGTCGTGTCCGACTCTGTGCGACCCCAGAGACGGCTGCCCACCAGGCTCCGCTGTCCCCGGGATTCTCCAGGCAAGAATACACAGCAGCTTAGCACAGCACAGCACAATTAGTGGGGGGTGGTGAGGACCTCGGTGACATTCCCCAGCAGAAGGCTCACCAGTTAGCGATCTCTGCTCAGCTAGTCTGTGTGGCCTGTGAGGGAAGACAGGTGTCTTCCTGCCATGCAAGTTTTCAGGGAGAAAAATTTCACAGGATATAAATATATGCAGGCTGGATACAGCCTGATAAGAGCTGGTCATGAATAACATTAGCCAATAATTCAGCTGGAGACTGATCCTCCACCCCCGTCACCTTAGAGATGATTACACAGATAAAGGGAATTTTTCACAATCTTTGAATAGTTCTACGTTAGTCTAAGCTTCCAACGGATGTGCCTCTCTTTTCCCGTTGTGATTATTTACATTTGACTTTTCTCCTTAAATCCAATACACCTTTTCCCCAAAATTACTTATTTTTTAGCAGGATGCTGTGTGAGCCTGAGATATCTTTGGCATAGGCCTGGAATTTGAGGAAGACCCAAGTGAAGTTCCCGCATGCCCAGGCCTCAGGTGGCTCACCTCCAGGTCTTCAGAGCAGTGTGATCGCAGATTCTGGCTCTGAGCCTGAAAAGAAGTGTAGGACACAAATAATTCCTGCTGAGAAGCAGGTTGCATTTATTTTTTTTTGTGGTTAAAGTTTAAGGCCAGAGACTGTTCACTGTGGAACGTTTATATAAAGGATCTAAGCAAAGCCCGGGAGGGGTGGTAATTCTTGTGGATTTAAACATCCGCATCCCCACACCTGCACCCACACCCACGCACCCACACACCGCACTGAGTCACTTCCACTGACGGCCACATCAGTTGAAATGCGACCACCCCACTGCAGGCTGGGGGCAGAACAGATCAGTAGCCAACAGCTGTGGACATGAGCCAGGCTTCCCCGCTGGCCCAGACAGTAAAGAATCCGTCTGCGATGCAGGAGACGTGGGCTCAGCCCCTGGGTGGAGAGGAGCCCCTGGAGCCAGCAAAGGCTCCGCCCTCCAGCCTTCTTGCCTGAAGAATCCTGTGGACAGCGGGGCCGGGCAGTCCACCTGTCGTGGTCAGACACGACCGAGTGACTAGCACTTAACACTGGGTGTGGGGCTTAAGTGTGAGCTTTGGGGCCAGAAAGGCCTGGGGCTGAGCCCAGGCTTTGCTGTGTTCCGGAGATGTGACGCCAAGCTTCACACCTGGGGACGTAACCCCACACCTGGGTTATCAGGATGCTCCAAGCTTCAGTTTCCCCACATCTGGGGATGTATCCCCACACCTGGGTTATCAGGATGCTGTGTTCCAGAGATGTGGCCCCAAGCTTCAGACCTGGGGATGTATCCCCACACCTGGGTTATCAGGATGCTGTGTTCCAGAGATGTGGCCCCAAGCTTCACACCTGGGGATGTATCCCCACACCTGGGTTATCAGGATGCTCCCAGGAGATGGACGGGTAGTTGGCATTTGGCAAATTCATGCTCTCATGTTGCAGGGATTCAGAACATCCTGTTAGGCTTCCTGGCATCCTGGCTGCCTGCTGTGTGGAGGCACTTCATGTCTGAGGGCCTAGATGGGCAACTGTGCCGTGTGCCACCAACCATCCCAGGAAACCCTGAAACAAACCAGGGTGCTCAGTCATGCTGTCTCCCTGACCACCCTCCCAGCAAACCCAACACACAGATCTCCTCACCCCGGGACTTCCACTGTAAGACTGTTAAAAACATGGCTGGGAACAGAGGCTTTGGGAATTGTCTGGTCCATTTTGCTGATTGGCCTAAGACCAGGGATTATACTGGGCTACTCCCTATTCAATGCTTATGACTGTTTCGTCTTTTAGATGCTAAGTAAACAAAGAGTTAGTGTGCTGACACCGGCTTCACCCGGCTCAGGCGGGACTTTTATTCATCTTTTTTTTCACGTGTAGTAAAAAAAAATCTTTAAAAATGACTGCACAGATATTTCCATTTATTCTCTTTCATTTAAAAAGGTTGCAAAAGAAATACTAAGCATTCTATCATCATATGCAAAAGGGTCAGACCAGACTGAGCAACAAAGCACACACACCATCATATGTACATGTCATTCTGTCACTGCTTCCCAACATCCACTAGCTGTGATAAGCAGACTCCCCTCCCCCACAAACAGCCCCCAAAGGTGCTCACGTCCAAGCCCCCAAGCCTGGGGGTACGTTAGCTTACCTGGCAGAGGGGGAATCAAAGCTACTAGTGAGCAGACCTCACAATACGAGTGACGCTGGATCATCCAGGTGTAATCAAAGCGGTCCTTAAACGTGGGACATGGAGGCAGCAACGCAGACCAGAGAGGAGGCGTGGCAGCTGGAGCGGGGTCAGGCGGCCCAGTGACACGGTTGGCCCTGAAGATGCAGGGAGGGGCCACAGCCAGAGGGTGCAGGTGCCTCTGGGAGGCGAAGAAGGTTAGGGGACGGAGTCTCCCCTGAGCCTGGATTTCAGCGCAGCCAGGCTGTGCTGGACAGCTGACCCGCAGGCGGCGAGGCCGCAGCTCTGTGTTGCTTATGCCTCTGTGTTTAAGGGCCTCCGTTGCAGCCATGGTAGGGAATGGATACAGCAGTAGAAGGGGTTTAACTTGGCTTTTTTTTTTTTTTAACCGGCAGTCGTTCACTTTGGAGAGCAAGAAAAGGAGCTGGCGCCTGGGCTTTATCTGCTTCCAGGAAGTCCACAGGGAAAATGGACCGACACTGGATTACTGGGTTCTCGAGAGACGGCTCTTGCAGGTGGTGCTGGTTGGACGGCTGGCTTCTCCATGTAATGCAGGGGCCCAGCTGTGCGTGTGGGGAGGTGTCTAGCTGGTCATGGAGCCGGCTGCTCCTGGGGGGGTCCCTGGTGACGCTGCCCTGGGGGGTCCCTGGTGACGCTGCCTGTCACACGTGGCACCCAGGTCATGGGGAGAAAGTCCTTGTGGGGGCAGTTTACAGTGTCGGGAGGGGTAAGTGAGGGTGTGGAGTGGGCACTGGGGGTCTGTGGACTGCTGCCAAGGGTCCATCAGGGCAGGGATGGGCCCTGGGACAAGTCAGAGGTGCGGCAGGTGGGTGAGTGATGGTGTGTGTGGACGGGGAGGCTGGCGTGGGAGTCTGAGGACCTAGGTGGGGACTAGGGTGGACCTATGACCCCTCCTCAGATGGACACCCTGCTGGGACCACCAGGATCACCCCCACTTCCTCCCAGATGCAGTGCCCAGCAGCTGCCCAGCTGAACCAAGCGGGAATCACGTGTCTTTTCTCTAAGCCACGTTTCCGTCATGTCCACTGTGCAGAGGGTGCACTCAGGCAGAGGCCACATGGATAGGGAAGGGCAGAGCCCAGCTCAGGTTCAAGTGCCCAGGTCCCAGAGCCTGCTCCTTCCCGCCCAGACCAGCCCCGAGCAGTGAACCGAGGGCTGTCTGCACAGCGCCCAGCTCTGCAGGCGTGTCCACTCCTCCCACATCCCTCATCTGGCCGCCAGCCACCCGGGGTGCCAGCTGCAGGGCCCCTGCCTTCCTGACAACCTCCTCTCTCCAGCCCGGCATGCTCCCTACCTCTGCAGACCACCTGCAGGTGAAGCCCTCAGGTCTGCAGAGGGGAATGGCCCACTGCTCAGGACCACCTGCTCTCAGATGCAGATCAGCTGCCACCGAGGACTGCCTCCTCCGGCAGGGCCCATGGTGACCAGCCTGGTGGCTGGCTGGTTAGCTGGGAGAAAGGTAAGAAGGAAAATGATGCTAAGTGTCACACAGGGTAAATGTTTTAAGTGAGACGGAAGCACAGGACCGCGGTGTGTCATTTGATAGAGAAACATCTTCCCTTCTCTATGGGGAAATGCCCACGCAGTCTCTGCATCAGCTCTGGCCACTCACTTAGGCCGCCGTCCTTTTCCTCATGAGGCATCTCTCATCAAGGTCAGAGTCTCTGTGTTCCAGTCAACAGGTTGCCCTCTATGAAAATGAAAGTGCTACTCGCTCAGTCGTGTCCGACTGTTTGTGACCCCATGGACTGTAGCCCACTAGGCTCTCCTGTGTATGGGATTCTCCAGGCAAGAATACTGGAGTGATTAGCCAGTCCCTTCTCCAGGGGATCTTCCTGGTCCAGGGGTTGAACGCAGGTCTCCCATAGTGCAGGCAGATGCTCTACCATCTGAGCCACCAGGGAAGCCCCTGATGTCCTCTGTGAGGTGCAGTCAAGTGGCTCCTGTTCTACCTGCACGGGGTGCTTGAAGCTGGGAGCTTTGTGAGTCTCTGAGGCGAGCTTTGGACACCAGGTCCGATTTCACACACACACACACACAGAGGGAAATAGTCGAGGTGTTCACAAACAGTGTCAGTTCATTTGAGACCCTGTCCATCAGCCCCAACTTGAGAGTCAAAGTTGTAAACCATAAGGCCCTTCTCCTCCCAGCAGCTCCTCTGAGCTCACTGGACAGAATTAACGTTTCTCATGGAAAATCACAAACATTCCAGTCCGACTTTTCAGTGTGTGAAGGAGAAGCAGGGCCTGTTTCTGCTCAGGAGAAGAGTCATCTCCCAGCCGTACTTGGGGGCTCGTGCAGGGGCACCATCCGGGAGAGGAAACAGAATGGGGTGATTTGCTGGGCAGGACCCTCTGTGGGTGTCTGGACGTCTTCTACCAACGTTTCCCCTGAGCCCACATGTCGGGATGTACAGTCTGCAACGGTCTTGGTGTTAAAATTGCAGAATAAAATTCAAGACTGCGTACCCCATGGAATTCTGGTACAGGGACTCACCAGGTGAGCGAGAATGGACTTGAGCCTTCCTGGTGACAAGACGTGGCCTCTGGGCTGGAGGTCTCAGGACCCTGGGGTCCTGCCCCAGATATCCAGGGTCGACCCCAAGGAAGCACAGACCAGCTTCTGGCCTGAGAATGAGGAGAGCTTGTTCCCTGGAGCCCAGAATGCAGAGGTCAGCAGTGTCTGCTGTGTAAGGAGGAGCCCTGGGCCAGTGGGGATGATGCGGTTGCCTTTGCCATCTCCAGACTCGTGAAAACACCAAGGAATTAAAATGAGGGTCAGAAGAGGAATGATCTCCTCCCCAGAGACAGGAGGTGGAGCCATGGGCACAGTCCTGCTGATGCCCAGACCCTCTGGTCAGAAGCTGAGGCCTTTGAGATCCACCCGCTCCTGGAGCCCGAAAAATCCCCCAGGCCACAGGGGCCAGCGAGGGTAGAGCGCTCCCTGCAGACTGAGACGGGTCTCCTGGCTGCAGGCATCTCCACTGCCGGATTCTCTCTTCATACCCCTCTGCGTGCCGAGTTCTCTGGAAGCAAGTCCAGCCCACGCTCTGGTTCAGAGACACAATCCAACCGGGTGGGGAAGAGATATGCCCCTCCTTGGGGAGGGTCCACATAGATTACTTAGAATTCTTGCTGCATGCTTCCATTTTTATCTCTTCTCTACTGTTTATTTATCCAGTCTTTTCATATTATCACAGACTCACACGTGTTCATTTCATTCTTTGGATTTTGATCCAATATGACTGCGTGCAATTCCTCCTTTCTTCCCAGGCCTGGCTTCTAGGGGCTTTCTGGGTGTGTGCTGCGCCCCTTGACTTAACCTCTTCAGTGTGAGTGTGTGCGTGTGCCTGTGTGTGCACATGTGCATGTGTGTGTTCCTGTGTGTGCATGCATGTGCATGTGTGTGTGCCTGTGTGTGTGTGTGTGCGTGTGTGTGCAGTGGAGGCAGTCACCACATCCTTACTTTCTGGCCCTGCAGGCACCCCAGCACATATTGTATGCTTCCCTCAGTGCTAGGAGCAGCGGCTTCTGTGAAGAGTCTGGTCTTTTATTAGAAAATTGTGTTAGAAACCGAGATCTGAGAGCTGCGTGATCCTGCCGAAGGCACGGAGCATCTTTCCAGTGGGTTAGAGTAAGGGAAGTCCCATCACCAAAACTGTGTTTTAAATTAAAATACCCCATAACTGTTTTCAGAGCCTGAAGTACAAGGATACCTGCCTGGGCAACAGCAGTGGCAGGAATACAGGCTACAGCGGAAGGTTTCAAGGTCCCAAAGGTCCCTTTAGCTGCCGGGTCATCGTTCCAGACCCTGAGTTCTGGATCGCCTCTGGGGGGGTGAGGAGAGCACGCTGCTGCCTGGGGCGCATGGAGTCCATCTGGGACAGCCTCTCCTGCCTCCGGCCTGAGATCCTCAACCCCCAAACCCCGGCCATTTACCCGGGAGCACATCCACCACCAGCTCTGGGCCAGGCGGGCACAGCGTGGGTTCAGCCTGATGAAGGGACACAGCCCTGGCCTCTGGAGGTACAGCCCAGTGGGCAGACACACACAGGTGCCNTCCTGGAGCCCGAAAAATCCCCCAGGCCACAGGGGCCAGCGAGGGTAGAGCGCTCCCTGCAGACTGAGACGGGTCTCCTGGCTGCAGGCATCTCCACTGCCGGATTCTCTCTTCATACCCCTCTGCGTGCCGAGTTCTCTGGAAGCAAGTCCAGCCCACGCTCTGGTTCAGAGACACAATCCAACCGGGTGGGGAAGAGATATGCCCCTCCTTGGGGAGGGTCCACATAGATTACTTAGAATTCTTGCTGCATGCTTCCATTTTTATCTCTTCTCTACTGTTTATTTATCCAGTCTTTTCATATTATCACAGACTCACACGTGTTCATTTCATTCTTTGGATTTTGATCCAATATGACTGCGTGCAATTCCTCCTTTCTTCCCAGGCCTGGCTTCTAGGGGCTTTCTGGGTGTGTGCTGCGCCCCTTGACTTAACCTCTTCAGTGTGAGTGTGTGCGTGTGCCTGTGTGTGCACATGTGCATGTGTGTGTTCCTGTGTGTGCATGCATGTGCATGTGTGTGTGCCTGTGTGTGTGTGTGTGCGTGTGTGTGCAGTGGAGGCAGTCACCACATCCTTACTTTCTGGCCCTGCAGGCACCCCAGCACATATTGTATGCTTCCCTCAGTGCTAGGAGCAGCGGCTTCTGTGAAGAGTCTGGTCTTTTATTAGAAAATTGTGTTAGAAACCGAGATCTGAGAGCTGCGTGATCCTGCCGAAGGCACGGAGCATCTTTCCAGTGGGTTAGAGTAAGGGAAGTCCCATCACCAAAACTGTGTTTTAAATTAAAATACCCCATAACTGTTTTCAGAGCCTGAAGTACAAGGATACCTGCCTGGGCAACAGCAGTGGCAGGAATACAGGCTACAGCGGAAGGTTTCAAGGTCCCAAAGGTCCCTTTAGCTGCCGGGTCATCGTTCCAGACCCTGAGTTCTGGATCGCCTCTGGAGGGGTGAGGAGAGCACGCTGCTGCCTGGGGCGCATGGAGTCCATCTGGGACAGCCTCTCCTGCCTCCGGCCTGAGATCCTCAACCCCCAAACCCCGGCCATTTACCCGGGAGCACATCCACCACCAGCTCTGGGCCAGGCGGGCACAGCGTGGGTTCAGCCTGATGAAGGGACACAGCCCTGGCCTCTGGAGGTACAGCCCAGTGGGCAGACACACACAGGTGCCGTCCCCAGGCACGCTGAGGCTTCAGTGTGTAAATGCTCACAGTGGAGGAGCCTGCGGGGTGGGGCGGGGGCGGGGGCTCAGCTGGGCACAGGGGGCTGGGCTTGGTAGGTCCTCTCTGTGGGAGGAGGGCTTCTTGATGAGAGAGGACCATATAAGGGAGGGCTTCTGGAGCAGAAATGCAGACAGAGCAGCTTGTGCAAAGCGGTGACAGGAAGGCTGGCGGGTTGGAGCCCAGGAGCCAGCCGGAGCTGGTGTGAGGGGACGCTGGGGTTGCGTGAGGCTTGCCCATGTACGCAGAGCTAAGGCACTCAGTCGTGTCTGACTCTGTGCGACCCCATGGACTGCAGCCCGCCGGGCTCCTCTGTCCATGGGATCTCTAGACAAGAAGACTGCAGTGGGTTGCCATGCCCTCCTCCAGGGGATCTTCCCGACCCAGGGATCGAACCCTCCTCTCTTACGTCTCCTGCAGCCAGGCAGGTTCTTTGCCACTGAGCCACCAGGAAGTATACAGCCATGGCCACATCACTCCATCTAGACTTTTAAATAAATAAATTGAGCTTAAAGTCAGGTCACCAACAGAAAATTTGAAGTCAACCATAGTTTTAAAAGGACTTTTGTTTTGCCTTCATACGCAGTGATCTTAGTTAGGAGTTTAATCAAAATATAGAGGAATTCAATTATTTAAAAACCTCTGCATTTTGGGCTGCTCAGGGGATAGAAAATCTCATTTAAGATATCTAGCCTTGATAATATAAAATAAGACCATGCCAGTAATTACAAAAATCATATTTAGCAACTGGTTTAAATTTTTTGTGATGAAACATTTTCTCCACTTATTGTACTTTGGGGAAATGCTTGTCAGAGGCTAAGAAAAAGACATTTCACTTCAAGACTGTAGCTGCCCTCATTCTGAACGTTGCATTTCACTCAAAGAAAATAGCCTATGAATCAGAGGGTCCCTTTTTTTGAATCTGGGGACTGCTTGCTAACTGAGTGTTGGGAGACAGTTTTCAAGACAGGGCAATGAGGAAAGCCTGCTGAGAGAGCATCACACACACACACTTACACACAGAGATACATATATAGCAGGCACATACACGTACATAAACATATGGCAGGCACACACACATGAATATCTAGCCTTGATAATATAAAATAAGACCATGCCAGTAATTACAAAAATCATATTTAGCAACTGGTTTAAATTTTTTGTGATGAAACATTTTCTCCACTTATTGTACTTTGGGGAAATGCTTGTCAGAGGCTAAGAAAAAGACATTTCACTTCAAGACTGTAGCTGCCCTCATTCTGAACGTTGCATTTCACTCAAAGAAAATAGCCTATGAATCAGAGGGTCCCTTTTTTTGAATCTGGGGACTGCTTGCTAACTGAGTGTTGGGAGACAGTTTTCAAGACAGGGCAATGAGGAAAGCCTGCTGAGAGAGCATCACACACACACACTTACACACAGAGATACATATATAGCAGGCACATACACGTACATAAACATATGGCAGGCACACACACATGCATGCACAAGCACACACCTCGTACATACACACATATACAAACATACACCCATAAACACACAGATGATCTCTAACTCTTTAGCAATATGCAAGTCATACTTAAAATGGTAAGAAAAAATAAATTTATACACTCTTATGTCTTCCAAACTTAAAAGGTTTAAGAGATTTGGATTCTGAACTTCGTATAGTGGAGACAACCCCCTGTCTCTTATACACATCTAGATGTGTATAAGAGACAGACGTTAGCTTACCTGGCAGAGGGGGANGTCCACTGCTCCTGGGCGCAGGCAGCGACCTACCCGCAGGAGAACCCCTCTCCCTGGAGCCTTGCACGTGGTAGCATCAGTCGCGGCCACTGTCCTGAGTCCTGCGTCCCAACTTCCGGGCCTCTCACTGGCCCACACAGCTCAGCCCCCAGCGTCCCGGTCGGGCCAGACAAGCTCAGCTCCCAGACGGCCGTGGCAGGCCCTGCTGCATACGGACGCTTCCAACTCAGGTTTCTTGGCAATCTTACTGTACTAAGGAGGAAAATACGAGCCTGAGATGAGGGGTCCGTGGCGCTTGGTGAAAACTCGAGTGGGTCAGCCACCTGGGTCAGCTGACATGAAGCCGGAGGATGAAAGTCCTGGAGCAGAGAGAGCGTGATGAAAACAGTGGGAACCCAGTGCCTTCTACGTGGGGGCAAGGCCCTTACAGAGGGAGTGTGAGAGGCGGGGAACATTGGTGCTGCTGCAACCATAGATGCTGTGTGGAAATGGCACTCCACTCCAGTGTTCTTGCCTGGAGAATCCCAGGGATGGGGGAGCCTGGTGGGCTGCCGTCTATGGGGTCGCACAGTCAGACACGACTGAAGTGACTTAGCAGCAGCTGCTGAAGTTTTGGAAACACTGTGTGGAAAAATAAATCTATAGCTTTCTTTGTGGCAAAACTTTCTACAGCTAATAGGCATTTTAGATTCCTAAGACAGAAATCCTATAAAGAACCTCCTAGGTTTAGATGTCCACCACCCACAAACCTCTTTTTTTCCCCCCCTTCAGGTCATCTCTTGCTGCCAGTTTGTAGGAAACAACACATTTTGGAAAATACAGTTGCATGTCAACTTTAGCTCCAATGTTAAAAAAAAAAAAATAGTAGACAATATTTTTTCCAAAGAACTGGAATTTTTAAAGGTGAATTAAATAGTGATTTTAGGACTGAAAAAATATTAACTGAAATGAAGAATTTGTTGAGTGGGCATATCTGCAGATTTCAAAGTGCAGAAGTCAACAGGGCATAAACTGAAGCACAGTGACGACGATTCAGAGAAAACGCAGCAAAATTCAGCACGCTGGACAGCTCTCGGACATCTACAACTGAAGCCCCGGGATAAGGAGGAGACAGTAAGCAAGGGAAGAGGCAAAATCCAGTGAGTGAAGGGTAAGAACTTCCTGAAGCAGGAGAAGGGGCCCTGGAGACTGAGGGAGAAGGGGCCCTGGAGACTGAGGTGGCAGAGCCCTCCGGGGAGGGCACTTCTTTCTGGACAAAGAGCTCCGGGATGTACTCTGGGGTCCTCCTGTGGACCTGACAGTAGGAAACAACACATTTTGGAAAATACAGTTGCATGTCAACTTTAGCTCCAATGTTAAAAAAAAAAAATAGTAGACAATATTTTTTCCAAAGAATTGGAATTTTTAAAGGTGAGTTAAATAGTGATTTTAGGACTGAAAAAATATTAACTGAAATGAAGAATTTGTTGAGTGGGCATATCTGCAGATTTCAAAGTGCAGAAGTCAACAGGGCATAAACTGAAGCACAGTGACGACGATTCAGAGAAAACGCAGCAAAATTCAGCACGCTGGACAGCTCTCGGACATCTACAACTGAAGCCCCGGGATAAGGAGGAGACAGTAAGCAAGGGAAGAGGCAAAATCCAGTGAGTGAAGGGTAAGAACTTCCTGAAGCAGGAGAAGGGGCCCTGGAGACTGAGGGAGAAGGGGCCCTGGAGACTGAGGTGGCAGAGCCCTCCGGGGAGGGCACTTCTTTCTGGACAAAGAGCTCCGGGATGTACTCTGGGGTCCTCCTGTGGACCTGACCGTTAAGCTCGGGGCGTACCAAGTCTGGTCTCTGAGGGTCCATGTGGAACAGATCCTAAGCTCACAAGGCGTCTCCCCTCCAACTGTAGGACCCAGAAGCCCACACGGAACACTCACTGGTCTCATTAGAGCCTGAGAAGAGCCGTCCGTCAGAAGCAGCTGCGGTAGATCTGTTCTGAAACCGCACAAAGTCAAACAAATCACAGAAGAACTGGTGCATCGGTCATCCTTCCTTGTTGCCTACACAAACCATAGCTTGAAACAGAATATACCAAAGGGTAACAAGTAAAAGTATAAAATTCCTAGAAGAAAACGGAGAGAAAGCCTTGGATTAGGCAAAGATTTCTTATTCATACGTAAGCATAAGTGAAAGGAATTGATCAGTTGGTCTTGAAAAAAAAAAAGCTTCTACCCTTTGTCAATACAATGACAACAAGAAAAAGGAAGCCCCAGATTAGGAGAGAATGCTTACAGTGCATGTACTTGGGGGAAAACTTGCTTTCAGCACATAGCAAGGGGCGTCAGAAGANAAAAAAAAAAAGCTTCTACCCTTTGTCAATACAATGACAACAAGAAAAAGGAAGCCCCAGATTAGGAGAGAATGCTTACAGTGCATGTACTTGGGGGAAAACTTGCTTTCAGCACATAGCAAGGGGCGTCAGAAGATGAGGGCGGTGACCGACGCCCCAGTGGGTTCAGGCTTATGCAACAGTGTCACAGATGGGGCGGCTTAGGTGACACACATCCGTTCCCCACAGGCCTGGAGTCTGGAAGACAGAGGTCAGCTGCCAGCAGGCCTGGTTCTGGGAGAAGGACGTCTTCCTGGTTTACAGGTGGCATGGCCTCCTCCACCCTCGCCTCACAGGTGGAGAGAGCTCTTGTCCTTCCCCCACTTATAAGGACATCAACCCTGCATGAAGCCCCCACTCAAGACCCCATCCTGTCCCTGAAGCTCCCCTCCAAACACTGTCACACTGGGATTTAGACTTCAGCACGCGAATTTGGGGGATGGGGGACAAATACTCAATCCATAGCAGCCTAATTAGAAACTGGCAGATGCAGGTATTCCTCAGCAGAAGGCGTTTGGATGAGCAGTCAACACAGAGGAGACACAACGTCAGAAATGAGAGTCGTCAGAAACGAGAATTTAAAGCACAGCGAGCATGTTTCATTCAATTTTTGCTGCGAATCTAAAACTGCTCTTTATACGTCCACCCGAAACAAAACCCACAATGAACTACCATTATCCACTACTAAAAAAGCTAATACATACCTTGGAAGAACAAGAAATCCATCCTTGGGAGGTTGGGCGTGTAAGACCCGACAGCCTGCTTGGAAAACACTTTAGCAATTTCTGATGAAGTCAAACACACACATTCACCATATTACCCAACAATCCCACTCTTGTGCATTTACTTAAGAGAAAAGAAAATCTGAGCTCAGGTAAGGTGTGTTCACTAATGTCCACGTCAGCTTCACTCAAAATAGTGTAAAACCAGAAATGGTCTCAAGGTTCCCAACAGAACAAAACAGTTAAGCATTTTTTGTAATATTCATAATACAATGGAGTGATCCTCAACAATAAAAGTGAATAAAGTATCAGTTCTCATGACAGCATGAGTGAACAGCAAAAACATGCTTTTCAACAGAAAGAAGCCGGAAACAGAACAGCACATGCTGCATAATTGCCCTCGTTTGAATATGAAATCTAGAACAGTAAGACCACACTATATAGAGAGGTGAGTTCGTCAGCAGCTGCCGCAACACAGAGGTGTGAGGCTTGACCAGAGGGAGCGTCAGGGCCTTTTAAAGGTGATGAAAGTGTATTTGTCAAAACTCATCCAACTATTTCCTTAGAAAAAGTATGTTTTATAACATGTAAATTGTACTTCAATAAACTTAAGACATGGTATTGTACCACTACACATGCAGTAAAATTGTTGACATTGAACCAGTAGATAATGCTGAGTGGGGAAACCTCTAGCTGCTTTAGCAACTGGAACCCTTCTATGCTGCTAGGAGGAAGGGAAATCATAACCAGTCTTAGAAATTTGTGTGGCAGTTCTGCGACACTGAAACCCCCATATAATTGAGCGATTGCCTCCCCGGAAAAGGATCCGAAAGAAATTCGTACACAGGTTCAACAAAGGGCATGGTGGTCATATTCATGACGGCATTACTGGTTTCAGCACCAAACGGGAAACAGTCTAGACGCCCATGCATGGTGACGAACATCACAGCAGGACGAACTGGGCTCCAAGGTGGCATGAGCGAGTATCAGAAACCCTAATTATGGCTACAGGAAAACAAGCACACTGTGACCCCACTCGTGCAGAGCCGCACAGAAGCAGCTGGACTCTGCTGTCGCAGGTCAGTTTTAGGTTCTCCTGTGGGAGGCGAATGTGGGGACAGGAAGTGGACTCTGGGATGCAGGGCAGCGAGGGGGCTTCTGTAAACGTGGTGATGACTGTTCCTTGATCTGGCTGAGGTTAAACAAACCATCCGTTTTGCAAAAGTTCCTCACTCCATACTTTCATGATGCGTGAATTATTCTGAATGCTTAATATATCCAATAAAATTTATGTAGAATGTCACGAAAACCCTACAAAAATATATAAATTTACTAATAGAATAATGGTCAAACTATTTTACTGGAATTCAAGAAATACAAATGGGACTGAAAATGGATCAGCTTGGGTGGATGGGGAGAGAGCGCTGTGGGTCACAGGATCCCAGGGCTGTGACTGGAACTGCAAAAATGCCCACGATCCTGATGGATCTTTGATAGATCTAATCATTGGTGCATTTTTTTTGATAGAACTATCCGACATTCTTGTTTGCATGTGTACGCTTGTATATGACGGAGAAGGCAATGCCACCCCACTCCAGTACTCTTGCCTGGAGAATCACATAGACAGAGGAGCCTGGTGGGCTGCAGTCCATGGGGTCACTAAGAGTTGGACATGACTGAGCAACTTCACTCTCACTTTTCACTTTCATGCATTGGAGAAGGAAATGGAAACCCACTTCAATGTTCTTGCCTGGAGAATCCCAGAGGGGGGGGTTGCCTGGTGGGTTGCTGTCTATGGGGTCACACAAAGTTGGACACGACTGAAGTGACTTAGCAGCAGCAGCAGGAGCTTGTATATGAAAAAAAAAAAAAGTCATGATTGATACTGAAAGCTTTGTAAGGACTCCGAAGACCCTATTTGGGGAGAGACACCTTTTATTGTCTTTTCCAGTGCACATTAGGTATTAGCAGCAGTTTTATCTATTCATTCATTTATAATAAGCTAAATAAGTCTAGCAAAAGGAACGGACATGTCACCCCCCAAACTCAGCAGCTGTCCTTTCCGTCATTTAGAGAAGGCGGTAGAAACTCAGGGCCTGAAGAT
>SJYX01012342.1:570350-585853 GCA_006410675.1 Oreotragus oreotragus
GGTCTCTGTGCGTCCGTTTCAGTTTTGCAGAAAGGTGTCTGTGTCTTGCTCCAGATTCCACATGTAAGCGACATCATGTGGCATTTGTCATTTTCTTACCTGCTCCACTTAGTGAGGTATCGTCCAGGTCTGTCCATGCGGGTGCAGATGGCATTGTTTTGCTCTTTTTTATGGCTGAGCGCTATTCCAGTGCATATTTGTACCCCATCTTTTTTTATCCATTCATCTGTCCATGGACATAGTGGTTGCTTCAGTTTCTTAGCGATTGTGAGCAGAGTTGCTGTGAATAGAGGGGTACTTGTGTCTTTTTGAATTATAGTTTTCTGTATGGCAGTTTTTTAGATGAAGAGATTGGAGCTCACTCAAGTCACTTGGTTAAGTGAGGCAGCTTAGTTCAGACATCACTAACTCTAATTTCAAGTGCTCAAGCTCCGTGTTTCTGCCTCTGCTAAATTGCTAAGCTGCTTCAGTCGTGTCTGACTCTCTGTGACCCCTTAGAGAGTAGCCTGCCAAGTTCCTCTGTCCATGGGGTTTTCCAGGCAAAAATACTTGAATGGGCTGCCATTTCCTTCTCCAGGGAGTCTTCCCAATCCAGGGACTGAACCCACGTCTCTTAAACCTCCTGCGTCTGCAGCTGGGTTCCTAACCGTTAGTGCCACCTGGGAAGCTCCTGGGAAGTTTCTGCATCCAGTTCATGCTGTTTTTTTTTTTTTTTTTTAAAGACTTTTCATTTCTATTTTTCAAATGTTACAATTACCTGGCAAAGCAGAAGGCCCGATTTGCCTACTTAATTAAATGTTTTGCTTTTGTTAACATTGCTAAGTGTTTAATGGTGGCGTAATTATACTACAACTTCCTTATTTCACATGAAAGAGAAGGCTCTAGAACCCTCTCATCTCAGATGTCAGGAGGAATGCTCTTCACTCAGCCTCCCCCAAACACACACACACACACACACACACACACACACACAGAGCCTTCCCAGCCAAGTGACAGAGGCCCTCGATGTCCAGTTCTGAGCTATGCAACGCTGCACAACACACAACCGATTGCCCAGGAGGGGGAGAAATCCCTCAGTAAACGAGGCAGCTTACTTTGGAAAAATGATCATTCCAATCATGAAGGAGTAAAACGTGAAAGACATTTAAAATTCTTGTGTAGAACTAACTTTCACACAGCACTCGCTTTGCGAACCACACACAGAAAATTATCCGGAGCAGAAGCGATAATTTAATTTACATGTCAGAAACGCAGCCAAGAAAACATAGAACAGCTTGAGAATGCAGTTCTGCCAAGTAGCATGACTCAAAGATTCATTTCAACTCTGTAAAGAAAATATTTCCCCTCCCAATCCTGCAGAGCCCAGGAGAAAGAGCC
Organism: Oreotragus oreotragus; assembly: GCA_006410675.1. NCBI lineage: Eukaryota > Metazoa > Chordata > Mammalia > Artiodactyla > Bovidae > Oreotragus > Oreotragus oreotragus. The sequence continues at coordinate 571,728 of SJYX01012342.1, forward strand.
TCGGGATGCCCGTGGGCTGGGGGAAGGTGACAGTCAGCATGAGGTCCCTGACTTGCCCTCGGAAGGTGCAGGGGGTGGTGGTGCCGGGCTGTGAGCTGCCCCTGGTGGCTGTGGCCCAGAGAGGGAGGGACAGCAGGAGGGGCCACAGGCTGTGTCCAGTGGGTAAGTGTCATCTGCCGCCTGAGCTCTGAAGCTGCAGGAGCACTCAGCTTCCTCCACCAACAGACCAAGCGAGGCAGCTCCGCTGCTCAGGAAGCAGAGTCTGGCTCACAGACTCCACACCTAGAAAAGCCAATCTGCAATCAGTTCTCAGGAGCAGGGCCACGTCTGGCTCACCTTCAGGTCCCTGGCACCTAATAGGTGCCGCCTGATGTCTCTGAGCTAACTACAGCTAACGATGCTGCCCACAGCAACAGGGCAAGGGCGTCCACCATGCATGCCCGTTAGAAGGATGCTTGGTCATTCTGAGAAGCATCAGGGGTGTTGGCTGCCCCTGTCTCGAGTGTTCAGACACCACTAGAAAGGTGCGTCTGACCTGGATCTTGAAGGAGGAATCAGACTGCAGATGACAGAGAACGGTACAGGCTGGCCGCAGAAAGGAGCTCCCAGCAGGGACTCATACAGAGCAGGTGGTTGGGGAGGACCAGAAGGACCCCAGAGGGGCGTCGGGATAGGGAGTGGGCACACAGGCAACATCGAAGGTGCTGGGAAGGCATCAGACCCTGCTGAGCTGTGGCGTGGCCTCACACGTGAGGTGCTGTTTGGATAGAAATGACTCTAGTTTACAGGTCATGCAGAGGTGATGTGCAGGGAGCGGTCCACAGCGCGCGTCTGGGAGAATCCGGTTGTCGTCTCCAGCTTGGACTTACAGGCAGCCAGACGGAGGTGGTGGGTAAGACACTGACGGACGGTTCAGGATCCAAGGGTGAGGTAGGTGGGCGAGAGGTGGGTGACTTGGGCCACGTGTGCAGACGTGAAGGTGTTCAAATGTCTGGAGGAGGCATTTGGGAGGTTGTGGGGTCTTGTTCAAAGTAGGAACTTAGAAGGAAACATGTTAGGGGCCTGGGAAAAAGACAACGGCTCTGGGCATGGTCTAGAGGTGTCGGCTAAGCAGCTGGGGCCCAACAGAGCCTGAGGGTCTGAGGGGGTCAAGAGGTTAGGACCAGAGCTGTTTGGGGGATAATGTGGGCGAGATCACTAGGGAGAAGATATGCATCAAGGTGCATGGATTTGAGAGCCACCCACTGGGAAAGGTCAGGCTGGGAGAGACCATGTGGACTGTCCTGAGGTGTGGTTTGAGAAGAGTCTGGAAACCTGGGACCCCAGGAGAGGAGAGGATCCAGGGAGAGTGGACTCATGAGGCAGATGGAGAGGCAAAGTGAACAGGCAGAGCAAAGCCGTCAGCTGTCCTCCCGCTGGGGACAAAGTTTGCTAGGACCCCTCCAGGCAAGGCAGGTGCCGGAGGTGCAAAATGTGGAATGCCCCCCCATGTCTACCTGTCTGGAATCAGAGCCCAGGGGCTCAAGATGCCTTGAAAGAGTGAATATAGGAATGAAGGAGCTTATAAGACTGATAAGCCGCAGAATCTGTCAAAGGGCTTAAAATGATGCCCGGTGCAAATCTGCACCAATTCAAACGATATTCTGTTTCATTTGCCAGAAGAGTGATCTAGAACAAGCATAACCATTAACACTCTCAAGAGCACTACCCCAGAGCTTTAACCATTTGGGACTCAGCAAAGACAAGGACTCCTTACATGATGGCACCCCAGCCAGTGAGCATCACGGGTCCAGTTGATCTTGAGTCTAAGGCCCTGGAACCCCATCATTCCTTGGGTCCTGAATGTAGTGACTATGTTTCTTGATGGATGGCACCCCCTCTTCACCTACAGCTGTGTAGGGCTCCACAGACAGGATAGCCGCCCTCCCCTGGAAAGAAGGAACAGCTGAGCCCAAAGCTGATTTACCTGATGGACTGCTTGGCTGCGAAGTGTCTCTGTTCAGAGCAGAGGCAGCGGGGGCTTGGAGGGGGGACTGTGAGGGGCGGTGCTCCCGAAGTCTCTCTCTTCACAGGTAATTGTCTTCTGGCAACAGAGCCTCCTCCAAGCACCCCCTTCCTCATGCACAGGATTGTCTTTGAATCTGAAGCAGATTTCCAAAAACCACTCCTTGTCTATTACTGAACAGACAAAAATTGGGGTGGAAGAAGCCAGAATGCTTCCTATATAAAACTGGCGTGTTTTCTCCTTTCAGACGCTGATGAGACTCAACTTCAGCAAAAGATGCCTCCCATCGGCCTGCAGAGCTGAGCACTGCTCAAGGCTCCCTGGGCACAGTGGGGCTGTTCAGGCTGGTCCTGTTCCAGTAATAGACTAGGGGTCCTGGACATGGCAGGCCAGAGCCCCTAGGAAGTGCTGAGTCCGCAGCCTCACAACCAGCCGTGTCTCCCCAGCACAGCCCGCCGCCGCCCACAGGTCCTGGGCTCTGTCTGGTGGCCTCACGCCTCGGTGTCTCCTGCGATTACAGACATTCCTGCCCTTCACCAATGGCCAGTCCTTTTCTCCTCCATAGCAAGTGCTGAGCGCCCCTCCAGTTCAGTTCAGTCGCTCAGTTGTGTCCAACTCTTTGTGACTCCATGGACTGTAACAGTCCAGGCCTCCCTGTCCATCACCATCTCCTGGAGTTTGCTCAGACTCGTGTCCATCAAGTTGGTGATGCCATCCAACCATCTCATCCTCTGTCATCCCCTTCTCCTCCTGCCTTCAACCTTTCCCAGCATCAGGGTCTTTCCCAGTGAATCAGTTCTTCGAATCAGGTGGCCAAAGCATTGGAGTTTCATCTTTAGCATCAGTCCTTCCAATGAACATTCAGGACTGATCTCCTTCCAGGAGAGCTCAGATTAGGTGGGGGCAGAGTTGTTATGTGTCACCACCAGCCCAAGCTGTTCACCTTCACCGTGAGGCCTACTAACAGAGTGCTCAAGTGGTGCCGCTACTAGGCCTGGCCTTTATCCTTGATTGCTGAGTCCCCAGCTTGAAGGAAAGCCACCCTGGACAGTTCCCAGAACCACATCAGACTTTGCATGGGCAAGAAGTCCAGCTCTGCTTGCAAATGCCTGAGATGTGGGAGATGCTTGTTGCTGCAGCATAACCTCACCTATGCTGACAAACACACCTGCCTTGAACACCTAGAGCTTCCTCTTCTGAGTGCCACCCAGCATCTGTGCGCTGTGAAGTTCTCTTTTCCTCCACACCCACCTTGCTGATCTTCCCCTGAGCCTCCGGCCTCCCACTGTGACTGTGGGTCCAAAGCCACATTCACTGCTGAGCTCTCACGGGTCTCTTTGTCACACTCTATTACAACTGCCTGTCTGCATGTCTGCCTCCCCCTCCCTGGCACAGGCTCCTTGAGGACAGGCGTTGCGTCTGTCTTATTTATTGTTATAGCCCCAGTGTGTGTTTAGAAATATTTGCTAAACGAATGAATGAAGGCTTCGAGGAGACAAGAAAAATTGTGTGACGCAGACGCCTGATCTGTAGTTCGTTGTTTATGTGAATCACGAGTATTTTTATGTTGGGTTTGTTTTAAATGGGACACACACATTTTACTGGTGCTGGAGCTTAGTTTTAATTAAGCAGACACCCTGCCAAAGTTGCTTTTGGCTTAATCCTTTAGTGTCTCACGTTGTCCACGCACAATTCTGCCTGTTACTTTCTTCCCAGCAGTGTGGGAGACTGGAAGGTGGCTTGACCTTCATGAACAGATCTCAGATTTTGATTCAAAATGTAGTTAGCTCAGATGTGAGTGGGCACCTTCTTAGGCGGGGCTCCTAAGGGTGCTGATGGTGGTTCTCTTTCCAGGGTGTTGGACGGGCTGGAGCTACGGTGGAGAGGGGAGTCTCTGTCCAGATGAAAGGATGAGGGACTGCGGTGTGGGGTCTCATCTGGTTCTAGTAACTGCTCTCTCGTCCACACACTCATTTATTTACTCAAGTTTCACCTCACTGGGGGAAGCGCTCGGGGTCCATGGTGAGCAAGGCCCAGCTCTTGTCGTCAAGGTGCCTGGGAGCCCTCTCTCTGCCCCTCCGTATGCTCAGATCATCTACACGCAGCCCTTCCCCATGGAACACGGGCACACACTCATGCATGCACATGCATACACATACACATGTGCGCACAGAGACACAATGTACAGGCACACATGTGTGCCTACATGTAAGGGTATACTGGCACACACCTACCCACAGGCATGAACACACACACAGATGCACACACGTGTGCACACACATACACACACACACCTATAAAGACACACTTGCACACGCCTACCCACAGGCATAAACATACATACACAGAGATGCACACACGTGCACACACTCATACACACACACATACCTATAAGGACTCACTTGCACACACCTGCCCGCAGGCATAAACATACATACACAGAGATGCACACACATGTGCACACACTCATACACACACATACACACACAGACATACATACCTGTAAGGACTCACTTGCACACGCCTACCCACAGGCATAAACATACATACACAGAGATGCACACACAAGCACACACACGTACACACACACACACATACCTGTAAGGACTCACTTGCACACGCCTACCCGCAGGCATGCACACACACGCACAGAGATGCACACACAAGCACACCCCACTTGCACACCCTCTGCAGACTCAGCCGGGTGGGAGCGTGGGGGTCCCCACGGCCGCTCTGCTCAGGGCAGCTCATCCTGCGAGCCCCCCCCCACCGCCTCCCAAGCAGCCTCGTGTGCCACGGAGGGGTCTCCGGCCAGGCAGCAGCCCTGCTGTCACCGAGGTGCTGTCACGCCCCCTGAGCACCGACACTGCAATCAGGACTTAGCGGAAGGGACATTATCTGCTTGTGGAAATTTCGCCAAGTGCTTTTTCTTCTCAACCTCAAAAGAAAACCCAGTTGGGCTGCAGACCATGTGAGGCGACAATCAACTGCCTTCAAGAGGGAAAGCCGCTGAGACGTGGCGACTCGTGCGGAGAGCAGATGGGGACAGGCCGCCCTGGGCAGCCTCCTCGGCGGGCCGCCCTCTGCTCCCAGGAGTCTCTCTGGTTCAGAGGGTTAAAAACTGAGGGGTTGCCTGGTCATACGATCCAAACAGTCACACGTCTGCAGTTAAGGAGGGTGCTTCTCATTTCCTTCGCTTGAAATTTTCCAATGGGCACTGACTCAAACGACTCTATCAGGAGACTTCAAATCACAAATTTTGGAAAGGAAAACGCAAAAGGATGCAGAGAACCCTCAAATGTGGCGCCCCCTTGTGGTACCTGTCAAGGTTTGCCTCGTGTTTTGCTCTCTTCCTGCAGGGGACCGCGTCTTCACTGGTCAAATCCTCACTTTGGGCAGGAAGGCGTAATGCTGGTGCTGGGTGGTGGTGGTGGGGGTGCTGGGCTGGGTGGCAGAGAGGCACTACTCATTCCTGCAGCCACAAGCAACTGATGACCAGGCAAGGGACCCACACTAACTGGAGCGTGGACAGGGGTGCCGCGATCTCCTCTGGGCCTCCCTTGTTCTGACCCTTCGCCAACATCCACAGCGTTTGAATGTTTTACGCTGTTGAAACAAAGCTGGGAGACAAAGCCTGTGATCCAGAAAACAGAATCTGAGCTCCAAGTGCAAGGGGGAGAAACAGCCTACCAACCTTTCCCTCTTGGGGCAAACAAGACATTCTTCAGACCCGAGCATGCTTGACGGTGATCTTCAGAGCCAGAAATCAGCAGGATATTTCTTGTTAATGTGGAAGACAGACAGAATTTTGCTGAGTAGACACATTTCCCCCTGAAAATGTGCAGTAATTGATTTTTAAAGCTTCTGTAGAGAAGGCAACTTTCTCGTTCTTTTCTCTGTTGTTAAACCATGGTTTCCTGTGAGCACATTTCTGATTCCATCCCCTTGTCTCTCTTTGCAATAACTAATAATTTGGTCTGATTCTTTAGAATATACCTTCACATTTCTTCACCTAACTTTCATTTGTAACTACAGGGCCTGCCTGAGCAGATCTGGAAATTAAAGATCAGAGACTATCTTTGCAAAATGATGGAGCCATGATGTGAATGCTTGACTAATTCTCAAGTGCCTGACAAACAATTAGTAAAGAGGAGAGGTTCTGCTTACTCAATATTTCTTGGCAAAGTAAAATACGTTCCATCTTCTGAACCTGTGACAGTCATTTGGAAACCCAAATGTGGAATGACTCGACTGGCCTCAAGAGGTGTCAGGATGCCACATTAAACCATGATTATAATGAGCTGCACGCACGATTCAGGGTAACTCCGGGGCATTCGCTGATCAAGCCGTGAGCATCGCAGTTTGTCTAAAATCGTGCGTGTGACAGCATCTTGAGAGTGCTGTCATCTGTGCTAATCACCATTTGCTCAGGGTCTGGCACCAAGCCGATGGTGAGGGCAGGGCCAGGATAACTGAGGTCCACGTGGAGCTTAGTGAGGGCTTGGATCCATCACTCAGAGCTTCAAGCTGGAAGAGAATTGATAACAAGCAGAGTCTATGAACACAGAAATGCAAGCACATGAGAGTGGCGATTTTGCCAGTGGGAAAAATGCGAGACATCAGCCATGCATCTGGCTGAACTTTTATGTTTTAGAAAGTATCCTCACTGAAGGAACAAAAAACCTATTTCGTGTTAATCCACTCTCAGTTTAAACTTTTTAATGGTGCCCAGTACATTCAGCCCTGCAGGATTTACAAGGTTAGGTTCTAGCCTTTGATATCTGGTTGGCCAGTGTCCCGGGAACCTGTGTGCCCTGAGATTGCTCTTCAGGGCTGACCTTTGTCAAATTCCCACTCGTCAAAATCTTGGTGTTAGAAAAACAGTTCAACAACAGTTCAGAGTTCTAATGCTGCAGCTCAATGCTGCAGCTCAATGACACAGCATATTTTCCATTTTTAAAAATATAAACCCACTTTTATTACATATTTGCTTTTTTATTGAAGTAAAGTTGATTTACTATGTGGTGTACAGAAAAGTGATTCAGTTTTATACATGTGTGTGTATATAAATATATATATACACACATTCTTTTAAATATTTTTTCATTATGGTTTATCACGGGATATTAATCACAGCTCCTCATGCCTCACAGTAGGACCTTGTTATTCATCCATTCCATATATAGCACTTTGCATCTGTTAACCCCAAGCTCCCAGTTTTGAGCTAGTAATTTTGAGGTTGAGAATACTGAACACTAGAACGAAGAGATGGCTGGTCTGTGGCCCCAGAGCAACCTGTGCAGTCTGGATGGGAATGGAGAAGGGATTTCTGCTGATGCGCCTTCTGTGGGAGCTTGAGTTCGGGGTGGAAGCCCATTTACGAATCCAAGTGTCTCTTTCTGGCCTGTGGCCCCACATGTCACTATGGTCGGGCAGGGTGGGGAGAGGCGCGTTCAGGGCATTTTCTGGCTGTCATCCTAATTCTATGCTGAAACACTTCCAAGGGAAGAGTTCTCGCCCTGACACTGAGCTATAAGCTGTGGCGGACTGAGATGAGCCCATTTGGAAGGAGGACAGTTATCCCCCTACATGGCAAAGGGGAGAAGAAAAAGTGTTGGCTCAGGCTGGGAAAAAAGCCTCAATAAATGGGAAGCTTGCCGTGTTTGGCATCGCTTCAAAGCACTTTCAGATTCTATTTTAATAAGGTGACTTTGAAAATAACCAGAAATTTCTTTTTAAACTCAGAAAGTGAAAAATCTCTTCAGATATTCTCTGCCATAAAAATGTGTCCAAATGTTAGGTGAAGAGATTGTAAACGATAATCTAGATGGCTCTTGAGTTGCCCTGTGACTTTCGGCCTCAAGTTGGTGCAGTCATGCTTATTATCTCCGGCTAAGCACAGAAGAGCAGATGAGTGAGGCTCTAGTGCCGCAGATCCCTTTGACTTCGGCCAGTGAGGGACGAGATGGCAGAGGAAGCTGCTGCCCAAAGTTTAGAGAGGATGCAAAAGTGGGCTGCAGTGAAAAGAAAACCCACGCGGCCGGTGGATCTGAGCCGGGCTTCCTTCATTAACAAGTGTACTCGTCAAGCAGCTGCTGGTGCCCGGTGCTGTCCAAGGTGCTGGCGGTACAACCTGGAAGGAAAGACAATATAAACCCCTACTTCCAAGAGGGTCCTGAATGAATGCAGCCGGAAGACTGGCCCAGATCACAGGACCACTTGCCAACCTATGCAACTCTTGCAAAATAACACATACATAACGTGTTAAGACAAGAGTAATCCAGCAACAACAACGTCTGTTTCCTCCTAGAATGTACAGCTGACATCTCCATGCATAGAAACAGACAAGAAACAGAAAATACACAAGGGCCGTGATACAGTCAATGGTCAGTGCTCTGGGGAAAACCAAGCAGACGTGGAGGAGGAGAGAGACAAGGGCAAGGGGTGCCTCCAGGTGAGTGGGCGCCTGGCAACACAGAGGGCCAGCGAGAGGCCGTGCGGAAGGCGGCATGGAGGAGGTGGGGAGGAGGGATGGGGGAAGCACGAGAGGGCTCTGGCCAAGTGGTGCTGTGACTTGGCTGTGCCCTGTGGGAAGACCCTCTAGAGTGAGTGCGGACGGGAGAGTGGAGGCAGGAGATGAAGGGAGCTGAGGTGAGGGCTGCAGGGGGCGCCAGTGAGCTGGGCCCGGCCGGCCCCGCAGGGGATGCAGAGGCGCCGAGGAAGCTGCCGGGGCTGGAGAGGGGCCCCGCGGCCCTGGGGCTGCAGCCCGAGGCTTGAAGGACGGGGAGAAGGAGCTCCTGGTCGGCGGTCAGGCCACGTGACGGCTGGGTCCTGGATCCGAAGTGAGAGCATCCCGCCTGGTGTGGCGTCCCCTCAGCCACACTCAGGAAGAGGGGCAGCAAGCAGAACACCTGGGCTAGGGTGAATCCAGTGGGCAATTCCGCCCAAAATGCAAATGCAGGCGGGCACGTGCAGAGGAGTGACTGGTGGCGATGCGGGAGAAGGCAGCTTGGCGGGGCTGCGGTGAGGACACAGGGATGGAGCGGAGGGGACCCTGCAGTTCCGGTGTGGGCCGGGGGCCGGGGTGTCAGCAGCGTGGGCTGATAGGAGCCAGCGGTGGCTCTCGGCAGTGACGAGGCCAACGTGTGAGTGTGGAGGGGCGGCCACAGTGGGGCGGGAGAGGAGGTTCTGGGGCCGGGAAGCCCACGAACCCACGTGCTGGGTGGCTCACTTAGGTGGAAGCTGAAGTGCCCACAGCCTCAGGCGGGGTCGTGGGAGAGAGCGGCAGTGACCTTTGCCAAGTGTGGAGGTGGTGTGGGGCTGCCAGACTAGACCTTGGTGGCGGCTTCTCCGGAGGGGGCACACAGACTGCCGATCCTCGGAGGCCAGGCTCCTTTGGGTTCCCGTGGGTAAGGGAAGGGCCGGTGCTCCCCAGCCAGGGGTGAACCCAGCGGCCTGGGCTGCTGGGCCACGGACGCTGCATGGGCCAACTCCAGGGGCTGCATCAGAAGCGGTTGCTGTGCAGAGACCACCTTCCAGATGTCCACCACCTGCAGCCTCGCTGACCCCCAGCAGAGGCGGGAGCGTGGCGGGCAGAAGCCCCAGCTGTGGGGCACCGTGGCAGGGGGGCAGGAGAGCGTCCCACCATCAGATACCATTACACCGCTGGGGCAGAACCCATGGGGGTCAATGCCCCTGTGTCCTCACCTGCCGGCCAGGTCGGCTGGCAGAACTGATTGTGTTTAAGTAAAGAAAGCGATGCTAAAAGAATTTGCACTACACCCAGGGTGCCAGTTCAGCGGGGCTGGGACACAGTCCTGGGTCTTCTCCGCTGCCTCTGGGTTCTTTCCATGACACTAGTGGGAGAACATCTTGAGAAGTGGCTGAGTCCAGGTCGGGGCCTGGCCGACCTGGGTGAAGGCCGACGGGTCGGGAGGAGACAGCGCCCCCACCCCGGTCCCGGGACCGGCTCTGGCTGTGCTCTGGGGGGTAAGCCCTCTGCGGTCAGTCGCACCTGCTGCCAAGCTCCACCCTCCTCCCCACCTGAGGACCACGCTCTGAGGGTCCCAGAGGCCCTCTCTCCAGCTCATCCCCTTCCTCCGCCAGCACCTCCTCTGTGGCTGCAGGGCCGCCTTCTGCCGTCTGCTTAGCGGGGGTCTGGCGGACACTCCTTGTCTGGCTTTGAGAACAGCTGGCGGTCTCTGGGCTGAGCCCGGGGCTAAGCCTTGGGCAGCCCCTCCCACGCCACGCGCCCCTGGATGGGTCCCGTCACGGCAGGGACACCTTTCGCCTGTTTCCAACTCGGGAAAGAGAAGAGGCGTGCCTCTGTCCTCATGTTGGGCCCTGAGCGTTCGAGGAGGGTGAGGCGTGCCCTCGGCTGGGTGTCTGTGGACCCCGGTTGGCAGCGCCCCATTCACTCCTCTGCTGTTGAGGCTTCCCTGGCGCCTCAGACGGTCAAGCGTCCGCTGCAGCACAGGAGACCGAGGCTCGATCCCTGGGTCGGGAAGGTCCCCTGGAGGAGGAAAGGGCAACCCGCTCCAGCGTTCTTGCCTGGAGAATCCCATGGACAGAGGAGCCTGGAGGGCTACAGTCCATGGAGTTGCAAACAGTCGGACACGACTGAGCAACTTCCCTTGTTTACTCTAAGTAAGCAGATCATCTCCCGGAGTGTGTGTGGGCCTCGTCCAGTCAGGTGCAGGCCTTAGAGCAAAGGCTGAGGTTTTGATGAGAAGGAATTCTGCATCAAGCCTGCAGCACCAGCTCCTGCCTGAGTCTCCAGTGCATAAGAGATTGAGGACTTTGCTGGTCCCACGACACCTTAACTCCCTAACAATCGATCTCTAGCACCTCTTTCTACAGTATATCATCCTTAACTACATCACCTATATCTATATTTCTCTCTGCTTCTACACACACACACACACACTCAGTTCTGGTGGTTTCTCAGAACCTCTGACAGATACAATTAGTCATAACAGGACATATAAATGCACATGGACTTTCTATTACTTTCTCCTGGCAAATATCAGAAGAACCTTAACCTTCCCCCTCAGACATCTGCCTAGATGTCAGACAAAATGGATCTAATGGGGCCGTGGGCAAAGGGAGCTTGAGACATTTGTCACCTGTTTCAGAAAGGACCACGTCACCCAGAGTTGCTTTCCCATATGGGAGAATTTTATGTGAAATTAAAAACTCTGAAAGCAAAATTATAAATAGATTTTTTTGAATGTTCTTGAGTCCAAGTCACTCACCACTTAATTTATTCCCCAGAAGCTGGCATGTCATGTCAGAAACTGAAGACTCGGTATCTGATGCGCTGATACACCCCACGTCTGACAAATGAGCCAAGAAAGAAAGAAAAGATGAAACAACAACAGCAATCATGTAATTCTTAAGTTATTTGTCACAGGAGCTTATTTGGTTTGCTTTCTCATATTCAGGAGCAGATCAACACCAAGGACAGTGATACAGTTTAAAACTAAGGTGATGCTCAGAAGTGAAGATGAGCCAGGGACGTCTGTCTTGAGCCCCAGGTCAGCCAAAGTGCTTACTTCAGGGCCCGTGGGCAAGGTCAGGGATGGAGCCTTAGGAGAGGCAGGACTGAGCATCTTCAGGGTCAGGCTGGCGCCGGGGACAAGGCTGCCACGACTGAGCGGGCGCTGTCTGTGCCCCTGGGCTGGAGGACGCAGCCCCAGTGATGCCGGCTGCTGACAGCTGTCTGCCTGTGAAGTATGCTCTCTCCTCTTCCGGGCCCTGCTGACTCTCCCCCGGGGAGCTCCTCTGACCCACCCTGCTCCGAGGCACCCTCTCACCTCCCCTTCATGGCGTCCTCCTGGCCTTGCACTGCACTCCCCGCAGACTCCGGCTCCTCACAGCCAGCAGCCTGCAGGGTCCAACGCCAGGCGGACTGCACGGCCCAAGGAGCAGGCTTGTCCCCAGGGAGGCCTGCTCTGATAGGATAGGAAATTGGCCTCGAACTAGACCTTTCCCATCTGATGCTGAGCTTCCTGTCTGTTCAGCAAGGTTCTTATTTCTTCAGAAAGCTGGTTTCCTTGAAGCTGGATTAACCCTGCTGCTGTGTGTGCAGCGTGACATTTAGGAATGGTTTTTGAGGTCCTTGGTGAACTAAACTCACAGGGCACCAAGGTGAGCCATCTGCAAGCCCAGAACTGCCATCCTGCCTTCACGCAGTTTCCATGGCATGTTTGGAGACTGTAGGGGGTAAAATCACCGACTCTGAGCCTGGTTTCCAACGCCATTCTGTTCCTTCCTCGCTGTGTGACCTTATACAGCTCACCTGACCTCTCTGGGCTGCAGGCTCTTGGTAGATCTGCTGTGAGGATAGAAGGAGTTATGCCTGCAAAGAAGTCAGAAGGCTGGCACCTGGTGCACCGCGTGTGTTTGCTGATATTGCTTGAGATCCAACGGCCCCGCTTCCAATCAGCCTTGTTCTCCAGAGGACTCTCCGAAGTATCTGGAAGCTATGGTGAAGATGGGCCTGTGGCTCAGGTCTCGGGGGAGTGCGGAGCCACATCTCAGTTTGCTGATGGAGGAGCCAGATGTCCTGAAAAAGCCACGGGGCTCCACGTGGTCCATTTTCAATCACATGACTCCGTCACAGAAAAGGACCCACATTGATTAAAACAATAGAGAGAAATTCCGGTATTACAGGTGCCTTCCTCCTTAGATGCTGACAGGATGGTGCGGGAGAGGAGAGGAGGGTGTGGAGACGACACACACACCCTGAGCGCTCAGCCGCAGCACCTGTCTCTGGTATGCATCGTGTCCACTGCTGATAACTCAGTGCTGAACCGTAATGAGTCCTCAGAGGTTCTTATCAGGGCCAGAGAGAAAGAAAGGAGGATTTGGATGAGGAAGGGTCTCAAAAGGCAGGGCTGAGTCAGGCAGGTCCCTGGCCTGCTGGGACAGAGACAGGGCTGGTGAAGTCAGCAGCTTTGGGCTCCCCCCAGGACAGCTGGCCTCTCCAGAACCGACATTGGTCCTGGCGGGGCTGCTACTCACCCGGGGCCTGGAGGCTTTGTCCTGCCCCCCACCCTGTGGAGGCCCGGGAGACAGAGGGCAGCCCTGCCCCCCCCATGACTCCCAGAGTTTCCCCACCCCCACCTGCTTCAGGGTGACATTGGGGACCCTATGGCCCCCTGCCACGAGAGAGGCAGCCCTCCCAGACTCCCGGTCCTGCCCCCGGTGGCTCCTCCACTCCTGGGAGTAGCAGTCTTGTCTGAGACTTTGGGATTTCACCAGGAGATTATTTCCTCCCAACAAGGACAACTGCAGTTTGGCTCTTCGGGATTTATGGACAATAAAAAAGCCTGCCCCCATAAAGAAACGCTCCTGGCAGCCACATGACATGTGCAGCAGCGGAATGCAGAGCAGAAGGAACGTCTCCAGGAGGGCGTTCTGTTATCCCTCTACCTTTTAACCTCTGGGTGTATTGTTTGCGTTGATGGTGAGGAATGTAAATGCACCATGATTCAGCGGGTCGCAGGAGCTGGAGGACAGTCGGAGGGCTCTGCAGAGAAATGGGCTTGACAAAACAATAGCCCAGAGTCCGTGGATAAATATCACAGCAAGCAGCTAAGCTCTGGAGTGCAATTGACCCCTGGGCCACAAAGACTGGGCACAAAGTTTTCCCTCAAAGGTGGCCTGTGTGACTCAGCCCCAAAATCCGACCGAATCCCCCTCTGCAAGCCACCGCCAGATGAGGGCCCAGCCCAGTGCCCCTGCCTTCGCACGGGTCTGACCCAAAGCGACAGGACGCGGAGAGTTAAGCAAGCCAAGCCTCTCCCGGCCACTACAGGCTGAGTCCTCACGCCTCTGTTGTCCTAAGAGCGTTCCTTCCCCTCCAGTTTGTGGGGAGGGGAGTGGGATGTTTTGAAAAGGAAATAAGAACCCAGAACACTTCCGCTCAGGTGGTAACATACATGGCAGCTGCTCAGGGAGTTCGGGTAGCCTGGGACAGGACCCAGGAACCTGGATTCTAATGAATGCCCAGGTAGGTGAATCAGACACAGCAGGCCACAGGCCCTCCGTGAAAACGCTGCCTTGGAGGAGGCAGGGGCGGGGGGTGGGGCGGGGGAGCCTCCTTTGTCTGCTCTTC
>SJYX01012342.1:599846-622519 GCA_006410675.1 Oreotragus oreotragus
ACACGACTGAGTGACTTCACTTCTCTTCACTTCACTTCAGAATGTGGTGAAGAAAAGCATAGATTAATATGATTCCTATTCCACTTCCATGCATGATAGATTAGCTTATATGGCCTCACCTTCACTCCATTAACTAGAAAACTTAACAAAATATATAAAACAAGATTTTGGAGTCTGTCATTAACTGGCAGCCTGAGAGTGCAGTCCCTGAGAGACGGTGAACAGATTAGCAAGCTCTGTGCTCCCCTCCGCTTCTCCCTGGAGTCATTTCCAGACTATGACACAGAGAGTGGAAACCCACATGGTGCATGAAGCCCTCACTCAGCCAAGGAGCAGATCAGAGTTTAGCAAGGCTGACGTGGCTGGAATTCACAGAGCAGTTCACCAGACAGGAAGGAGCAGTACGGAGGAGCTCCAGGAATTTCCATGGGATCCCACTGTATATTTGACTGAATGTCAAGCTGTACAGACACAATGCAGAACTCTGCAAAATTAGAGAAAGGATAACTGCTGCATGGCTGTAAAATGAACAATTTCCACAGCTCACACACAGTGGGATGATATTTGACTGCCTAGTCAAAGGAGGGTGGCCTTATTTAGCACCAGATCGTTTATCAGAGACACAGGTAAAAACGGTATAAGGTGGAGTTCATCACAAGTAATGGAGCACAACGAACGAGGACAGCAGAAAGGGTGAAAGTGAGGATCGGAATGTCTCGATCAAGGTTTCTTACTGAAACGCACCATTGCAGACTAGCGAAGACTGGTCGTATTCAATCATGCACATTTGCTACAGCTCCTACTGGGAAACAAACAAGGAAGTTTTGCTAATAAGGCAGTGGGAGAGGAAATGGAATACCAAAACTTCTCAATCAGTCCAAAAGAAGGGCGAAAAAGCAAAATGGAAAACCATTAAAGAGGAACAGAAAGAACGAATAGAAAATAAGTAGCAAAATGGTGGCCTTAAACCTAACTATATAAATAAGGACATTAAATGTAAATGGTCTAAATTAAAATGAGAAGGCAGGGATCATTAGACCAGAAACAGATGCAACACAATTATATGATGTCTTCATGTAATGCACTTTAAGTGTAAAAAGGAAGAAACATTAAAAAAATAGAAATTCTGCTGCATTAATATTATAGATACTGAGTCATTAAGCAGTTTTATAAGTCACAAAGTGGCACTGTAGTTACTAGACAAAGTTTTCAGAAAGAGGGTATACTGTAGGAGAAAAATAACAAATTTTACAATGTTAAATGGGTTAATTCATCAAGAAGACTTACTAGTTCTAAATATGCATGCACCCAATAATGCCCAAAGAATAAACCCTAAGAATTTAGTGGAGAAATAGAGAAATCAATAGTTATTTTTAGATACCTCTTAGCTCCACTCTGTTATTTGAAAACAAGTAGGCATAAAATCAGTAAGGACACAGAAGTCTTGAATAATTCTTTCAGACAAATAAATCTTGTATTCACTGAACACTCGACCCAAAATTTCTCTTCAAGTATACATGGAAAATCGAGATTAAATATGGAGCCAAAACAAACCAAAATTCATTTAAAAGGATTGAAATAACACAAGTTATCTTCTCTGAGTAAACTAGAATTAAATTAGAAATAAATAATCTAGAAAATATCTGAGTATTTGAGAAATTGAAAATACTTAAAGTTAAATGTAAAAAACATGACTCAAAATTTGTGGGTTATAGGTAGAGCTGATATAGAGATAGAGATTTAAATGGTTATATCAGAGAAGAAAAAAATTTAATTAATAAAAAACTACATTAAGAAGCTGAGAAAAATAAGGATATTAATAACTCAAAGTATGTAGAAGAAAGGATATAATAAAGATAAAAGAAAAATCAATGAAAAATTTTAAATGGACAGAAAAGAAAAAAATAAGTAGAAAGTGATAAAGTATCAATAAAGTTGATGACTTTACTTAGACTTATTTTTTTAAAGCAGAAGAAACACAAGCTATTGATAGCAGGAGTGAAAGCAGTGATTTCACCTTAGATCCTGTAGCTATTAATAGGATAATAAAGGGTTAGCCCAGTACTTTGGCCACCTCATGCGAAGAGTTGACTCATTGGAAAAGACTCTGATGCTGGAAGGGATTGGGGGCAGGAGGAGAAGGGGACGACCGAAGATGAGATGGCTGGATGGCATCACTGACTCGATGGACATGGGTCTGAGTGAACTCTGGGAGATGGTGATGGACAGGGAGGCCTTGTGTGCTGCGATTCATGGGGTCACAAAAAGTCAGACATGACTGAGCGACTGAACTGAACTGAACTGAAGGGGTTAGTAGGAACAACTGTATTTCAATAAACATGAAAATATAAATGAAATGGCAAATTCCTTTAAAAGCAATATTGTACCAAGAATGATACAAAATAAATATCTCTTACCTAGTAATATAATTGAATTTATGTTTGAAATCTACTCACAGAGGGAACTGCAAACCAGATGGCATTAATGGTGAATTTTCTCATGTTTAGGAAAGAGGTAATGCCAATATTACATCAGCTCCCTCAGAAAATAAAGCAGGGGGACACTTCCCAAGTCATTTATGAAAAAAAATTACAAGAAAAGGAAGCTACAAACCAATATCCCTCATGAATATAGATGTAAATCCTTAGCTAAATATTAGCAATTCAAATCAAGCAATATATAAAAGAATAATATATTATTATCAAGTGGCGATTATTCTCAGAATGCAAGAGAGATTTTACATTAAAAATCAATCAATTTAATTCACCATATTATACGAATAATAAAAGCGACCTCAATATATGTGAAAAATGCGTTTGACAGAACTCAGCACTCATTCCCAGAGGAACAAGAAATAAATTCACAACAAACTGTGAATAGAAGGGAATTTCCTCTCCCTGCTAGAGGGCATCTTAAATAAACTGTTGACCTTGTGTACTCCGGCCTTGCTAAATCCATGTATAAGTTCTCTGATTTGGTTTCTTTTTGAAATTATTTTGGCTCTTCGGTTTATTTTTAATTGTCGTGTGGTCATACCATCTAATTTCGAGATTGTGTGAGCGTGTGTGTGCGTGTGCGTGTGTGTGCGTGTGTGTGCGTGTGCGTGTGTGTGCACGTGTGCGAGTGTGTGTGTGCATGTGTGTGAGTGTGTGTGCATGTGTGTGCGTGTGCGTGCGTGTGCGTGTGTGTGTGTGCGTGTGTGTGTGTGCGTGTGTGTGTGCGTGTGTGCCTGTGTGTGTATGTGTGCGTGTGTGAGCGTGTGTGTGTGCACGTGTGTGCATGTGTGCGTGTGTGTGTTCAGTCGCTCAGTCGTGTCTGGCTCTTTGCAACCCCACGGGCTGTAGCCCACCAGGCTCCCCTGTCCATGGGGTTTCCCAGGCAGGAATACTGGCGCGGGTTGCCATTTCCTCCTCCAGGGGGTCCTCCTGATCCAGGGACTGAACTGGTATCTTCAGTGGCTCCTGCCTTGCAGGTGGATTCTTTGCTGCTGAGCCACCACGCACTAAGTTTTACTCAAAAAATGGTGCAGTTTGCATGAAGCTAGATCAATACGGCGCCTGAACAGAGTATAAGGTCAAGGTGACTCAGCGAAGAGTCCTTTCAGAAACTGCTTCCAGTATAGGCAGGACATCTGGGAATCCGCTACTCCGTGCAGGCAGGAAGAACACTAAAGATCCATCGACATCAATTCTTTACAGGGCTTTGTAAATGAACCATAGGCTTGCAACAGTCTAGGAGCATTTATTCCAGAAAAATGGCTGAATCTTAGACCCATGATCTGAACATAAATAACTCATAGAACTCAATAAGAAGAAGATAAACACTCCAGTAAAAAAATGGGACGAAGATTTGGACACTTCGACAAGAAAGTATTGTTATACATATTGAACTATACACTTTAAATGAGTGCATTTTATTCTATGTAAGTTAAATCTCAGTGGAATTGATTTCAAATTTTATATTAAAAGCTCAGCAAAGCCAGTGCCCTAGGAGAACCCAGAGGGATACGGTGGGGGATTCAGAACGTGGGGGACCCATGTCCTGTGGCCTGCATACCTGTGGTCGATTCATGCTGATGTATGGCAAAAGCCATCACAATATTGTAAAGGAATTATCCACCAATTAAAATAGATAAATTAATTCTAAGAAGCTTAGCAAAATATTTCAGGGAACGTTTGACAAAGCAGTATATGTAAATGACCCATAAGCACCCGAAAGGATGCTCAACATCACTAGTAAAGATCAAAGGCAAAATAAAGCTCCAGTGGGAAAGGACTGTGCACACAGCTGCCGTGGATAGCATTTAAGCACAGTAATTTTAGGAGAAAACAAGTGAAATAAAAGTGAAAGTCGCTCGGTCGAGTCCGACTCTTTGCGACCTCATGGACTATACAGTCCATGGAATTTTCCAGGCCAGAATACTGAAGTAGGTGGCCTTACCCTTCTCCAGGGGATCTTCCTAACTCAGCGATCAAACCCAGGTCTCCCACATTGCAGGTGGATTCTTTACCCACTGAACCACAAGGGAAGCCCAAGAATACTGGAGTGGGTNGGACTATACAGTCCATGGAATTTTCCAGGCCAGAATACTGAAGTAGGTGGCCTTACCCTTCTCCAGGGGATCTTCCTAACTCAGCGATCAAACCCAGGTCTCCCACATTGCAGGTGGATTCTTTACCCACTGAACCACAAGGGAAGCCCAAGAATACTGGAGTGGGTAGCCTCTCCCTTCTCCAGGGGATCTTCCTGACCCAGGAATGGAACCGGAGTCTCCTGCATTGCAGGTGGATTCTTTACCAACTCGGCTCTGAGGGATGCCCCCATGAGAAAACAAGAAGCAACTAAAACTTCCTAAATTTCTGGGGAGATTGAATAAGGTACAACCACTTTGGAAAAGTTTGGCAGTTCACTAAAAAATTAAACATACACTTTGACATAACCCAGAAATTCCACTCACATGTTACTGAAGAGGAATGAAAACACTTCGTACGATGACTGTACTCAAGGGTTTAGAGCAATTCTACTCACTAAACTCCACACCAGAAACAACCAAAATCCATGTGCAGGTGAACTGATAATGGAGTCTGGATATGTTAAAAAGAATACCAATCTTCACCCCCTTCCCCCGCAAAAAAACCTGTGCCTGAATCCTAAACCATTGTGCTAAGCAAAAAAGTTGAACTGTAGTGAATTTACAATGCTGTGATAGTTTCAGGTGTACAGCAGGATGATTCTGTTGATATATACATTTCATATTATTTTCCGTATCCCTGTGCTATACAGAAAATCCTTCTCATTTATCTATTTTATATGTAGTAGTGTGCATCAACTCCGGAGACATGAATTTAAGCAAACTCCGGAAGGCAGCAGAGGACAGAGGGGTCTGGTGCTCTGCAGTCCAGGGGGTTACAGAGTCAAGCATGGCTTAGCGATGTCCAGCAGCGATTAGCCCCAACTCCTCATGTATCCGTCTCTGACCTCCGTCCCCTTTCGTCACCATAAGTTTATTTTCTGTACCTGTGGCTGTTTCTGTCTCACAAGTGCAGTCATTTGTGTCATGCTGTAGATTGCATGTATAAGTGATATCACACGCTATTTGTCTTTATCCGACTTCCTTCACTCAGTATGATCGTCTCTGGGTGCATCCGTGTGGTTGTAAATGGCATTAACTCGTCCTTACTGATCTTGAGACAGGCAACCAACCAGAGCCCTGGGTGTCGGAGCTTCTGCTGCCCCCTGCCCCCAGCACGAAGCGAGGTGTCCCCCTCTCAGCCCACGTGCAAGGCCAGCAAGGTGGCCTCCCCTGTGTCAGTTTCACCTGGCGTCACAAGACAAAGATATGGCTCCCGTGGCGGTGTGCCTCTCACACTGAATGTGAGTGCCTGCAACGCGCCAGGCCCAGAGGCCCACGGACATCACTCAGGCTCACAGAGAAGACGCCTCAGGATGCAGACCTTGGCAGCTGACCATGCAGCGTAGAGTGTGGCGTCTCCCAGAGGGATGTCCTCGTGCCTCCTCTCCTCAGTCCTGTGTGTGATTGTCCACGTGAGTCTGCTCTGCACGTGAACACAGCTGACTGTAGACCTGTGTTTTTGCAAAGTGTAAATTCCCATACAATGTTCTCCAAGGCTAAGATTATCAGTTGTTATCTAAAACCTCTCTTCATTCCTGCAGAGTAACAGGTTTTTAGCTGAGATGCCCTTCCCTCAGGTCTAAACATTGATTTTCCCAGAATCCCTTGTAGACAGCTATGGCAAAGTAACTAAATACTAGGCCATCGACTCTCAGTGGATCCGCAGCGTGCACTTGTTGACTGGTCTCCTGTCCTTGCTCATTCTGCTTATCCTCTAGCTGGAGCTCTCTCCGGAATCATGTGGGACAAAGCGGGGGGACTTGTTCCCGACCTGGCCCTGGACAGCTGCACGCAGCTCTTCTACGTGTCCAAAGGCCAGCCCTCAGCACCAGTGCTTGAACAAAACAGATGGGCAATCAGACAGATGTTTGTTTGGCTACTAGTTTTCTGAACCGTTGGCAGAAAAGGACTTGCGATTTTGTTCCTTGGGATTATCTTAACCTTGAAATAGTTCCATCAGGTGCACTTACAGAGACAATCACCTATTTCTTTTCTTCTGTGGCCCCAGCTGTGTATACATGGAGCAGGGCCAGAGAGGCAAAGAAAGGAGACCCTACGGCCTCAGCAGGCTGTCACACGGGGCAGGGCAAGGATTCCCTGTTTACCCAGTGTTCACTGAACACCGCAGGTCCGTGGGGCCCCAGTGACTGTAAAGACTCCTGGAAACGGGATTCAAAGGCCTCTGCCCGGAGGGAAAATTTACCCTGGCTTTGCATTGTTCTCACAACGCTCTAAGGTAAATGTTAGGATGTCTGTTCTGCTTCCCAGAGAAGACGGGGTTGCAGATGTTTACTGCCTTGCTTGGTGTCACTCAGAAAGCATTTGAACTAGGATTTTAACCCCAAGAGTCAGGCTACAAAGCACAGGCAATCCAGAAAGCCCCAGGCCTCCAGGAGCTCACCAGCTCACTGAGAGTGGAAGAGAGGGCGGCAGAGCAGAGAGAGCTATGGGGTTGCAAGAAGGAAGGGAAGCTGACACAGAAGGAAAACAGATAAACTGAGGACATTGAAACAAACTCGTTTATGCATCAAAGGACAGACTCAGTAGGGCGAAAGCGCAGCCAGAGAATGGGAGAAGACACTTGCCAGTCATGTGCTGATAGAGGGTTGATATCCAGAGTACACGAGGAGCTCCTGCAATTCAACAACAGAAACCAAAAACCTAGTGAAGAAATGGGCCGAGCGCTTGAGTGAACCCTTCTCCAAAGAAGGTAACACGAACGGCCGGAAAGCACGTGGAAAGACGTTAAACATCAGCAGTCGTTAGGGAAACAAACCACAACGAGATGCCGTTGCGCACCCTCCAGGCTGCTGCTGCTGCTGAGTCGCTTCAGTCGTGTCCGACTCTGTGCGACCCCACAGACGGCAGCCACCGGGCTCCCCCGTCCCTGGGATTCTCCAGGCAAGAACACTGGGGTGGGGTGCCATCGCCTTCCCCGACCCTCCAGGCTAGCTACCGTGAACAGACGAAGCAAAGCAGAAGACAGCAAAGGTCGGTGAAGGTGGGAAGGAACTGCCGGGAATGTCAAGCTGTGCCGCCACATCAGAAAACGATATGACGGTTCCTCAAAAAAAATAAAGTAAGTTAAAATTTTAATTTAACTAAAAATTAAAAGTAATTCCCCTTCCGGGTATATCGTCCAAAGAATTAAAAAGCGGGGTCTCACATATCTGTGTTTATAGCAACATTATTCACAATTAGCCCAAAGTGGAAGCAATTCACGTTCAACCACGGGTGACGGATGAACAAAGTGTCGTCTTTACGTGCATAGAGCATTAGTGTGAAAACTTCAGAGATTCGGACACATACTGAGTATGGGCTGACCTGAAGGCACTGCAGTAAGAGGGATAAGCTGGTCACAGGACACACGCTGTAGGATCCCGCTTCTGTGGGGGCCCCCGAGTAACTGGGATTCTCCAGGCAAGAACACTGGGGTGGGGTGCCATCGCCTTCCCCGACCCTCCAGGCTAGCTACTGTGAAAAGACGAAGCAAAGCAGAAGACAGCAAAGGTCGGTGAAGGTGGGAAGGAACTGCCGGGAATGTGAAGCTGTGCCGCCACATCAGAAAACGATATGACGGTTCCTCAAAAAAAATAAAGTAAATTAAAAATTTTAATTTAATTAAAAATTAAAAGTAATTCCCCTTCCGGGTATATCGTCCAAAGAACTGAAAAGCGGGGTCTCATATATCTGTGTTTATAGCAACATTATTCACAATTAGCCCAAAGTGAAAGCAGTTCAAGTTCAACCATGGGTGACGGATGAACAAAGTGTCGTCTTTACGTGCATGGAGCATTAGTGTGAAAACTTCAGAGATTCGGACACATACTGAGTATGGGCTGACCTGAAGGCACTACAGTAAGAGGGATAAGCTGGTCACAGGACACACGCTGTAGGATCCCGCTTCTGTGGGGGCCCCCGAGTACTCCGACTCATAGAGCCAGGAAGTGGACGGTGGCTCCCAGGGGCTGGGGGATGCGGAACGGGATTCGTCCTTTAAGAAGCAGTTTCGGTTTTGCAGACTGAAAGGAGTTCTAGGTGGAAAGCTGGTGGTGACTGCGTGAAACGCGAGTGAACTAACCCACCAACATTTACACTAAAGTGTCTGAGATGAGAAGGGGCCGTGCTTTGTGTATTTTGCCATAGTTTAAAAAAATTTTTTTTTGACCTTCACTTTCATTTTATTACGTAAAGTTACATAAATATAGGAAACATCAAGGCATTTTTCAATGAAAACACATGTGACAACTATCAAGATTCTAATGTTATCATATCACTCTAAATGCTTTATTGCATATCTGTCTATCCATCCCTCTATCCATAGATTAATCCATTTTGTTTATCCATTCTTCTATGATTGACACTTGAGATGTTTCTAATTTAAAATGAAAGATCAAAAGAATGTAAGTGGAAGTAAATGGACGCGCTGGACTGGGCATCTTCCCCTATGGAAAGCTGAAGAAAGGAAAGAGAAGAAGCTGGTTCAGACACGGAAGCATGAATGAGGGGGTGCAGGGAGTCGCTTTGGAAGCACTGACGCTGGTGTGCATTTCGCCAGAGCGGAGGTGGTCACTGGGTGGACAGAAGAGACTGTAAAGCGATATGGAAAGTAAGTACACGTGGCGTGTTTCAGCGTCTGCCTCCCACCATCCACCCCGAGAATATTCCAAATAACTTCCAGCGAGCTGCTTACCAAATGTCCTCTGAGCCTGAGGTTTCGCACAGCAACCCCTTCTTGGCAATGTGAGAGAAATGATGAAATAGTGTGTGGGCTGATGGTAATTAATGCCTCAGAAAAAGTCTGTCCTTGGCATGAGATACGATTCCCTCCCCACGAGTGGAGGGAGTGTGGGCTTGGCTCGGTGCGGGCAGTGCAGCTGGGTGGTGGGTCTCCGGTCCTTCGAGCCTTCCCGCCTGACACTCAGAGCAACCCAGAGGATCCCTTCTGGTTTTGAAATTGCCTGTCTGGATCCTTGATATTATTGCTGCAACAAAGTCAACTTATGTATGCTAGGAAGGGTTTTGTGCATAGACTGACAGATTAGAAGAGGAACAGCGATGTTTTATTTGCTCGTTGAAGGTATTTATTTATTTAGAGATTCTGCATTTTCTTGTTTGTTTGTTTATATGTAGCAATGTTTGGAGGAGGCAAGGATGTGCACTTAACAAGTTGATTGCATCCCTACTCATGTATTTCATAGACTGTGTTGACAGCATGAAGTCATTTAATTCATTCATTCTCGTGTCCACTCATTAATGCATAAGGCATTGGTAGAACTGCTTGGTGTACATCGAGCTCTGCCCTGGTCTGGGGGCTCGAAGTTCTTCCCATTTGGGAAAGGATAATCAGCATTGCAATGTTCCACGACCACCTGTGCTAACGCTGCATGAGCATGGGAGACGGGACCAGTCCTGCCTCGATGTGCTAGGCCCACACAGAAGCGATTTTGAGGTGGACTTGCAGAGAGGGGAGTGTCCACAGGGAGGGGATAGCACGTCCCAGGAGCAGACAGCCTGGCCAGGTGGACTGGGTGGGACTCGCCCTGTGGGATTCTGCAGGTCTGCCCAGGCTCATCCCCGTTTCTCCTCCCCTCCTCCTCTGAGCTCTGGGCCAGATCATTGTCCTTCCTCTGCTTGCCTGTCATGAAGGTTCCTGGCTTCACTCACACAGCAGTGCCTGCTTCTAGGGAGAAAGTCGTGTCCCGGGGAAGAAGTCTTTGGAAGAGGAGCAGGAGAAGAAACTCTGGCCTGGAAATCTCAGTGGAGTGCATCAGCTAGTCAGCCCGTCCAGTCGCTCTGTCGTGTCCAGCTCTTTACGACCCTATGGACTGCAGGCCTCCTTGTCTATCAGCAGCTTCCACAGCTTACCCAAACTCATGTCCATTGAGTCGGTGATGCCATCCAACCATCTCTGTCATCCCTTTCTCCTCCTGCCTTCAATCTTTCCCAGCATCAGGGGCTTTTCCAGTGAGTCAGTTCTTCGCATCAGGGGGCCAAAGCACTGGAGCTTCAGTTTCAGCATCAGTCCTTCCAATGAATATTCAGGACTGATTTCCTTTAGGATGGACTGGGTGGATCTCCCAGTCCAAGGGACTCTCAAGAGTCTTCTCCAACACCACAGTTCAAAAGCATCAATTCTTTGGTGCTCAGCTTTCTTTATGGTCCAACTCTCACATCATACATGACCACTGGAAAAACCATAGCCTGGACTAAGCTGGCTTCAAACTATTCTTCCTCTCTGCGGCTTTCAAGGGAGGTTTGTCCCCTTGTGACCACACCACATGCTTTGCTCTGAGGTCTCCAGAGAACAGTGCCATCCTACTTAGGATGCTCTGTCCTGCTGCCCCCTGCTCCTCCCTGGGCTGAGTCCTCCCGGAAGAATCTGCGGGACACCCCACGCCCTTCAGGAGGACTTGGCTGTGAAGCAAGCATCCTTTGACAGCAAGAGGCTGCCCTGGGCATCTTCAGGGCAGCGCACACCCCTCTGGGGTGGGACAGGCGGACGGCTGCACGCGGGCTCCCTGTGTGAGGCCCCAGCCCCTCCCCTGCGCCCCCGGCTTCTGCCAAGCACAAGAGGAGGGCCTGCTTTTGCATCTTTTATCCACGGGCCCTTCATAAAGCAGGCTCCCAGGGGACATCCACAGCAGCATGAATGATGTTATTTAAAACCATCTTGCCACTTGAGAGTAAAAGTGGAATTACTCGTATAGTGCAGCTCATCCATCTCTAAGCATGACTTTGCAATGCTTGTTCCTAAGGAAGGTCAAGTTCGGATGAAATAACAGGAGTGGCATCCTCGGTGGACTGTTGCGGCCTCACACTCTCCCTCAAGGTATCTGAACAAGGATGGCTCCTTTCTGGATGTCATTCCAGGGAGGACCTTTCCTCTGCAGCAAGACTGTCCGGATGGTCCCAGAGAGTGAAGACGCTCTGTGGATGAGGAAGAGGACAAGACTGGACCCTCCTTCAGAGCAGGATGCTGAGTCAGTCGGGGGAGGGGCCTCACCATGGCAAACGGAGCACCACAGCCTGGTCGTGCAGGTTAAAATGAGCTGGGAAAGGTAGCCTGACAGCCACTGGGACGGGGCTGACCTAGGGCAGAGTGCCAGGTCATGCCCACCTTGTCATCAGAGTCAGCAGCAGGAAGGCTGAGGGTCCTCCACTTGCTGGACACAGAGAGATGGGGCTTCGGTCAGGGAGGGAGGAAGCCAGATTTTAAGGGACGGTCACCAAGTGGTCCATGTTGCTCCAGGTTACGCACGTGTTGACACACTGGAGTATGAGATAACTCCTGACCCGTTCCAGAGTCCCCCCAAGATGGCTCTGCTGTGGTTGTCTTGACCGTGAGTCTGTGGACATGGCTTCAGTGTTCTACCATTTTTTTNGGTGGTCACTGGGTGGACAGAAGAGACTGTAAAGCGATATGGAAAGTAAGTACACGTGGCGTGTTTCAGCGTCTGCCTCCCACCATCCGCCCCGAGAATATTCCAAATAACTTCCAGCGAGCCGCTTACCAAATGTCCTCTGAGCCTGAGGTTTCGCACAGCAACCCCTTCTTGGCAATGTGAGAGAAATGATGAAATAGTGTGTGGGCTGATGGTAATTAATGCCTCAGAAAAAGTCTGTCCTTGGCATGAGATACGATTCCCTCCCCACGAGTGGAGGGAGTGTGGGCTTGGCTCGGTGCGGGCAGTGCAGCTGGGTGGTGGGTCTCCGGTCCTTCGAGCCTTCCTGCCTGACACTCAGAGCAACCCAGAGGATCCCTTCTGGTTTTGAAATTGCCTGTCTGGATCCTTGATATTATTGCTGCAACAAAGTCAACTTATGTATGCTAGGAAGGGTTTTGTGCATAGACTGACAGATTAGAAGAGGAACAGCGATGTTTTATTTGCTCGTTGAAGGTATTTATTTATTTAGAGATTCTGCATTTTCTTGTTTGTTTGTTTATATGTAGCAATGTTTGAAGGAGGCAAGGATGTGCACTTAACAAGTTGATTGCATCCCTACTCATGTATTTCATAGACTGTGTTGACAGCATGAAGTCATTTAATTCATTCATTCTCGTGTCCACTCATTAATGCATAAGGCATTGGTAGAACTGCTTGGTGTACATCGAGCTCTGCCCTGGTCTGGGGGCTCGAAGTTCTTCCCATTTGGGAAAGGATAATCAGCATTGCAATGTTCCACGACCACCTGTGCTAACGCTGCATGAGCATGGGAGACGGGACCAGTCCTGCCTCGATGTGCTAGGCCCACACAGAAGCGATTTTGAGGTGGACTTGCAGAGAGGGGAGTGTCCACAGGGAGGGGATAGCACGTCCCAGGAGCAGACAGCCTGGCCAGGTGGACTGGGTGGGACTCGCCCTGTGGGATTCTGCAGGTCTGCCCAGGCTCCGCCCCGTTTCTCCTCCCCTCCTCCTCTGAGCTCTGGGCCAGATCATTGTCCTTCCTCTGCTTGCCTGTCATGAAGGTTCCTGGCTTCACTCACACAGCAGTGCCTGCTTCTAGGGAGAAAGTCGTGTCCCGGGGAAGAAGTCTTTGGAAGAGGAGCAGGAGAAGAAACTCTGGCCTGGAAATCTCAGTGGAGTGCATCAGCTAGTCAGCCCGTCCAGTCGCTCAGTCGTGTCCAGCTCTTTGCGACCCTATGGACTGCAGGCCTCCTTGTCTATCAGCAGCTTCCACAGCTTACCCAAACTCATGTCCATTGAGTCGGTGATGCCATCCAACCATCTCTGTCATGCCTTTCTCCTCCTGCCTTCAGTCTTTCCCAGCATCAGGGGCTTTTCCAGTGAGTCAGTTCTTCGCATCAGGGGGCCAAAGCACTGGAGCTTCAGTTTCAGCATCAGTCCTTCCAATGAATATTCAGGACTGATTTCCTTTAGGATGGACTGGGTGGATCTCCCAGTCCAAGGGACTCTCAAGAGTCTTCTCCAACACCACAGTTCAAAAGCATCAATTCTTTGGTGCTCAGCTTTCTTTATGGTCCAACTGTCACATCATACATGACCACTGGAAAAACCATAGCCTGGACTAAGCTGGCTTCAAACTATTCTTCCTCTTTGCGGCTTTCAAGGGAGGTTTGTCCCCTTGTGACCACACCACATGCTCTGCGCTGAGGCCTCCAGAGAACAGTGCCATCCTACTTAGGATGCTCTGTCCTGCTGCCCCCTGCTCCTCCCTGGGCTGAGTCCTCCCAGAAGAATCTGCGGGACACCCCACGCCCTTCAGGAGGACTTGGCTGTGAAGCAAGCATCCTTTGACAGCAAGAGGCTGCCCTGGGCATCTTCAGGGCAGTGCACACCCCTCTGGGGTGGGACAGGCGGACGGCTGCACGCGGGCTCCCTGTGTGAGGCCCCAGCCCCTCCCCTGCGCCCCCGGCTTCTGCCAAGCACAAGAGGAGGGCCTGCTTTTGCATCTTTTATCCACGGGCCCTTCATAAAGCAGGCTCCCAGGGGACATCCACAGCAGCATGAATGATGTTATTTAAAACCATCTTGCCACTTGAGAGTAAAAGTGGAATTACTCGTATAGTGCAGCTCATCCATCTCTAAGCATGACTTTGCAATGCTTGTTCCTAAGGAAGGTCAAGTTCGGATGAAATAACAGGAGTGGCATCCTCGGTGGACTGTTGCGGCCTCACACTCTCCCTCAAGGTATCTGAACAAGGATGGCTCCTTTCTGGATGTCATTCCAGGGAGGACCTTTCCTCTGCAGCAAGACTGTCCGGATGGTCCCAGAGAGTGAAGACGCTCTGTGGATGAGGAAGAGGACAAGACTGGACCCTCCTTCAGAGCAGGATGCTGAGTCAGTCGGGGGAGGGGCCTCACCATGGCAAACGGAGCACCACAGCCTGGTCGTGCAGGTTAAAATGAGCTGGGAAAGGTAGCCTGACAGCCACTGGGACGGGGCTGACCTAGGGCAGAGTGCCAGGTCATGCCCACCTTGTCATCAGAGTCAGCAGCAGGAAGGCTGAGGGTCCTCCACTTGCTGGACACAGAGAGATGGGGCTTCGGTCAGGGAGGGAGGAAGCCAGATTTTAAGGGACGGTCACCAAGTGGTCCATGTTGCTCCAGGTTACGCACGTGTTGACACACTGGAGTATGAGATAACTCCTGACCCGTTCCAGAGTCCCCCCAAGATGGCTCTGCTGTGGTTGTCTTGACCGTGAGTCTGTGGACATGGCTTCAGTGTTCTACCATTTTTTTTTTTTTTTTTTTTCTATTTTCTTATTCTGTGACTTTGGATCTCGGTGTTGGGTGGAGGGGTGTTTCCTCTTAAGGGATATTTGTCAATGTCTGGGGGCGTTTTTTGATGAGTATGACTTGGAGGGTTGCTACTGATACCCCTGGGGAGAAGCTAGAGAGATTCCTAACCATCCTACAATGGCCAGGACAGCCACTCAAGAGAGAACGCTCTATTTCAGGATTTTTTTTAATGCAGTTAACAGCTTCACTGAGATGCAGAATACATCACCCGTTTGGAGCGTGCATCCCAGTGATTTTTAGTGTATTCACAGATATGTGCAACGATCACTTCACCAATTTTAGAACATTTTCATCACCTTAGAAAAGACTCCAACTACTCAGCTATCCCTCCTGACACTTACGTCTCCTCCAGCCCTAACCAACGGCCAGTCTACCTTCCGTCCTGATAGACTTGGGTGGTTTGGACGTTTCATGAAACCGAATGGTGGTGTGTGCAACCCCTCGTGACCGGCTCCCTTCACTTAGCGGTCTGTTCTCACAGTCCACCCAGGTGGTAGCAGGAGTTACTGCTCCCTTCCCCTTTACGGCTAAGCTCCCATCATACAGACAGGCCACATTCTGTTTATTCATTCTTCACCTGACGGACATTCAACTTGTTTCTGATTGCCTAGCTAATTTTTGACAAAGGCACAAAAGTGACTCAAGGAAGGCAAGATACCCTTTTCCATAAATGGTGCAGGAGCAGTTGAAATAATGCAAGCAAAACAAACAAATAAACATAAACCTTGATCAAAATCTCAAAGCTTATTCAAGCATTAATTCAAAGCGCATCATGGACTTCCCATAAAATAATAACTATGAAACTTTAAGAAAGAAAAAAACAGACACTGGAACTAGGCACAGAATGCCTAGACTTGACCTGAAAAATATGACACAGAAGAGGGAAAAATAATAAAAATGAACTTAACAAAACTGAAATATTTTGCTCTATGAAAGATTGTGTTTAGAGGATGAACACGGTAAACGCTAAAAGAAAATGCTTGCCAATTTCAACTGTACAACAAAGGATTGTTATGTAAACCGTAGAGAGAATACCCATAACACAATCTTTAAAAATCCCATTAGAAAATGAGCAAAGATATGAGACGTGTGAGGAAAGGGGATATGTGACGGCAAACCAGCACGCGAAAGAAATTCAACAATATTATCATTTCAGAACATGAAAATTAAAACCACCAATTATACATCAATCAGGGCGGGCAATTCTGTTTTTAAAGTGCCAGCACCAAATGCTGGTGGGGATGAAGAGAAACCCGATTTCTCCCACAGGAATATAGAAAACTCCCTAGGCACTCTGGAAAACAACTTGATGGTTTCTTAAAAAGTTAAACGATTATAGCACCCAGAAATTGAATTTCTGGATATTTATCTCAGGGAAATGCAAACATGTTTACACAAAGACATGTGCATGGGTGTTTACAGATGGGTTATGCATAGTAGGCAAGCATGTGACAAAATCCGGATGGCCTTCCAAGGATAAATGGTTAAAGAAGTTGTGATGTACTCCTACCATGAGATACCTATTATTCAGCTGCTAAATCATGTCCAACTCTTTGCAACCCCGTGGACTGCAGCACACCAGGCTTCCCTGTCCTTCACTATCTCCCAGAGTTTGCTCAAATGTCCATTGAGTCAGTGATGCCATCCAACCCTCTCTTCCTCTGTCATTCCCTTTCCCCTCTGCCCTCAATCTTTCCCAGCATCAGAATATTTTCCGATGAGTCAACTCTTTGCATCAGGTGGCCAAATTATTAGCGCTTCAGCTGCAGCATCAGTCTTTCCAATGACTATTCAGGGTTGACGTCCTTTAGGATTGACTGGTTTTATCTCCTTGCTCTCCAAGGGACTCTCAACATCTTCTCCAGCACCACAGTTTGGAAGCATCAGTTCTTTAGCGCTCAGCTTTCTTTATGGTTCAATTCTCACATCTGTACATGACTACTGGGAAAACCATAGCTTTGACTAAATGGACCTTTGTCAGCAAAATGATGTCTCAGCTTTTTAAAAAGCTATCTGGGTTTGTCATAGCTTTTCTTCCAAGGGGCAAGTGTCTTTTAATTTCGTGGCTGTAGTCACTGTCCGCAGTGATTTTGGAGCCCAGGAAAATGGAATCTGCTGTTGATTCCACTTTTTTCCAATCTATTTGCCATGATGGGACCAGATGCCATGATCCTAGCTTTTTGAATGCTGACTTTCAAATTGCTTCTACTCTCCTCTTTTACCTTCATCAAGAGGCTCTTTAGCTCCTCTTAGCTTTCTGCCATTAATGTGGCATCATCTACACATCTGAGGATGATATTTCTCCCAGCAATCTTGATTCCAGCTTGTGCTTCATCCAGCCCTGTGTTTGGCATGATGTACTCTGCTTAGAAGTTAAATAAGCTGGGTGACAATATATAGCTTTGATGCACTCCTTTCCAAATTTTGAACCAGTCCATTGTTCCATGTTTAGTTTTAACTATTGCTTCTTGACCTGCATACAGGTTTCTTAGGCAGCAGATAAGGTGGTCTGGTATTTCTACCTCTTTAAGAATTTTCCACTGTCTGCTGTGATCCACACAGTCAAAGGCTTTAGTGTAGTCAGTGAAGCAGAAGTAGATGTTTCTCTGCAATTCTCTTGCTTTTTCTATGATCCAATGGACATTGGCAATTTGATCTTTTGCTCCTCTGCTTTTTCTAAACCCACCAAACACTATTTAACTGTGAAGAAGGAGGAACTCCCGACACACACATCAACCTGGGCAAACCTCGAGAGAATGACATGGACAAAGAGCAACCACAAAGCCATTGGCCACATGATCCCGCTCACATAGTGTCCCTAAAATTACAGGGATGGAGAGTAGACTAACGTTCACTGGGAGTTAAGGGAGAGCGGAGTAGCTCTGAAGTGGACATGGCTGTAACCAGGTGACGTCAGGGGTCCTTGGGATGGTGGCCACGCCTCTTGTCTTGACTGTCTGTCTATCAGTATCCTGGTTGTGATGAGGTTCTATAGTTTTTCAGACTGTTACCTTTGGAGGGAACTGGATGAAAGCACACAGAATCTCTCTGGATTATGTCTTACAGTTATGTGTTAACTGACAATTATCTCAAATTAAAAGCTTAATCTTTAAAAGCATGAAACAAGTGGTTCTACCAAATAGAGCTTATCCTTCATAAGAGTCCTTTGCTTACATTTTTAGGAGACAAATTTATATGGAAACACAGAGATTCTAAGAGTAAATTCTGGTGAGTTTTGATGTATGTTCACACCCAGGTAACCTCACCTGCTCGAGATACAGGATGCCTCCATCATCCCAGAAGACTCCTCTGGGCCTGCGCAAGTCAATCTCTGTCTCCATAGCAACCTGCATCCTAATTTCTGTCACTCTACATAATTTTCCCTCTTCTTGGAATTTGTAAAACATGGACTTAAAAGTTTGTATTCTCTTATGTCTGATTTCTTTTGCTCCACGTAACTTGTTTTTGGGTATTAATCTTAGAGGTATCAAAAATACACTATCATGTTGCTGAGTGGTAATCCATCATCTGAAAATGCTGCCATTCGTTTTCCCATTTTTCCTGTTGATGGACATTTGGGGTGTTTCTAATTTGGGATTGCGTTGTGACAGAGTCTGCTAAGACAGTTTGGGCGAGCCTATTGCAGATGGATGTTTCCATATAGTTCAGGTACATAGTTCAAAATAAGACTGTGGGTCACGTGGTAAATAAACGCCCAAAGCGGGGATGACTGGTAGAGTTCTCCTCCACAAAGCGCGGACTCTGGTCACTCCACATCTTCATGGCACTCGGTGTGGTCGGCTGGTCCATTTTGTTTCTTTCGGTGTTAATTTTAGCCTTCCTGGAGAGGTGTGCTATGGCATCTCCCTAGGGGGTTAGTCCAGACCGCCTCTGATAATTAACGATGGTCAGCAAACTCTCATGACCTTGACATTTAACTTGCGTTAGCCGCTTGAATACCTGATTCTGTGAAATGACTAGTCCGGTTTCTTACTAGACTGACGCATTGGTTGTTGTCAGTGTGTGTGTATAGTGGATAGCCTCTCTCTGTTCTGGATCCGTTATAAAATATGTGGTGTTTTTTTTTTTTTTTTTCTACTCGTTTGTGGATTGTGCTTTTATTTTCCTGATGGTGTCTTTTAAAGAGCAAAAGTTCCAAAATTTGGTGGAAACCAACCCACCCGTTGTTTCTTTTCTATTTCATGCTTCCTGTATCCTCTTACGTCAACTATGAGGTTGGGGATAATGTGTTTCTTTCTAAAAAGCCTAATATTTTTGGATTTTATTTTTAGTTCAATGATACATCTTGCATCAAGTTTTATGTAAGACAAGGTAGGGTTCTAATACTTGTTTTGTGGTATTGTGTTTATACTTTTATTCAGTCAGTTCAATGCCATTTGTTGAAAAGAATGTTGAAAAGTTCTCCCTATTCGAGAGTTTGTCATGCTGTGACTATTCCTGCCTTTTACACTTATATAGGTATCTTAGAATTAGCGTATCAAGTATATATAACATGCATATTTCATATGTATATAATATATCTTCACTTTTGATTATTTTGTTTGCATTAAAATCGTACATCACTTTGGGAAGAATTGAGTCTTCCTATCCATATATATGGTCTATCCACTTTTAAAGTTTTTTTTAAGATAAATATCTCAAGAAAGTTATACAATTTTAGCCATAAAGAAACTATACATTTTTTTGTTGGATTACTCTTGGGAACCTCATCATTTTTGTGTCTATTTTAAATATTACATATTTCTAGATTATATGTTCCACTTGCATGTATTATGAAAATGCAAATAACTTTTATATATTGATTTTTCAAAACTTGCCAAACTCTATTTTTATTCTTTTAGTATTTGCTCTAGAAAGTCTAACATGCATATTTAACTTAACAAAGTTAAAATTTAATAAGTATCTCTACTTCATCCCAGATTTACATGCTATTCTTGTGCAGCACGTTGGTCCTAATTTAATTTTTGCCTCCACCAAGCTCCATCCGGGGATGCAGGTCTGCGTCCTGCCCGCACCTGCTCTGCCTCTCTGCTCACTCTTCCCATGGTCGTCCTTGGCCTTCCTTCTGGTATCACGCATCTTCTTTCTCCAGAACCTCATCATGATTTCCTGCAGTGAGAGTCTATGCAGTAAGCACTTTCGGTTTCTATCAGTTTTCACAAGTCTCGATTTTGCATTTGTTTTTGTATTCCCTAGACGTTGGGTACTGTGTTCCAAATTTATCGAAAAAGGTGAATTTTGTTATCACCTTTTAAATTTTTTCCATACACTTGCTGATTTCTATATTTGTCAAGCTGTTCGATTGGTCACTAAAAGAGGTGTGTTAAATTTTGTCAGTGAGTTTACTAATTTTGTCTACTTAAAAAATTCTTCCATTAAATATTTTTTATATTTTGAGGTTATGTTGTTAGGTACATATACATTCCCAGATGGCTTCAGTGTAAAGGCACTGAATGCAGGAAACTGGATTTGATTTCTGGGTCTGGAAGATCCCCTGGAGAAGGGAATGGCTACCCCTCCTCCCTACCCCTCCCCCCAAGTATTCTTGCCTGGAGAATTCTGTGGACAGAGGAGCCTGGCGTGCTACAATCCATGGGGTCCCAAAGAGTCAGACATAACTGAGGAACTAACGCTCTATCTTCTTATATCATTATATGACACTTCTCTTTAACCCCTGATAACGTTTCTTGTCTTAAAGTATATCTTGATATCAGCGTACCAAACCAGCTTTCTTTCGGCTACTGTTTATACACAGAGCTGTTCCTATTGTTGGGGAGACCCCAGGCAAATATTTTATGTGGGGTAGTGCTTATAAAAATAATTTAAATTAAAAATATATTAGGGAAACATGGTCCTCTTGAGGTATGATGATTTACCCATCAGGATTCAGAATGGACAGAGAGGTAGGTGTATTCTCCAGTCAGCAGATGCTTGGTCCTTCCTTCTGCTCGGGTCCAGGAGTCTTATCTCTGTTGCTTACTGCCAAGCGCACCATGCCTGGCCGATCCCTCATCTCTCAGAAGGAGGAAAAGGTGGCCGTGCTGCTGTGCCTTGCAGTACGTGGCCCTGGGGACCTGTGTGTCTGGACCAGCCCGGGCCTCTTGATCCTGTGGTTTAACCCTGTGCACGCTGCCCTCTGCACCATCATTCCAGAAACTGCTCCATCCGTCCTGGTGCCGTGAACACTGGCTTCCACGAGCCGCTCAGAGCTTGTCCCCAGGCTTCCGCGATGGTGACCACACACACCAGTCACCTTCCGAGCACCTAGGGGATGTGCTGGGGCCTGCCACAAGTCCAGGACTTGTCACTTGTCACTTCTGTACATTCAGGAAAATGTTTGGCAGTCATCTCTGAATAGTGTCNCCACACCTATTTCAGATTCCATGTCCTGTAATTCTAACACTCTCCTTCTTTTGGGGTGGGATGCTTCTATTTTAATCTTTCTTCTGCAAACCTCTGTCCCTCTCTCCTCCTGCATGTCTTGCTTCGCAACGTCCCTTTTAGTCTTCTCTGTCGCGTCTCTGGGCCTTTACCGCGTCCTCCTCAGGAGGGCTTGCATTCCTTACTACCTGGGGCCACCTCCCATCAGGGGCCGCTGTGACTGTGTTTTTCGCGTGTAGGACAGTTGGTGGCTATAAATTTCCCGAAGATGCGCCCCCCACCAGCCAGCTGGAGCCCGCTGCTCGACCAGCAAGTTTCTGCAGGAGAGTCCTCCTGGCTCCCAGCCCCGCCCGGCGTCGCGGGCAGTCTGTTCCCCGCCGCGGCAGCGAGAAAGCAGAAGTGCTTGGGTCTGTGGACGGCAAGTGTGCAGCTCCGCCGGTGCCTTCAGTCTGATCGTGCATCCATTTCGGATTCCCTTGTTATTCCCACTTCTAGCAATCCCTCTTCCTTCTCTTTATTCCCAAACCAGCCCTGCTGTTTCTTTGTTTTTGTTTTAGGCTGCAGTCGTGTGCTCCTGCTGCGTCGCTTCATCGTGGCCGACTCTGTGCGCCCCGTGGACTGCAGCCTCCAGGCTCCTCTGTCCATGGGCTTCTCCAGGTAAGAGCACTGGAGTGGGTTGCATGCCCTCCTCCAGGGGGTCTTCCCCACCCAGGGATTGAACCTGGGTCTCTTACGTCTCCTGTATTGGCAGGTGGGTTCTTTTCCACTAGAGCCACCTGGGAAGGCCCGTACTTCTGTCTAAGTGTTTCGTCCTAGAAACTGTGTTGAAAACACAGTCATTTGACCAGTGTGTGAAGAGTGCCGTCTGTTGTGCTCCTGCTTCCATGAACACGATGCCTGCTGTCCAGCGCAGAGACTCTTTGGGCAGAGAGCAGGGGGTGTCCTCATGGCTGTGGACCCCCCGGAGTGCTCTGGGTCGCCCCCCAGGGCGTCTCCGTCACACCCTGAGGCACCTGAAGCTGCTCCACCTGAAGCAGGAGGACAAGGGGGCCAGAGGCGGCCTCGGACAGGCCCTGAGGGCCACGGACCCGGGCGTGCCTTCCAGCGCCAGGTGGAGAAGGGTGGGGAGGGGAGGGGCTTCGACAGGCAGAGTGGCAGCTGGCGTCCTGGGGAGCAGGCCCCCGGGCTCAGGCCTGCTCCTAGTCTCAGACCCTGGCACTAAGCCGGCCTGTACTCCCAGTCAGGCTAGTACCCTCGATGGTCAGAGGAGCCCCACACAGAGGCACCACATGACTGCAGTATTACAACCAGAGGAGGCGATGAGATCCCGTGGGGCCCCCCATACCCCATGAGACACCGTGGGGCCCCCCACA
>SJYX01012342.1:624382-645436 GCA_006410675.1 Oreotragus oreotragus
TCTTTTAATTTCGTGGCTGTAGTCACTGTCCGCAGTGATTTTTGGAGCCCAGGAAAATGGAATCTGCTGTTGATTCCACTTTTTTCCCATCTATTTGCCATGATGGGACCAGATGCCATGATCCTAGCTTTTTGAATGCTGACTTTTAAGTTGCTTCTACTCTCCTCTTTTACCTTCATCAAGAGGCTCTTTAGCTCCTCTTAGCTTTCTGCCATTAATGTGGTATCATCTACACATCTGAGGATGTTGATATTTCTCCCAGCAATCTTGATTCCAGCTTGTGCTTCATCCAGCCCTGTGTTTGGCATGATGTACTCTGCTTAGAAGTTAAATAAGCTGGGTGACAATATATAGCTTTGATGAACTCCTTTCCAAATTTTGAACCAGTCCATTGTTCCATGTTTAGTTTTAACTATTGCTTCTTGACCTGCATACAGGTTTCTTAGGCAGCAGATAAGGTGGTCTGGTATTTCTACCTCTTTAAGAATTTTCCACTGTCTGCTGTGATCCACACAAAGGCTTTAGTGTAGTCAATGAAGCAGAAGTAGATGTTTCTCTGCAATTCTCTTGCTTTTTCTATGATCCAGTGGACTTTGGCAATTTGATCTCTTGCTCCTCTGCTTTTTCTAAACCCACCAAATACTATTTAACTGTGAAGAAGGAGGAACTCCCGACACACACATCAACCTGGGCAAACCTCGAGAGAATGACATGGACAAAGAGCAACCACAAAGCCATCGGCCACATGACTCCGCTCACATAACATTGTTAAAATTATAGGGATGGAGCGTTTGCCGGGAGTTAAGGGAGAGCGGAGTAGCTCTGAAGTGGACATGGCTGTAACCAGGTGACGTCAGGGGTCCTTGGGATGGTGGCCACGCCTCTTGTCTTGACTGTCTGTCTATCAGTATCCTGGTTGTGATGAGGTTCTATAGTTTTTCAGACTGTTACCTTTGGAGGGAACTGGATGAAAGCACACAGAATCTCTCTGGATTATGTCTTACAGTTATGTGTTAACTGACAATTATCTCAAATTAAAAGCTTAATCTTTAAAAGCATGAAACAAGTGGTTCTACCAAATAGAGCTTATCCTTCATAAGAGTCCTTTGCTTACATTTTTAGGAGACAAATTTATATGGAAGCACAGAGATCCTAAGAGTAAATTCTGGTGAGTTTTGATGTATGTTCACACCCAGGTAACCTCACCTGCTCGAGATACAGGATGCCTCCATCATCCCAGAAGACTCCTCTGGGCCTGCGCAAGTCAATCTCTGTCTCCATAGCAACCTGCATCCTAATTTCTGTCACTCTACATAATTTTCCCTCTTCTTGGAATTTGTAAAACATGGACTTAAAAGTTTGTATTCTCTTATGTCTGATTTCTTTTGCTCCACGTAACTTGTTTTTGGGTATTAATCTTAGAGGTATCAAAAATACACTATCGTGTTACTGAGTGGTAATCCATCATCTGAAAATGCTGCCATTCGTTTTCCCATTTTTCCTGTTGATGGACATTTGGGGTGTTTCCAATTTGGGATTGCGTTGTGACAGAGTCTGCTAAGACAGTTTGGGCGAGCCTATTGCAGATGGATGTTTCCATATAGTTCAGGTACATAGTTCAAAATAAGACTGTGGGTCACGTGGTAAATAAACGCCCAAAGCGGGGATGACCAGTAGAGTTCTCCTCCACAAAGCGCGGACTCTGGTCACTCCACATCTTCATGGCACTCGGTGTGGTCGGCTGGTCCGTCTTGTTTCTTTCGGTGTTAATTTTAGCCTTCCTGGAGAGGTGTGCTATGCCATCTCCCTAGGGGGTTAGTCCACACCGCCTCTGATAATTAATGATGATCAGCAAACTCTCATGACCTTGACATTTAACTTGCGTCAGCCGCTTGAATACCTGATTCTGTGAAATGACTAGTCCGGTTTCTTACTAGACTGACGCATTGGTTTTTGTCTGTGTGTGTTTATAGTGGATAGCCTCTCTCTGTTCTGGATCCATTATAAAATATGTGGTGTTTTTTTTTTTTTTCTACTCGTTTGTGGATTGTGCTTTCATTTTCCTGATGGTGTCTTTTAAAGAGCAAAAGTTCCAAAATTTAGTGGAAACCAACCCACCCGTTGTTTCTTTTCTATTTCATGCTTCCTGTATCCTCTTATGTCAACTATGAGGTTGGGGATGATGTGTTTCTTTCTAAAAAGCCTAATATTTTTGGATTTTATTTTTAATTCAATGATACATCTTGCATCAAGTTTTATGTAAGACAAGGTAGGGTTCTAATACTTGTTTTGTGGTATTGTGTTTATACTTTTATTCAGTCAGTTCAATGCCATTTGTTGAAAAGAATGTTGAAAAGTTCTCCCTATTCAAGAGTTTGTCGTGCTGTGACTATTCCCGCCTTTTACACTTATATAGGTATCTTAGAATTAGCATATCAAGTATATATAACGTGCATATTTCATATGTATATAATATATCTTCACTTTTGATTATTTTGTTTGCATTAAAATCGTACATCACTTTGGGAAGAACTGAGTCTTCCTATCCATATATATGGTCTATCCACTTTTAAAGTTTTTTTTAAGATAAATATCTCAAGAAAGTTATACAATTTTAGCCATAAAGAAACTATACATTTTTTTGTTGGATTACTCTTGGGAACCTCATCATTTTTGTGTCTATTTTAAATATTACATATTTCTAAATTATATGTTCCACTTGCATGTATTATGAAAATGCAAATAACTTTTATATATTGATTT
Organism: Oreotragus oreotragus; assembly: GCA_006410675.1. Taxonomy (NCBI): domain Eukaryota; kingdom Metazoa; phylum Chordata; class Mammalia; order Artiodactyla; family Bovidae; genus Oreotragus; species Oreotragus oreotragus. The sequence continues at coordinate 627,146 of SJYX01012342.1, forward strand.
TTCAAAACTTGCCAAACTCTATTTTTATTCTTTTAGTATTTGCTCTAGAAAGTCTAACATGCATATTTAACTTAACAAAGTTAAAATTTAATAAGTATCTCTACTTCATCCCAGATTTACATGCTATTCTTGTGCAGCACGTTGGTCCTAATTTAATTTTTGCCTCCACCAAGCTCCATCCGGGGATGCAGGTCTGCGTCCTGCCCGCACCTGCTCTGCCTCTCTGCTCACTCTTCCCATGGTCGTCCTTGGCCTTCCTTCTGGTATCACGCATCTTCTTTCTCCAGAACCTCATCATGATTTCCTGCAGTGAGAGTCTATGCAGTAAGCACTTTCGGTTTCTATCAGTTTTCACAAGTCTCGATTTTGCATTTGTTTTTGTATTCCCTAGATGTTGGGTACTGTGTTCCAAATTTATCGAAAAAGGTGAATTTTGTTATCACCTTTTAAATTTTTTCCATACACTTGCTGATTTCTATATTTGTCAAGCTGTTCGATTGGTCACTAAAAGAGGTGTGTTAAATTTTGTCAGTGAGTTTACTAATTTTGTCTACTTAAAAAATTCTTCCATTAAATATTTTTTATATTTTGAGGTTATGTTGTTAGGTACATATACATTCCCAGATGGCTTCAGTGTAAAGGCACTGAATGCAGGAAACTGGATTTGATTTCTGGGTCTGGAAGATCCCCTGGAGAAGGGAATGGCTACCCCTCCTCCCTACCCCTCCCCCCAAGTATTCTTGCCTGGAGAATTCTGTGGACAGAGGAGCCTGGCGTGCTACAATCCATGGGGTCCCAAAGAGTCAGACATAACTGAGGAACTAACGCTCTATCTTCTTATATCATTATATGACACTTCTCTTTAACCCCTGATAACGTTTCTTGTCTTAAAGTATATCTTGATATCAGCGTACCAAACCAGCTTTCTTTCGGCTACTGTTTATACACAGAGCTGTTCCTATTGTTGGGGAGACCCCAGGCAAATATTTTATGTGGGGTAGTGCTTATAAAAATAATTTAAATTAAAAATATATTAGGGAAACATGGTCCTCTTGAGGTATGATGATTTACCCATCAGGATTCAGAATGGACAGAGAGGTAGGTGTATTCTCCAGTCAGCAGATGAACAGAGCTGTTCCTATTGTTGGTGAGACCCCAGGCAAATATTTTATGTGGGGTAGTGCTTATAAAAATAATTTAAATTAAAAATATATTAGGGAAACATGGTCCTCTTGAGGTATGATGATTTACCCATCAGGATTCAGAATGGACAGAGAGGTAGGTGTATTCTCCAGTCAGCAGATGCTTGGTCCTTCCTTCTGCTCGGGTCCAGGAGTCTTATCTCTGTTGCTTACTGCCAAGCGCACCATGCCTGGCCGATCCCTCATCTCTCAGAAGGAGGAAAAGGTGGCCGTGCTGCTGTGCCTTGCAGTACGTGGCCCTGGGGACCTGTGTGTCTGGACCAGCCCGGGCCTCTTGATCCTGTGGTTTAACCCTGTGCACGCTGCCCTCTGCACCATCATTCCAGAAACTGCTCCATCCGTCCTGGTGCCGTGAACACTGGCTTCCACGAGCCGCTCAGAGCTTGTCCCCGGGCTTCCGCGATGGTGACCACACACACCAGTCACCTTCCGAGCACCTAGGGGATGTGCTGGGGCCTGCCACAAGTCCAGGACTTGTCACTTGTCACTTCTGTACATTCAGGAAAATGTTTGGCAGTCATCTCNCCCCATGAGACCCCGTGGGGCCCCACACCCCATGAGACCCCGTGTGGCCCCACACACACAAAATGAGACCCCGTGTGGCCCCACACCCCATGAGACCCTGTGGGGCCCCCCACACACAAAATGAGACCCCGTGGGCCCCCCCACACCCCATGAGACCCCGTGGGGCCCCCCACCCCCGGTGGTACATGACTGCACTGTTACAACCAGAGAAGGCGATGTTGGTGAAGGGCTGAGGGCACTTCTGCCCGAGGGCTGGCAGACAGGACTTGCTCCCGAAGCTGGTCTGCGTTGTGCCACTGACGCTGGGCGGGGTCACAGCACTGGCCCAGGGAGATGCCTGCTCAGCTCCTCCTAGCGCTGCCCACGCAGCCAGGCTCCACTTCAGGGGAATATTGACTTTCACAGATTCAGACAGTCACTCTGGTTGGAGAAAGAGAGAGCAGGAGCGAGGAAGGAGCACGGGAGAGGGGGCACCAGGCTCAGAACCGTGCAACGGGCTGGCCCTGAGGGCAGGGCTCAGCAGGCTCAGGGTGGGTCTGGGTCCCGCAGGACGGGACTTTTTGGGGTGGCAGCCCTGTGGGTACCCTCTCTCTGTCCCTCTGTAATTCGTCTGGGTCTTGCTGAGAAGACAAGGAGCCCTGGGGTGTCCAGGGACCAGGAAGCCGGGCCCGCTGGAGGGCCCTCGGGCGCCGGGGCAGCGGGGGTGTCCCCAGTGGGAACACGGCTCGTGGGCTCCTGCAGCTCCGCCACTGCCTGTGTGAGGCGGGGTCTCCTCTCACACGGAGCCGAGGTGGCAGCAGCGTCCAGATGGAGCCGGCCTCCCAGCCTGGGCTTGCTTCTGGAGCGGACGTGCCTGTGCCTGGTGGGGCAGACGGTGCTCTCCCCAGAAACAGAGCTTCCGGGCGGGGTGTTTGTCCCGGCCCTCCCTCAGGGTTGTTTTAGCTCATGACCTTTACCTTTTTCTCTGTGCCAAGCAAGGTGCCACTTCTGAGGCATCTGAGGCTGCAGAGGGGTGGCCACGGCTGGCTGGCTGGCCTGGCACCTGGTCCAAGGGCCCCAGGCGGCGGGTAGGCCTTCCAGAGTTCAGGGCCCCAGAGCAGGGCCCAATTTCACTGGCTGGGAGCACAGAGAGGCTGCCGTCCAATCAGCAAGTCACAGCAGGAAGGCCCCTCGACAGTGCAAACTCTCTGGGCTCTGGCATATTTTGATTTTGGAATGGAATTCAGAAACTTTTGCACACGAATGCAGGAAACATATATGCCTCCCCAAGTCACAGGTTGAAAGCCAACCCCCCAGTGTACGGGTGCCTGGAGGCGGGGCCGCTGGGAGGTGAACGGATGATATGCTTGTGGAAATGGAGCCGTAGGATGGATCAGTGTCCTTGGCAGAGCCCCAGGGACCTTGCTCTCCTTCTGGCCTTGGCTGAGAGCACACAGCAAGAAGACGGCCGTCCACCAGCCGGGAAGCCCTTCCCCACCAGGTGCAGGATCTACTTGTGCCTCCATCTCGGCTTCACCAGCCTCCTGAACTGGCTTTACTTTGGCAAGTAAAGGCTTGTGCAAGCCGTGAACCTCCGACAGCCTGTCGCCCAGCTGACAGACTGTGACGTCTTTTCTCTCCTTGAGTTGCTGTGTTTCAGACAGTGGGGACACAGGCCTGACCAGGGGCTGAGGTCAGGGACATGCTGTGGGACAAACAGTGAGCTTGGGACACGTGTGCCTTATCTGCCTCCATCAGCCTCGGTGACACCCTACTCAGTGGGTTCTGCTGGCAAACGTCCCCAGAGGGTCTCCCCGACTTTGCCTCCGTCAGATTTGTCCTAAGCTGATGTGACCTACCTCAGGTTACCACCGGGGGATACTGAGCCTAAGAAGGTGGGTGGACTTGTCCAGAGTCACGTGGCCACTCAGGGTACACGGGCTCAGACTGAGCTCAGAGCCCTCACACTGTGTGAGATGCTGACTTGATTCAAGCCTCTCTCATCTGTGCACAACTGAGGTACAAGGAGGTCAGGCAGTTGGCCAGAAGTGCCAGGTGCTGGAGGAGAGAGGGTCCTCATGAGCTGGGCGTGGGGACCCTGCCCCCAGCACTTATGGACATCCTGTGGGGTGGCTGAGCGCAGGGCGCCGGCTGCCGCGTTGCCGAGCCAGCCCGCCCTGTCTGGTCCCCTGCTCAGCCCGGGAAGCTCACTGAGCAGGCTGCCGAGCAGCACCATGGCCCAGCTGTTCTCCCACCAGTGCGCCCGCAGAAGCTTCACTCCTGGGCCACCCTGGTTTTATGGAGGCACCTCTATCTCACTACTTAGCTCCTTAAATAATCAAAACTCCTGCCCTGTCTGATTCTGAACAGAGAAGAAGGTCAGAAGTTGGACACCCCAGAGACTGGTCCCAGAACAAGTCTATTTCACTCTATTTATTAATGAGTTGGAAGAGTCAGAGAAAAGGTTAAGTGGCAGAATTTGCTGAATCCACAGAATTATTTAAGTTAACAGTTCAGGGAGGAAACAACAGACCATCTTCTGTGAACTTTTTTTTTTTTCCTTACCCTAAGAATATTTTATCAAGGTGAGAATTACAGAGAGTATTTTAAGCATCTCCTCCTTTTTTCCTGTTGGGATATAACTCACTGTTGAGGTCACAGAATTGGGGTTTGAAGGTTGATGACCACTGTGTTCAGACTGTCACCTCTCCAGAAGACCAGCTGCTTGGTAAAATCAAAGACTTTGAAGAACAGCCATTTCACACCCCGCCAACGGGAAGGGAAGCGGGGTCAAGGCATGTATGAGGTCAAGGCCAGATGCGTCATCCTTTCCTGAGCACGGGTCTGTGAAGGACCCCATGTTCACCCCTTTCAGTGCTCTGAGCACCAGCACTTGGCTCCCACTGCAGCTTGCATCAGGAGGTGCTTGGCCTGCTGGCGGCTGGCCTGGTGAGCCTGCAAGGGGGCTTGGCACCCGGGCACCAGGGTCGCTGCTCACAGACGGGGAGGGGCATCATGATGCTTGGGATTCTGGCCAGCTCTGCTGCTGGGAACGCCATGGAGGGTCCTCTGCCCAGGGATCTTGCTCTTCTGCAGCCTTTCGGGAAACAGCCCTGGCTGTGTGCTGGACTCAGGCCTGTGCTGTGGACTCACTGCTCATTTGACCCTGGCTGGAACTGCCAAGCAAAGCCTCGCACCGAAGAGGCTGATTAGCCTGTGGAGGGAGGTGAACGCTTTCCAGACACTAATTGCTGGAGCCTCTCATCTGCCCTGGCCCAGGCCAGTCCAGTGGGGCTTCCCTGATCTCCCATCACCTGGTGCTCTGGATAATGCTCCCAAACAGTTAGACTGTTAGGAACGCTCTTGATAATCTATATTCTTTCCCAGTTCCCACCAAGCTGCTTCTCCTCCTGAACTACTACCAATTAGCCGGGTTGCTGTAACACGTCTCCCACTCCTGGCCCCTCTTACGAGCCAGCGTGCAGCCCGGCCACTGTGTCATGAAGCTGAAGGACGGCCAGGGCGCCCCCCATGGGGACACAGGTGATGGGACTTCCCTCGTTAAGAAAGCCGGGACCAGCGTTCAGTGCGGACAGGTTGGAGCAGGGTTAGCACACTGGCTTTGTCTGGTGTGGGGTCGGCAAGCTTTGACGGATCAAAATGCAGCAAACGCTGTGTCCAAATAGGAAGTCTGGGCATCTTCTGACTGGAGGAAGGCCCACGTGGCACGTGTGACGATGGCTTCCTAGTTGTCTGGCCTGTAGAGAAAACGCGAACGACTTCATGTCTCCACACCCGGTAAATCACACCAGGTGATGTGAGTGCCAAGAAGCCGATGCCTCGTGTGGCCTGTGAGACAGCACCGCGCCAACTGCCAGCCGTCCCTCTTTGTCGAAGTGTCCGTAAATCATTTTCTGATAGGATGAAAGCTCCTGCCCCCAGCGGAGGTCAGCAGACGGCTGCAGACAGGAAAGGGCACAGGAAGGGGGCACAGGAATGGGGCAGGACTCTCACCGCCGCTGGGAGCCTGTGAGCACCCAGCTGGTCCCTCGGTCACTGGCTGCCCTCCCTTCTCGGGTGCACCCAGGGTTAAGGAGAAGCAAGGCCAGGCTGGGGCAGGGCCCCGGGGAGGATGCTGGGACCGCCCCCTGCCCTCGTTGGCTCTCGGCTCGGGCACAGGTGATGAGCAGGGCCCACATGTCATCGTGGCTGCCTGTTTGGAGCCCTCAGGTTGGCACCACCCCTTGGACTCTAAGCTTCGCGGGGGCATCTCTCTCCCTCACCATCACACTCTAGAGCCCAGGGCCCAGACTGCCGTGGCCTGGGTCCCAGGAAGTCACCTCTCTGGCTGGACACCTCCTGGGGCCTGCATGGCCCCTCGTCCCTCCACTCTTCCTGGCTGAGCGACCTCAGGCAGGACTCGGATGCGTGACTGTCGGTTGGATGGAACAGGGTCACATCGTTGACCTGTCTGTTCACCCGCTGGCTCAGCAGTGACCTGGGCTGGACTTCACTCCAGCATGAGGAATCCTCTGGTCTAGTCCCTGGAGGCTGGAAGCTTCTTACTAAGTATGGCGGAGAGAGGGCAGGACAGTGCTTGGTTCCTGCTGTCCAGGCCCCACTGAGCTGACCGGAGATCAGTGTGGACTTCAGAATGGCTGCAGAGGGGAGCAACTGAGGGTAAGGGGGAGCGACCGGGGTGGGGGGAGGGTGGTGATTCCACCTTGTCCTGGGCATCCTGGGAGTAAAACCTGAAATATCCACTGGGGAGGTGACTGATTTCAAGGGCTCCACGTGCCTCACACAGCATCTATGCACCCCAGTCTTTGGGTAGGAAGTTAGGTGGGTAGATGAGCAGTTCTTTATAACTACAAAATGGACAGGCTCCTGAGTGGGGTGCACTGCTGACCCACCCCTGTCGGGCAGACTCCCCTCCCTTCCTGCTCGTCCTCTGCCGGCTGTCTACTCTGCTGTGGATAACGGGGTTCCTCTGGGGATTTTCAACAATGTGGGGAACCCCTCATGCTGCGATGCTGAGTGAAAAATAAGGCTTGAAACTATTTGTTATAAAATGCAATTTAACATAAAATGTAATAAGATGCACTGTGTATAATAGACATGATTACGACAGAAATGTGTAGAAAAAAATACACTGCGGAAGGAGGTCAACAAAAGGTTCATTTTCCTTTTTCCCCATGTGGGTTTGATTCATGATGCTTTTCCATATTTTCCAGATAGTCTGCAGCACCACATTTATAATAAAAAGCAGTGAAAAAACGCTTTAACAAGCAAGCACACTCATGCCCGTCCAGGAGGCTCTGCGCCCCCGCCTGCCTTCTCTCTCCCTCTGTGTTTCTCGGAGAGCACCATCCNGGTCGGCCCTGGGCTAGCACCCCATAAACCCAGGCCCTATTTCTCCCTGTAAAAATCACCGAGAAATTCTCCTCGTAAAGGGTTTTACACACAGTCTAGTCCCAAGTTCTCCTAACCAATAAAAGCAAGCTTCAGTCTGTCTGTATTATCCAGGCAGAACCAGCAGAAATTTCCAGCTAATCTGTGACAGACTGAAGAAAGGAGATCTGCGCCACGAGAAACGTGTGGATTAGGCTCATATGCTAATAAGTTCTGAATTGCTTATTACCTTGCAGGGGAAAAGAACAGTTGAGTGTTAGGGAGAAATCAGTGGAGTAAGATTTTGCAGCTTGTAGAATGATTTATCTTCAAGTTTTTAAAAAAATCTTTCTCTAACTAAAATATAATAGACCTCCTCAACTGCTCGCAAAAGAGAGAGAGACAGAAATATGGAGGTGCTTTCTCCAGGCCTGCAGAGTTACAAATAACCCTCAAGGGGAAGGGGTGGAGGGGAGGGTGGAGACCTGAGTTGCCACCTTGGCAGCACCCTGCCCCACCCACCTGCTCACACTGCAGGTGTGAGCCTCCCAAGCCGTCCTGCCTAGAGCAGCCTCTCCTCTTGGATGCTCGTCCTTGGGAAAGGATGCTCAAGTCAGACTTTCGAGTTGAGCAGAAGGTAGGAAAAGTACTCTTCCACCAGCCCCTTCTCACCCGCACTGAGCCAGGTATCAAACCGCCAGTCGTCCTGAAGATGCCAGCCTCTGAGATGGTGGCTCACATTCATGGCTTCCATCCCGGGCCTCATCACATCACAGCTGACGAGCCTTCAGCGGGGAAGGACCTGGCAGGATTAACATTTGTTTTGGAAAGATGTTCTGGCAGTGTGAGCAGGTGGGTGGGGCAGGGTGCTGCCAAGGTGGCAACGTAGGTCTCCACCCTCCCCTCCACCCCTTCCCCTTGAGGGTTATTTGTAACTCTGCAGGCCTGGAGAAAGCACCTCCATATTTCTGTCTCTCTCTCTTTTGCGAGCAGTTGAGGAGGTCTATTATATTTTAGTTAGAGAAAGATTTTTTTAAAAACTTGAAGATAAATCATTCTACAAGCTGCAAAATCTTACTCCACTGATTTCTCCCTAACACTCAACTGTTCTTTTCCCCTGCAAGGTAATAAGCAATTCAGAACTTATTAGCATATGAGCCTAATCCACACGTTTCTCATGGCGCAGATCTCTTTTCTTCAGTCTGTCACAGATTAGCTGGAAATTTCTGCTGGTTCTGCCTGGATAATACAGACAGACTGAAGCTTGCTTTTATTGGTTAGGAGAACTTGGGACTAGACTGTGTGTAAAACCCTTTACGAGGAGAATTTCTCGGTGATTTTTACAGGGAGAAATAGGGCCTGGGTTTATGGGGTGCTAGCCCAGGGCCGACCCCGTGGGTCACTGGCAGGTACAGGCACCTGCCCACCAGGTGCACAGGCCTACCTGGCATCCACCTGAGCACCAGGACTTCCCTGCCCACTCAGACGGTAAAGAACCCACCTGCAGCGCAGGAGACCCAGGGTTGATTCCTGGATTGGGAAGATCCCCTTGAGGAGGAAGAGGCTACCCACTGCAGTATTCTTGCCTGGAGAATCCCATGGACAGAGGAGGCTGGTGGGACAGTCCATGGGGTCACAAAGAGTCAGACACAACGGGACAACTCACGCTTTTACTTTTTCACTTTTACCTGGCATGGCGCCTTCACTCACAGACAGGTGGTGATTTCCAGGCCTGAAGGAGAACAGGGCTCCCTGCTTTACAAGAGTCCTCTTAAATACCCCTTAGAATGAGCGCGTCGAGGAGGGGGGCTTCTCCCGTCCACGAGGGTGTCTGGTTGTTCCTGGGTTGAGTGGGGGGTGTGGGGAAAACGTTGGGATGGATGTGATTGAAACAGGAGCCAGAAGTAGGGGGTAAGCCCATCTCCTGGCCCCCTGTCATTTCAGTTAGTTAATGAATTCGTGGAAATCGCTCTGCACCCATGCTGTCCTCTGCCGTGTCCCCAGAACCCAGCACACAGCATGGAGGGAAAGGGGCTCGAGTGCCCTAATAAACGAATACAGTCAAGCCCATGGCAGGAAGCAGCAGAGGAGTGTGGGCTACTTTAAGGTCCTTTGAGTGAACTTACTTGTGATTTCACAGCTCTTGTTCAGAGCCGAGCAGCCGCCCAAGGCATCCTGTGCTCAGAGCACCAAAAAGCCAGGGAGGGAATAAATATCACCAGCTGACAAAAGCTGACTTTAGCAGAACCACTCCAAGGACAGGGCTGCATGGCAAGGGGTGGCACTCCCCTGACAGGACCTGGGGAGGCACCCCCAGATCACAGCTAACGCCTGCTTCCCGGAAGCGTGGGGTCTGTGCAATGCTTTCTTCTTTTGCTGCGGGCAGCACACAATCTGGGCACTGCCAGCCTCCAAACAGTGGAGAAAGGGTCGAGAAGCCCTATTCACACAGGACCTTTCAAGGGGTCCACACTGGCCTGCCCCAAGTTGCCAGCCCCAGTTCCTTAGGTTGGCTGTGGCCTCCAAGATCAAGACACCTACCAGGGGTGCGCATGAATTAAAGGCTTACACTGAATAGTAACAGGCTCCTAATTTGCCGAGCTTTCTGATGGTAGGTGAGAAAAAACAAAATCTTGCCAGGCCTTTTGCATCAAAGAAAGAGATAAACTTGCTAATTGAAAAATGGTTCGCATGGAGGAAAACGTGGAGGTGCCAGCTATGTAAATTAGCATATGCCCTGATGGAGAAGAAACCATGCCAGGCCAGGAGGAAATTAAGCCAGTTAGGAGGGTGAGGAAACCACCCTGGGAGCAAACGGAAAGCACTCTGCGCGGTCAGCTTCTCTCAGGAGAGAGGGCTGCGGGAGTCTGGAGAGCCTCAGGCGCGTCCGCGGGTGCACCTGGGTAGGTGCATGCGCTCCCGCTCAGGTCACGGTGGCCCCTTCATGCCAGCCTTGAAAAGCACACTTCATAATACCTCCCTCTGGCCCTTCACCAAATGCTCCTGAGAAGCACTGGGCTTGCGCTGTGGCTGCGCTGAGGCTTCTCCGGCGCCCTAAGGAATTCATTAGCACCTGGAAGTCTCCATCCAGCTCTCTGCGCGAGCTGCCCAGAGCTGGGCTGGGTCTCAGGGCCGGCATCCCAGGGAGAGACCGCGCGGGACTCGGGTCTGCAGCAGGACGGAGGTCAGCAGGGGCGCGCGCCGCCTGGCGGCGACTGCGCTAAGCCAGGCTCCGCGGTGCAGGCCAGCGAGGGTCCCCGCAGGAGGGGTGGTGGTCCTTGGCCCCAGGCAGAGCAGGGCTGCACTGCGGAGGCCGCGTGCTGTGGGGAAAGCAGACGCACAGTTCTGGACCCAGTAAGTCCAGGGCCCGCTCACGACGGGCAGTCCCAGCGACCACCGGGCGTCCTGTGCAAAGGCCCGGAGAGCGGCACCTGGGTGCTGAGGCGCGGGTTGGGGCCGCTGGGCGGAGGGCCTGCTGAGGGCCTAGGAAGGTGTTTGGCAGATTCTCCAGAGAGGGAGTGTCATCTACCCGACCCCGGTGGCAACTGGTGCCCGCTCGGCGTCGGAGGCTGCAGCCAGCGTCCCCTCGGGGCCCTCCGCGGTTGACCCCGATTAAGCCAGGCAGAGAGCGGTCCGCGTCAGCGCCCCCAGCCCCGCCCGGCGGCGGGACGTGCCAGGCTCCAGCGCCCCACCTTGGCCTCCGCTCGCTGCTGCTGGTGGACCCCGGCTCCGGGCCGGGCCGTGTGCGCCTTCCCCCGAGTGCGGTCCGTCCGCGAGAGCCGGAGGCCTCGGGTGACCACATCTGAGGCCGGGGACGGCCGGGCTGCTCCGGCTGGGCGCGGGGGTCGCGCCCCCGCCCGTGCTGCTGGCCGCGGCGCAGCCCCCCGCCGGCCCGCTGCTCCCGGCGCTGCCCGCCTGGCAAGCCCCTGGCGAGCCCCTGGTGCCGCTGCTGCCGCTGCCCTCTGCGCCAGACCACGCCGCCGCCGCCGCCGCGCACCGCTACCCCGTGCTCAACGGGCAGGTAACGCGTCCCCGGCCCCGGCCCCGGTCTCGGGGTGGCCGGCGTCCCCCTGCGCCCCTGGGCGCCGCCCTCGCCCCCACTCCCGCGGCCCCGGCCCCGTGGCGCGCACTCCCCCCTCCCGCGCTGGTCCTCGGGCCCCCAGCCCACCAGGGCGCAGCCTGGCAGCCATGCGTGGACAACAAAGTTCACGCTCCGACGTCCCGTTCCGCCTCTGGCAGCTTTTGCAAGTCTTTCTTCCTGGTCTCTCGCTGGGCAGTTTGGAAACCCGAGCCCGAAAACCAGAGTCGGGACTGCCCGCCCCAACTTTGGCCCCGGCCGGGGTTGCTGTCCAGAGCGCGGTGCTGAAGTCGGCGCCTCGAAAGCCCAGCGCTGCCGTTGCGGACTGTGGCAGACTTAGCGGATAGAAGTTAATACTTTTACAGCCTCTGCCAGGCTTGAAAAGCAAGCTGGGAATCAATAGCTATTTCTGATTCTGATCTAGTGTGTGTGTGTGTGTGTGTGTGTGTGTGTGTTTTTCCATTTGAAAATAGACTCAGGACAATGCTTAAGAAAATTCAAACCAGTTGAAGCCTGCAGGAAAACGGGGGCTTTAATACTGAGAAAGCTACCGGGTGATTTCCACTCCCACCCTAGGCTGCCCGAGTCCACTGGATTAGCTGTTGTCATACTGCACTTTAGAGGAGTTTGGCGTTGCAAACCTGGAATTAAAAAGAGAAAGTGACTGTACCTTTGATTAATGGTGCAACGGAGAGGGGGCTTTAATACTGAGAAAGCTACCGGGTGATTTCCACTCCCACCCTAGGCTGCCCGAGTCCACTGGATTAGCTGTTGTCATACTGCACTTTAGAGGAGTTTGGCGTTGCAAACCTGGAATTAAAAAGAGAAAGTGACTGTACCTTTGATTAATGGTGCAACGGAGTAGGACAAGCTGGGTTTGGCACGATCCATTGTGTGCTATCTAACTATGCAGGTGGATTTAAATCAGGGAATAGCATGTATTTTATTCCAATGATTATCATCAATAGCATATTCAAATGAGTGGATGACAGAATACACAACATCATTAATTTAATTCCAGTATTATATTGTAGGCTTTTCTAAAAGATGTGCTTAACTCTTCCTAAATTGGTCTTTGGATATAATGATACCTCATATATGTGGTAATGGATATGGTGTTTTGATGTGTTATGCAGTTCATGTTCATGTTGTGAGTATATATATATATTTTAATAAGCATTGGTAGTTTTTCCTTTTTTTTTTTTTTTTTTTAAGCTATTTTGAAGGGGTTGTCATATCCAAGTACTACCACTAGAGGTATATAATGTCAAGGAACTACAAAAATTTTTTTTTCCTGTATAGAAAACTGCATTTTTTTCTTGTGTAAATTTAAAACACAAAACCTCTCCCAAACAATATTAATCTTTAAAATATTGTGTTGCATATTTTCTGTTAAATAACAGTATTTATCTTAGAAGAATATTTTCATATAACAGGACATTCAAAAATGCTTTTATGATTTTAAAACAAATGCATATCGAAGCATTCCATATCATTGAACAATGAACCTATTCTCCACTGATAAAGATTCAGTTAATTTAATTAGACAGACTTTCTCCTAAACTGTCTGCCCCCTTTCAATGTTTGCTGTCTTACTCTGTGCATTGGGATTTTTAGTTATGTGATAATCTCACTTACATTTTCTTTGCCTTGGAATCTATTTGCATTTGCGGACCTTGGAAAACTTTGAATCTTAACCTCTTATTTTGAAAATATTGCTAGTCCCTGTTTTTAAGGTGAGGGGTATAATTAATATGAGATGTTGCATGGAAAAGAATATAATAAAATATAGCTCTCTGCTTGCTTATGAAAAAATTCAAGAATTATAAAAGAAACACCCAGCATTTCACCCTTCCACTGTGGCTTGTCTTGTTCTCACGGCAGAAATTCATTTCTTGCCATGTTCTCGTGGTTCTGTGCTTTAGAAGTTCGTTCCTAATGTTAGAGAATGGGGCATTGTCAATGCATTGTGATGATTCAGATGCAGACACTTTTATCAATTTTTAGAATTTTTGAATATTTGTAGGGTTTGGAGACCGGAAAGAAGAAATTTTTCTCATAGCCAAATACATGCATTTTAAAGTTCCCTTTTAAAGCAGCTACCCCAGCCTCTCTTGGTGCGAAGTAGCGTCACTTGGTCCAGGCTCATGAGCACGCGCTTCTCTCTCCCTGGGCTCCAGTGGCTGCCTGGCGGTCATTCCCCGCCGATTGGACTGCCGCCCCCTGCCTCTGTGGAGCTGGTGCCCATTTTCCCGCACGTCTGCACGTCCGCTCTTCTACTTCCTGTTGGGAAAAGCTGGCGAGACAAAAGGACCCCTAACTGTGAGGTGAGAATGCACTCGGTCTGACTGGCAGCTGGGCTACTCGTGACTAAGTCGTTGGGTATTCCCAGGACAGAAATCATGGTACATTTCCAGCTTCTTACTGCAGTAGGTCCACCATCAGGTCTGGAGAGAAACCATTTCAGAATAAGGCTGGCCCATTCGAAAGCACCAGTAGATGCTGGTGGAGGGGGATTTTGTTTTGGCTAAAATATTTGGATTCCACAGAAAAACAGGAAAGTTCTACTTCTGAATCAGAATCTAGCTTTTGAATTTTTCAGTTTTTAAATTTGTACCCATTGATCAGAATCTAGCCTTAAACGTTATATAACTCAGAAATACATTTTAAAAGCATTTCCCTTGCCATTATTGCTTTGAGTGTTCATCTTTCTAATGGTTTATCTTGACTTTTGAGTTCAAATATACTGGCCAGACTTTGTTTACTTGAAAACCAAAGGAAAGTAGTACATGACTTGTTCCCCCACATGCTGCTTACCTCTGTGGGGCAACTCGCTCATCTGTTAACTGGCTGCTGGAATGAACTAACCAAGGGAATAGCTGAAGACCAGGCCCAGAAAGCGATTGATACCAAAACCCCAAACATCTAGAGTGCTTCTGAAGAGTCCCACCCATAGAGTCTTAGACAGGATAAGTATTTTACAGTCTTCATGGTCTTACATGTTATGCTTGCTTTCTCTTTGGACAGATCTTTTTAAATAATTCCTTTGCTCTGGACTCCACGTGGATATATCCTGAGGAATCAAGACTGCTTCATGGGCCCCAAAAGCCTCAGCTGTTGACAAACCAAGTAGCCGTGTCTCTGTCCAGGCCAGCTCCTGCCTCCAGGCCTCTGCCCACAGTGCTGATAGCACCTCAGCCCCTCCCAGGTCGGTCCCCAAGTGGCAGTGATGATGTGCGGCTGGTTCTGGGTTTGCTACAGACGAGTTCTAGGCATGAAAACTGTCTTTGTCATTTTAATGACATAGTTCTTCCAGTAAAATATAATCCCTTTCCTGTGGTCAGGATTCCTTTTCATAAAGAAATTGAGTTTGGATTTGATTATTCCCTGTGTTTTTGGAGAGTGGAATCAAACAGTTTGCACAGAATCACATTTTTGGTGCTCTGTTTTTAGAATGGGACCAAATCCTCTGCTGATAGCTCTTAGGAGGGGCCCTAATTGATCAGGCAACTCTTTTTAAAAGTGTTCCTTATGTAGGGAAAGGTGCACGGCTCAGTGGTCCACAGGACACAGACACATATAAGATTTGGGGGAGTGGTGGGTGATACTGGTGATGGTCTATAAAAATGTGCTGCTTGGGAGATGGATTCAGTTCTATCTTTGGAGTCTAGTGACCTGAGAGAACATTTGTCCTGGAACAGACTCCCATGAAATAATCTCCGGTTGAAAGATGATATAATAAACCTATATAGTAACAAGAGAATAAAATCATCTTATGAATTTTTAAGTTGATTTTAAAAATCACCTTAACATATGATCATATTACAAACGCAAATGTTACCCATGCCACAATTATCTTGCAACACCTTCCATTACAGGATATTTTATGACTTCAGAATTTCATTATCTTCCTTGTAATTTCCTACCTACCAAGATTGTCTCAGTGTGTAGCTCTAAAATTTAGCAATAAGGGCATGTACCTGTGGGGAGTTCATTGCTGGTTTGGGAGACATATTTGTTTTCTTCCCTCTTCTTCTGCCTTATGAGTCTAATTTGCTCACTCAACGCCAGTAAGTCCCCTAGAGATGAGCACGTTCAGTTCCGAGAGTCATAAGTCCAGTTTGTTCTTAAGTCCAACAAATTTAGCCTAGGTACCCAACTGACACAATAGGTTTATAATATTTTCACACAAATTATACATTAAAAAAAAAAACAAAACAGGATAAGTGGAGAAGCCGTCTTTAGCCTTGCAGTACAGTGCCTTGAAAAGTACAGTCGCTCCCGTTGCCTCACCGCTGTTTTTACTTTGCTTCNAGCCTAGGTACCCAACTGACACAATAGGTTTATAATATTTTCACACAAATTATACATTAAAAAAAAAAACAAAACAGGATAAGTGGAGAAGCCGTCTTTAGCCTTGCAGTACAGTGCCTTGAAAAGTACAGTCGCTCCCGTTGCCTCACCGCTGTTTTTACTTTGCTTCTGGACATCCTGGGCTTGAGAGAAAGGGACACCGTGCCCCTGTCCTCTGCCCAGCACAGTGCAGCGAAGTCCACAGAAGTGCAGCCACTCGCAGAGGATGCGTGCGACGGCACACGCCACACTCGGGCTGACTTATCTGACTGGACGCGTGAAGGCCCACGTCCGCGTCCGTGGAGGCCGCCACTGAAGGGGCCTGTTTGGGGCCTTGCTCCCTTGGCATGTTCTCACCGGCTAGGCTGTGATTCTTGACTGATGACGTGCCTCGCCATCATCTATTGCTGAGTTGCTAGGGTCTGAGCAAGCATCGTACGTGCGTACATTCACTTTACACTAAGGTGGTCANCGCCACTGAAGGGGCCTGTTTGGGGCCTTGCTCCCTTGGCATGTTCTCACCGGCTAGGCTGTGATTCTTGACTGATGACGTGCCTCGCCATCATCTATCGCTGAGTTGCTAGGGTCTGAGCAAGCATCGTACGTGCGTACATTCACTTTACACTAAGGTGGTCACATTTCCTTTCTAACTGAATCATGGCAAGAGAGGATTGGAGAACATGCAATGTGCAAGTATTCCAGGGCTTTGGCTGCCTCTTTGGGACATGAAGTAGGATATTTTCCTTTCCTAGCACATTATCAATGCTGTCGCCCAAGTAATCAGCACATATAGTTTAAAAAAATAGTGAAATTCATTGTTAGAACAAAACCTTTGAGTGACCTTTCCTCGTGTCGGCTCACTCTTGAATATCATGCTGACATTTGCATTGTACCTGAATTTTCTTAGAAAACCCATACTGTGAGAATGCTAAATATCTACTTAGTTGAGGAAGCTCTCTCTCACGGGGTGTCTTCACTCGCCGTGTTGTGACGCATTTCACACGTGAAGCGCGTCCGTGTACATTTTACCTCCTGACATTCGGA
Organism: Oreotragus oreotragus; assembly: GCA_006410675.1. Lineage (NCBI taxonomy): Eukaryota > Metazoa > Chordata > Mammalia > Artiodactyla > Bovidae > Oreotragus > Oreotragus oreotragus. Next base: position 643,718 of record SJYX01012342.1, read on the forward strand.
TGCATGCTCAGTCATGCAGTCATGTCCGACTCTTTGTCTCCCCATGGACTTACGGTGATGTGGACTCACGCCACCCCATGTAGCCAGCAGGCTCCTCTGTCCATGGAATTTCCCAGGCAATAATACTGCAGTGAGTTGCCATTTCCTCCTCCAGGGCATCTTCCTGACACAGGGATCAAACCTGCGTCTCCTGCACTGGCAGGCAGATTCTTTACCATGAGCGCTACCTGGAAGCCCTTGACTTTTCTGACTAAGCTATATTAAAGGATGAAATAAAAGAATCCTTTCTTACTAACATGGTCAATTGTAGAGTAACTCCACCTCATCTTCTGTTTGTCAGGCCTCTTCCTTGGATTCCTGGACTGTTTTTATGGAATATGGCTTACATATCTTTTGGGGGATAATGTATCTGTCATCAGAACTATTTTATGAAGTCAAATGCGTTCGTTTTGAGATGGGAAGTTTCTGAAATGATATATGGAAGTTTTGATTTTTTGATACATTTCAAAATTCTTAGAAATTAGTAATCTGGAAAGTATGTGTTAAATGATCCTTAGTCCAAATAATGCATTTCTGTCCATGGGATTCTCCAGGCAAGAATACTAGAGTGGGTTGCCATGCCCTTCTCCAGGGGATCCTCCTGACCCAGGGATCAGACTTGGGTCCTTTGTAGTGCAGGCCGGTTCTTTACCATTTGCGCTACCCAGGAAGCCCCAAAGGGTCCGTTTGGGGGATTGTCGATACGTTGCTGACTGCTTGACTAGGAACTTAGAAAGGGGAACAAGTAAAGTTGGAAGGCAGTTAAGAGAGAGATCATTTCCATTTTACTGCAATTTGTGAGAAAATAGCAGATAGCCTCATTAAAATATTTTACATGTCAATTTTCATGTATGTTATTGAAAGTTACTATTTTAAATTTTGTGCTTGATATAAATTGATAAATTTACTATTTGTTTCACATTAGATAAATTTATATGTTTATAAATATCGGTTCAGTTCAGTCAGTCAGTCGTGTCCAACTGTTTATGACCCCAAGGACTGCAGCACACCAGGCTTCCCTGCTGCTAAGTTGCTTCAGTCGTGTCTGACTCTGTGCGACCCCAGAGATGGAAGCCCACCAGGCTCCCCCATCCCTGGGGTTCTCCAGGCAAGAACACTGGAGTGGGTTGCCGTTTCCTTCTCCAATGCATGAAAGTGAAAAGTGAAAGTGAAGTCGCTAAGTCGTGTCCAACTCTCAGCGACCCCATGGATTGCAGCCTACCAGGCTGCTCCGTCCATGGGATTTTCCAGGCAAGAGTACTGGAGTGGGATGCCATTGCCTTCTCCGGCCAGGCTTCCTTATCCATCATCAACTCCCAGAGTTTGCTCAAACTCATGTCCATCGAGTAGGTGATGACATACAACCATCTCATCTTCTGTCACCCCCTTCTCCTCCCACCTTCAATCTTTCCCAGCATCAGGGGCTTTTCCAATGAGTCAGTTCTTCACATCAGGTGGCCAAAGTATTGGAGTTTTAGCTTCAGCATGAGTCTTTCCAATGAATATTCAGGACTGATTTCTTTTAGGATGGACTGGTTGGATCTTCTTATAGCCCAAGGGACTCTCAAGAGTCTTCTCCAACACCACAGTTCAAAAGCCTCAATTCTTCAGTGCTCAGCTGTCTTCGAAGTCCAACTCACAGCATACATGACCACTGGAAAAACCATAGCCTTGACTAGA
>SJYX01012342.1:648742-667257 GCA_006410675.1 Oreotragus oreotragus
TTTTAATATGCTGTCTAGGTTGGTCATAACTTTTCTTCCAAGGAGCAAGCATCTTTTGATTTCATGGCTGCAGTCACCATGTGCAGTGATTTTGGAGCCCTAAAAAAGTCTCTCACTGTTTACACTGTTTACCATCTATTTGCCTTGAAGTGATGGGACTGGATGCCATGATCTTAGTTTTCTGAATGTTGGGTTTTAAGCCAACTTTTTCACTCTCCTCTTTCACTTTCATCAAGAGGCTCTTTAGTTCTTCTTCACTTTCTGCCATAAGGGTGTCATCTGCATATCTGAGGTTATTGATATTTCTCCAGACAATCTAGATTCCAGCTTGTGCTTCATCCATCACAGTATTTCGCATGGTGTACTCTGCAGATAAGCAGAGGGACAATATACAGCCTTGACATGCTCCTTTCCCAATTTGGAACCAATCTGTTGTTCCATGTCTGGTTCTAACTGTTGCTTCTTGCCCTGCATACAGATTTCTCAGGAGGCAGGTATATCATATTATATATAGTATATTAATATGTAATTAACATATGAATGTATTATATAAGTGATATATAAAGTTATCTGTCTTATAAATTATGTTCAGAGTAAATGGCTTTAGGATCATAGTTATATTTTATTAATGTGCTTTAAATTCTTCAAAGAAATGCTATTAGAACTCCAGGCAAACCAGGAGAGAGTCAGATCTGCCTTGTTTTAAATGGGGCTAGCAGGCCCAGCGCATTTTCCTTTCTTGGAAGAGAGTGCCTTTGTGTGACGGTCAGTCTTGACAATGGCAGAATGTACCATGAGCTCAAATGCTGTGACACTCAGAAGTGGCTTTTTCTGAATGAGCATGTGGTTTATTGGAGTATGTTAGAGGTTGGGGTGGGTAGGGGTGTCGTGGCTTCTGAGAATCCTGTTGCTGTCACATTCTGCTGGTCTGTGGTTGGCTAAGCAGTAACTCTACCACAACAGGGCTTTATATAATATTGGCGCAACTTGAACGAATTGGGGTAAATCCTCTGAATTTGAATACGTATTTTGAAGGAGTTCATCTCTATGTATATACTAGACTGATGTGTTGAGAATAAAGGTAGTGATGTGCTGTTAGACACAGACCTGAAGAGAGTCTGTTGGCCCCTGAGAAGCGTAGAGCGGAGGTCAGTCGTGTTCCCGTTGCGCTCCTCAGAGGCACCTGCTCTCCTGCCGGCGATGCGGGCATGGACGCTGCAAGATGCCCTCACGGCCCACACTCTCCTAGGGCACGTGCAGTCGGTAGATGGCCGCCCAGCACTGTGGTCCTGGGGGCTGTCTGCAGATCTGCACAGAGAGCCTCAGGAGGTGATCAGGGAAGGTCTCTGCAGCGGGGGCAGGGGTAACGATGTGCCTGAAACACACGTAGATCAGAGAACTTGACCACAGTGGGAGAGCCAACACAGGAGTGGAGCCCACAGTCACGCAAACCCCTAGGAAATGTTTCATCAGGTGACAAGCCCCGGGAGGGGAGCGGTGGCATGGGGGCAGCGGCCGCCCAGCTCGGGGCCTCTTCTTGCAAGAGGATCCTAGTATCGGGCGGGACCTGCTGAGTCCTGGGCCTTCTCCAAGGTGTCGGGATTTTCCATCCTTCCTCAGCTCTGAAGCCACGTTTCTCCAGGCAAGTGTGAATCCATCCTCAGGAAGCAGAGCAGAGAGAAGGCAGCACGTCCTTACTGAAAAATAAATGCCAGCGTACCAACGTATGCAGTGCTCTGACTGTACTGGAAACTGCAGTTTCCAGAGAATGACTTAGTGGCTTTTTAAGGGATAATCCCTCATCGTGGTGTGAATGGATTGCACTGAGAAGTACTCTAGGCCTCAGAGGTCGATGCAGGAGGGGTGAGGTTGCCCGGGGCTGGCACGGGCACGCCCTTCTTTTTGAAGGTCTCTGCGCTTGGGAGGCGGCCTCCTCCCTTTGTCTCTGCGGCCAGCATCTCCCTTCTCCCATACAGCACTGGAGCCCTCTTCATCCCAGGGAGGAATGGACCTGCATCACTTCTGAGGATGTGAGGTTTATCACCGCTGGAGATGGGAGCAGGACCAGCATGGAAACGGTCCTTTCCGAAGCCTCTCTGCTCTTCACGTCTAAAAATAAGGACTTCGGAGTCTTTCGAGCCATTCAGAAATACACCAGCTCAGACTCAGCATATCAAGCTGGAGAATGATAAGCTCAGCTTCTGAGCAGTAAAAACAGATGACATTATATTTTGCTGGAAACTGGAGATTTGTCTAAAAGTTGTCTATATCGCATTGCCCTTCGGCATGAGATCAAAGAGCCTGATTTTACCAATATCTTGCTGGGGAAAAAAAAATACTGTGACTTTCAAAGAAGATTAGAGAGAGGGAGAGAAAATGGGGGATGTGGTGGAGCCCCAGAAACTACTCTGCTTCCTGAAAGATGCATTTACTCAAAACATACAGAAGGAAGACAGATCTGGAAAAAGGCTGCTGCACAGGAACTTGTAAACATTTTGTATAAATCAGTGCTTGGTTTAGCACTTTTCTTAATAAGAAGAAAAGAATGGTATAGCAAAGCAATAAAAGAAAAATCAACAGGGAGCTGGCAGAGGCATGAAATTGCATGGAAAGATGGTTTGGATCAGGTGACAGAAGATGATATGAAACGATTCTTCAGCACGCTTAGCTATGACAGTAAACAGAGGTGGGATCATGACAAGGTGATGTGTGAGACAGAAAGCAAACGGCGCATCAATATTGATTTGAACTCCTTTAAAAACGAATCTGATGCAGATGTGTTAGTGTGGCCAAACCGCATACCGGGCTCACTGTGTCTCGCTGAAGCTTATGAGTGGAGAGTCACTTCCTACAGGACACAGCTTCAGATCAGGGTGCAGCGTGAGATGTCATCTCCTGGTGGGGGAAGCCTTAGAGAGTTAGGAGGGGGAAAAGTTTGTGATCAAAGAAATAAATGACCAACAAGAAGTCATCCACACGTGTCAGCAAGGAAGAGACATCCTCGAACAACTGATGGAGCGCCTTCTTCTCTTCTAACGTTCCCGCCTCAAGCTCTGCTTCGCCTCACATTAATATTGCTGTCATTCCACATTTCTATTTCATCTTGCTCATCAGTGTTTTCCTTATCTTCCTAATTTACTTTTTCATTGGAGGAAAGTTGCTCTAGAATATTGTGCTGCTTTCTGCCATACAGCAACTCGAATCAGTTGCAGCTGTTTTAAGTTTAGCTCTGCTGTTTAAAGGTAGTTTCTGTTTTTGCTTTTTAAAGTGGATTCTTATATTATGCTTCTGCTGCTGCTAAGTCGCTTCAGTCGTGTCTGACTCTGTGCGACCCCATGGACTACAGCCCACCAGGCTATCAAATTATGCTGGTAAAATTGGGAAGAGGAGAAGTGAGAAATGTGAGGATACAAAGTATTTCAAAATCCCTCAAATAGAATAAAAGCAGCTGAAACACTAGGAAACTCTCTGCATTGGAAGCCAGATAACAAGGTTATCCAAGGCTGACCCAGGCCAAGGACTCCTGCCCTATAGCCAGCCTTACAAATATAAGCAAGAGCAGCAGCTCTCCGCCACTGGTGCGGGGCGGGCACAGAGAGGGGCCTTCTGCTGCGGTGCAGGAATACGGGGGTCCCTGAAAGTGGAGGCGGCACAAATATTAAGGCTTAGACACCCCAGAGCTTACTCTAAGACAAAGACGTTGTTAAAGGGCCTGTGGGGCATGGCAGGCAATTGTGGCAAAAACATTCACACTAGGTCAACACCCAGCGACACTGATACACCTCATTCACTGACACCTTGGCAGAGGGAAAGGTGTGCCATTCCGGGAGTAAATCCTATTGCTTCATTCTCTGCTGTTCTCCTCATGACATCTGCGTGCTAATTCACTCAGTCGTGTCCAGTTCTTCACAACCCAATGGACTATGACCTGCCAGGCTTCTCTGTCCATGGGATTCTCCAGTCAAGAATACTGGAGTGGGCTCCCGTGCCCTCCTTCAGGGGATCTGTCCAATCCAGGGATCAAACCCATGTCTCTCCTGGATTGCTGGCAGGCTCTTTACCACTAGCGCCACCTGTGAGACATCTGGCTTTGAACAAAAAACTCAAAAGACACACAAAGCAGGAAATGAAAACAATGGTCAACGGACAAGATAAACGGTAGGACCAGACCCTAAGATGACATAGTTTGAAACTGTCACTCAGGGGCTTTGGAATAACTATGATCCATGTATTTATGAGTCTAATGGAAAAGGGTGGCAACATGGATGAAAAATAGAGAATTCCATCACAGTAATGGAAAATATAAAAAAGCAAAATGAAAATACATGACAAAAGAAAACATGGTATCATAAATGAAGAATTATTTTGGTGGACTCATGAGCAGAGAATAGCAAGGAGAGATGAGAAGGCTTCTTAAGTAGACAATGCAAGGAAATAGAAAAAAAATAGAATGGGAAGCACTAGAGATCTCTTCAAGAAAATTGGAGGTACTAAGGGAACATTTCTGGAGAAAGCAATGGCACCCCACTCCAGTACTTTTTCCTGGAAAATCCTATGGATGGAGGAGCCTGGTGGCCTGCAGTCCATGGGGTCGTTAAGAATCGGACATGACTGAGCGACTTCACTTTAACTTTTCACTTTCTTATACTGGAGAAGGAAATGGCAACCCACTCCAGTGTTCTTACCTGGAGAATCCCAGGGGCGGGGGAGCCTGGTGGGCTGCTGTCTATGGGGTTGCACAGGGTCGGACATGACTGAAGCAACTTAGCAGCCTCAGCAGCAAGGGAACATTTCATGCAAAGATGGGCACAATAAAGGACAGAAATGGTATGGACCTAACAGAAGCGGAAGAGATTAAGATCAGGCAAAAATACACAGAAGAACTATACAGAAAGTCTTAATGACCTGGGTAAGCTTCGTGCCCACTTTGTGTCTTAATATTTGTGCCCCCTCAACTTTCAGTGAAGGTCACTCAGCTAGTGCCAGACATCCTGAAGTGTGAAGTCAAGTGGGCTTAGGACACTACTACAATTCTAGCTCAGCTGTTTAAAATCCTAAAAGTTGATGCTGTCAAAGTGTTGCACTCAATATGCCAACAAACTTGGAAAACTCAGCAGTGGCCACAGGCCTGGAAAAAGTCAGCTTTCATTCCAATCCCAAAGAAAGGCAATGCCAAAGAATGTTCAAATTACCATAAAATTGCACTCATTTCACATGCTAGCAAAATTATACTCACAATCCTGCAAGCTAGACTTCAACAGTATGTGAAGTGAGAACTTCCAGATGTTCAAGCTGGATTTAGAAGAGGCAGAGAAACCAGAAATAAAATTGCCAACATCCATTGGATCATAGAAAAGCAAGGGAATTTCAGAAAAAAAAATCTACTTCTGCTTCATTGACTATGTTATAGCCTTTGACTGTATGGATCACAGCAAACAATGGAAAATTATTAAAGAGATGGGAATACCAGACAACATTATCAGCCTCCTGAGAACCCTGTATGCAGGTCAAGAAGCAACAGTCAGAACTGGACATGGAACAATGGGCTAGTTCAAAACTGGGAAAGGAGTACGCCAAGGTTGCATACTGTCACCCTGCTTATTTAACTTAAATGCAAAGTACATCATGCAAAATGCTGGGCTGGATAACTCACAAGCTGGAATCAAGATTACTGGGAGAAATATTAACACCCTCAGATATGCAGATGACACCACCCTTATGTCAGAAAGCAGAGAGGAACTAAAGAGCCTCTTGATGAAGGTGAAAGAAGAGAGTGAAACGTTGGCTTAAAACTCAACATTCAGAAAACTAAGATCATGGTGTCTGGTCCCACCACTTCATGGCAAATACATGGGGAAAACGTGGAAACAGTGACAGATCATTTTCTTGGGCTCCAAAATCACTGAGGGTGGTGACCACAGCCACGATATTAAAGGGCACTTGCTCCTTGGAAGAAAAGCTAAGACAAACCTAAACAGCATATTAAAAAGCAGAGACATCACTTTACTAAGAGAGGTCCATCTAGTCAAAGCTATGGTTTTNCAGATCATTTTCTTGGGCTCCAAAATCACTGAGGGTGGTGACCACAGCCACGATATTAAAGGGCACTTGCTCCTTGGAAGAAAAGCTAAGACAAACCTAAACAGCATATTAAAAAGCAGAGACATCACTTTACTAAGAGAGGTCCATCTAGTCAAAGCTATGGTTTCTCCAGTAGTCACATATGGACGTGAGAGCTGGACCGTAGAGAAGGTTGAGTGTCAAGAAATTGATTATATTTTTGAAGTGTGGTGCTGGAAAAGACTCTCGAGAGTCTCTTTGACAACAAGGAGATCAAACTGGTCAATCCTAAAAGAAACCAGTCCTGAATATTCATTGGAATGCTGAAATTGAAACTCCAATACTTTGTCCACCTGATGCAAAGAACTGACTCATCGGAAAAGGCCCTGATGCTGGGAAAGATCGAAGGCAGGAGGAGAAGGGGACGACAGAGGAAGAGATGGTTGGATGGCATCACCGACTCAACGGGCAAGAATATGAGGAAGCTGCAGGAAACACTGAAGGATAGGGAAGCCTGGCATGATGCAGTTCACGGGTTTGCAAATATTCGGGCACGACCTAGGACCAGACAGCAGCCACAACGTTCCAGGACTTGATTTCAGAAGTGGATTCTACCAGACATTTAGAGAAGAGCTAACACCGGTCTTTCTGAAACTATCCCCAAAACTTGCACAGGAAGGAGCATTTCCAAACTCATTCTATGGGGCCATTATTACCCTGACACTGAAAGCAAACAAAGATATCACACACACACACACACACACACATTACAGGCCAGCATCACTGATGAACATAGATGTAAAAATCCTCAACAAAATGCTAGCACACCAACTCCAACAACACATTAGAAGGATCATACCCCACGGTCTATTCATTGGAAGGACTGATGCTGGAGGTGAAGCTCCAGTCCTCTGGCCACCTGATGTGAAGAGCTGACTCGTTGGAAACGACCCTAATGCGGGGAAAGATTGAAAGCAGAAGGGGACAACAGAGGATGAGATGGTTGGATGGCGTCACCGACTTGGTGGACATGAGTCTGAGCAAGCTCAAGGAGGTGGTGATACGGGGGCCTGGAGCGCTGCAGTCCGTGGGGTCACAGAGTTGGACACGACTGAGCGGCTGAGTTAAGAAGAGAGGAGACTATGCTCCAGAAGCTGTAAGACGCCGATGGAAGAAGCTGAAGAGGACGCAGGCAGGCGGAACGGCATGCCGCGCCCTTGGTTGGAAGAGCCGACACTGTTCAGGCGACCAGCCCGCCCCTGGGAATCCACAGGCTCAATGCAGCCTCCGTCAAGTCGCCAGTGGCGTTTTCACAGAACCAAAACTAGAAAATCTGAAACTTATACAGAAATGCATAAGACTCCACAGAGCCAAAACAACCTTGGGAAAGAAGAGCAGAGCCTCCTCAGGCAGGTTTATTCCGAGGCATTTTATTCTTTTTGTTGCCATGGTTAAGTGGGATTGTTTCCTTGATTTCTCTTTCTGATTAAATATTTAAATGTAAGTTTGGACACTCTAAAACCCTTAGTTTAAAACATAGGCAGAACACTCTTGGACATAAATCACAGCAACATCTTTTCTGATACACTTCCTAGAGTAATAAAAATAAAAACAAATCTAAATAAATGGAATCTAATTAAACTTAAGAACTTTTGCACAGCAAAGGAAACCATAAATCAAGCAAAAAGACAGCCCTCAGAATGGGAGTAAATATTTGCAAACAAAACAACCGACATGGGATTAGTCTCTAAAATATACAAATAGGTCATGTACTTCAATATAAAAAAATAACCCAGTCAAAACTCAGCAGAAGATCTAAATAAATATTTCTCTAAAGAAGACCTACAGATCCCCAAAAAGCACATGAAAAGATGCTCAACATCACTAATTATTAGAGAAATGCAAATCAAAACTTCAATGAGGTATCGCCTCACACTGGTCAAAATCTATAAACAATGAATATGGAGAAGAGGGAACCTTCCTACACTGTTGGTGGGAATGTAAATTTGTCCAGCCACTATGGAGAACAGAATGGAGGATCCTTAAAAAACTAAAAATAGAGCTACCTATGACCCAACAGCCCCACTCCTGGACATAAATCCAGAGAAAACCATAATTCAAAAAGAAACATGTACCCCAGTGTTCATTGCAGTGCCATTTACAACAGCCAGGACATGGAAGAAACCTAAATGTCCATCAGCAGAGGAACGCAAAAGGAGATGTGGAACCTAAGTACAGTGGACCGTCACTCAGCCATAAAAAGGACCAAAGTAATGCCATCCACAGCAACACGGCTAGACCCAGAGGCTGCTGCGCGAGAGAAGCAGGCCAGACCCAGAAAGACAGATGCCATGTGACACTGCTTACGTGTGGACCCTAAGGGAAGCGTGCAGGTGAACTTCTTTACAAAACAGAAGGGGAGTCAGAGATGTAGGAGGCAAATTATGGTTAGCAGGGGGTGGAGGAGAGAGAAACTGGGAGACTGGGATCAACACACACACTACTATATATAATATAAATAATTAGTGAGGACCTATTGTGTAGTATAGGGGGTTTCCCAGGTGGCAGTAGTGGGAAAGAACCCACTTGCCAATGGAGGAGACAGAAGAGATGCGGGTTCGATCCCTGGGTCGGAAGATGTCCTGGAGGAGGGCATGACGACCCACTCCAGTATTCTTGCCTGGACGATCCCATGGACAGAGGAGCCTGGAGGGCTATAATCCACAGGGTCACAAAGAGTCGGACACGACCGAAGCAACTCAACCCACACACATGCACGAACGCATGGCACAGGGAGCTCTATCGGCACTTCATAACAACCTATTTGGGAAAAGAATCTGAAAGAGTGGATATTGCTGCTGTTTAGTTGCTAAATTGTGTCCGACCCTTTTGCGACCCCAAGGACTGGAGTCCCACAGGCTCCTCTGTCAGTGGGATTTCCCAGGCAAGAATTCTGGACGTGAAACTCAGTCATGCCCGACTCTCTGTGACCCCGCGGACTATCCAGGCCAGAATTCTGGAATGACTTGGGTTTTCCTTCTCCATGGGATCGTCCCAGCCCAGGGATTGAGCCATGTCTCCTGCTTAGCAGGCCGATTCTTCACCACTGAGCAACCTGGGATGCCCACAACAGACCCATGCACGTCTGTAACTGACGCCCTGTGCTGCACGTGCATGCCGAGTCACTTCAGTCGAGTCCGGCTCTCTGTGACCCTGTGGACTGCGGCCCGCCAGGCTCCTCTACTCATGGGGTTCTCCAGGCAAGAATACTGGAGTGAGTCGCCACGCCCTCCTCCAGGGAGTCTTCCCGACTGCACCAGAAACCCAACATTGTAAATCAGCTGTACTCCAAGAAAGTTTTTTTAATTAATATAATTTCACTCAGTGATTCTCCTATGGCAAGTTAAATAAAGAACAAATATGTAGTCAATTTATAACAACAAAAGGAAAAAAAAAACCCACAACTGCCCATGACTAAATAACTGGTTAAGTCAGTTACCATGTATCAATAAAAACGAGCACCCTTCAACCATTAGTAGAAGTGATTCGGAAGATTAATCAGACAAACGGAAAAGTTTTGTTTTGCTTTATTAATTTAGAAGTGGATTGCAACCCGTATGAGCCAGATGATGCCAGTTCTGAGAGCAGTGCCCACACGCACTCGTTCACACACATACGTGAAGCATGTATCATTCACACACGTGCTAAAAGATGGAAGGAAACATCAGAAAATGTAACGGTGATTTCCGGATGTTGGGATGAGGGGCCACTTTTATTTCCAACGATGTAGTTTCATTTCCCATTTGCAACGAGCATGTATTACTTATGTAATACAGAATGCCATAAAATGCATGAAAATGCTCCTTTCTCCTTTGCGCTGTTGAAAACGAGAAGATTACATGCTGCTTGAGCCTCCCATTGGCTGCATCACTCTGATGGAATCATAATGGAGTCACATCCATCTGTTCCACAAAGAAACAGCCCGATATCAACGCAAAGCTTGATTGATTTTTAACCGCTCATTATACCTGGGAACTCTGATGCTGGGAAAGCATGAAGGCAGAAGGAGAAGGGGGCCACAGAGGATAAGATGGCTGGATGGCGTCACCGACCCAATTGACATGAGCGTGAGCAAACTCCGGGAGATGGTGGAGGCCGGGGAGGCCGGGGGGCTGCAGTCACGGGGTCACAAAGAGGCGGACATGACTGAGTGGTGGATAGCAGCAACAGCGTGTCTCGGAAGGAGGCGTCCTCCATCTTGTAGCCACAGGGTCGGACGTCTGGAAGGACCTCAGGAAGAGGTCTTGTTTCCTGCTTGGAGCTGCCCCGGGGAGCCTCAGGGTCCAGCGCAGGCGAGCACTGACTTCCCCTGGCCACTGTGTCCACGCAGAGCAGCTGTCCTGGGCTGTCTGCTCTGCCCGCACCTAAGGCTGTGCGTCCGGATGCCGGTGACGGGCAGACGTGGAGGAGAAAGTGGAAACAGACTGGCCAGGCCTCCTCAGGAATCAGCTGGGCTTACTAGGAAGTCAAACTATGATGTCACTGCTGTCCCTCTGCCTCAGCTCTCAAACTGGGGGGCACCCCGAGCCCAGCAATTTCTGGAGGAAAAGAGATAAACGGATCATCTTTCAGGTTCCCAATTTTACTTAGAAAGTTGGGGGAGACACACTGCTTTCCTATCACGGAAATCAGATACTTCAGTAGAAGATAAAAAGGCATTTGACTCTGAGAGGTAACAGGAAGCCCTCATGGACACCTCAGGCCTGTGCTTCCCAGTTTGGGATCTGTCCTCCAGCCAGCTAATGTACTCACACCTTCCTCCGGCTGCCGAGAAATCGATGGGAGAGAATGCAAGAAGTCCTGTGGATGATGCCATCTGGGCGAAATCGGAATACTTGCATGTGGGAAGCATGACTCCAAAGCCATCTTCTAGTAAGTCCTTTTCTTGATTTTGTTTACTCACTCAGCCGTGTCTGACTCTTTGCAGCCCCATGGATTGCAGCCTGCCAGGCTCCTCTGTCCATGGGATTCTCCAGGCAAGAACGCTGGAGTGGATTGCCAAGGCCTTCTCCGCTCTTCTTGCCTGGAAGCACTCCACAACTGTGTGACTTTGGGAGGGTTGTTTAACCTCTCTGTGCCTCAGCTTTCTCACCTGTGAAGTGCAGTTATTTCAGGAGTTTGCTGCATTATGGTTGCAATGTTAGTGGGCCACACAAATGGCTGAGTCCTCAGCGCATCTCTGACGCCAGCTCCATCCCCACTGCTCTGCAGAGATGTTCCCTACGTGATGCATCTCCAGAAGGATGGGGGCAGGTGCCTTCTTGGCAGTAATCAAGCATGGTCACTTTATCTTTTCTAGACTGTACTTCAAGGCCCCATTAGTATGAAAATTGGCTGTGCCCCCAGATCAACTGGTAAATTATTCAGACATCAACTAAAATTGAGAGATGGCCAAGACAATGAAAAAAGTAAATGAGATTTGTGCTCATCAACGTGACTCATATCATTTCAAAGAACTAGGAATTTATGTCCTGGCGATCATTTTTTCCCTTGAATCTCATGGTGACATCTCACAAAGTAATGAATCAGTTTGTCGAGACATGAGAGTGTAAGTAACAGATATGATACAGGATCGTGGTATCAGGGCTGAAACGCCATTAACAAATGACGAAGGGGATGCCAGGTTGTATGTTAACTGTGTGTTTCTAAATGAAGCTTGATTATTACCTTACCTTCCTGTCACTGGACGCTTCTAGATGCCAGTTCCCATTCTAAGCAGTGTTCTCCATTGAAAATGCAGTGAGAATCACAGATGGAAACTAAGAATTTCTGATACTCATATTTTAAGAGTGTCGGTTCAGCTCAGTCGCTCAGCCATGTCCACTGACTCTTCCACCGACTCTTTGTGACCCCCTGGACTGCAGCCCCCCAGGCCCATCTGTCCATCACCAACTCCGGGGCTCACTCAGACTCATGTCCATAGCGTCGGTGATGCCTTCCAATACCTCATCCTCTGTCACCCCCTTCGCTTCCTGCCTTCAATCTTTCCCAGCATCAGGGTCATTTCCAATGAGTCAGTTCCTTGCATCAGGTGGCCAAAGTATTGGCATTTCAGCATCAGTCCTTCCAAAGAATATTCAGGACTGTCTTCCTTTAGGATGGACTGGTTGGATCTCCTTGCAGTCCAAGGGACTCTTGAGTCTTCTCCAACACCCCAGTTCAAAAGCAGCAATTCTTTGGCGTTCATTTTTCTTTAAAAAGTATAACAAGATGCAAAATTCAGTCAGGTCAGTTCAGTCGCTCAGATGTATCCAACTCTTCGTGACCCNAACCCAGTCAAAACTCAGCAGAAGATCTAAATAAATATTTCTCTAAAGAAGACCTACAGATCCCCAAAAAGCACATGAAAAGATGCTCAACATCACTAATTATTAGAGAAATGCAAATCAAAACTTCAATGAGGTATCGCCTCACACTGGTCAAAATCTATAAACAATGAATATGGAGAAGAGGGAACCTTCCTACACTGTTGGTGGGAATGTAAATTTGTCCAGCCACTATGGAGAACAGAATGGAGGATCCTTAAAAAACTAAAAATAGAGCTACCTATGACCCAACAGCCCCACTCCTGGACATAAATCCAGAGAAAACCATAATTCAAAAAGAAACATGTACCCCAGTGTTCATTGCAGTGCCATTTACAACAGCCAGGACATGGAAGAAACCTAAATGTCCATCAGCAGAGGAACGCAAAAGGAGAGATGTGGAACCTAAGTACAGTGGACCGTCACTCAGCCATAAAAAGGACCGAAGTAATGCCATCCGCAGCAACACGGCTAGACCCAGAGGCTGCTGCGCGAGAGAAGCAGGCCAGACCCAGAAAGACAGATGCCATGTGACACTGCTTACGTGCGGACCCTAAGGGAAGCGTGCAGGTGAACTTCTTTACAAAACAGAAGGGGAGTCAGAGATGTAGGAGGCAAATTATGGTTAGCAGGGGGTGGGGGAGAGAGAAACTGGGAGACTGGGATCAACACACACACTACTATATATAATATAAATAATTAGTGAGGACCTATTGTGTAGTATAGGGGGTTTCCCAGGTGGCAGTAGTGGGAAAGAACCCACTTGCCAATGGAGGAGACAGAAGAGATGCGGGTTCGATCCCTGGGTCGGAAGATGTCCTGGAGGAGGGCATGACGACCCACTCCAGTATTCTTGCCTGGACGATCCCATGGACAGAGGAGCCTGGAGGGCTATAATCCACAGGGTCACAAAGAGTCGGACACGACCGAAGCAACTCAACCCACACACATGCACGTACGCATGGCACAGGGAGCTCTATCGGCACTTCATAACAACCTATTTGGGAAAAGAATCTGAAAGAGTGGATATTGCTGCTGTTTAGTTGCTAAATTGTGTCCGACCCTTTTGCGACCCCAAGGACTGGAGTCCCACAGGCTCCTCTGTCAGTGGGATTTCCCAGGCAAGAATTCTGGACGTGAAACTCAGTCATGCCCGACTCTCTGTGACCCCGCGGACTATCCAGGCCAGAATTCTGGAATGACTTGGGTTTTCCTTCTCCATGGGATCGTCCCAGCCCAGGGATTGAGCCATGTCTCCTGCTTAGCAGGCCGATTCTTCACCACTGAGCAACCTGGGACGCCCAGAACAGACCCATGCACGTCTGTAACTGACGCCCTGTGCTGCACGTGCATGCCGAGTCACTTCAGTCGAGTCCGACTCTCTGTGACCCTGTGGACTGCGGCCCGCCAGGCTCCTCTACTCATGGGGTTCTCCAGGCAAGAATACTGGAGTGAGTCGCCACGCCCTCCTCCAGGGAGTCTTCCCGACTGCACCAGAAACCCAACATTGTAAATCAGCTGTACTCCAAGAAAGTTTTTTTAATTAATATAATTTCACTCAGTGATTCTCCTATGGCAAGTTAAATAAAGAACAAATATGTAGTCAATTTATAACAACAAAAGGAAAAAAAAAACCCACAACTGCCCATGACTAAATAACTGGTTAAGTCAGTTACCATGTATCAATAAAAACGAGCACTCTTCAACCATTAGTAGAAGTGATTCGGAAGATTAATCAGACAAAAGGAAAAGTTTTTGTTTTGCTTTATTAATTTTTAGAAGTGGATTGCAACCCGTATGAGCCAGATGATGCCAGTTCTGAGAGCAGTGCACACACGTACTCGTTCACACACATACGTGAAACATGTATCATTCACACACGTGATAAAAGATGGAAGGAAACATCAGAAAATGTAATGGTGATTTCCGAATGTTGGGATGAGGGGCCACTTTTATTTCCAACGATGTAGTTTCATTTCCCATTTGCAACGAGCATGTATTACTTATGTAATACAGAATGCCATAAAATGCATGAAAATGCTCCTTTCTTCTTTGCGCTGTTGAAAACGAGAAGATTACATGCTGCTTGAGCCTCCCATTGGCTGCATCACTCTGATGGAATCATAATGGAGTCACATCCATCTGTTCCACAAAGAAACAGCCCGATATCAACGCAAAGCTTGATTGGTTTTTAACCGCTCATTATACCTGGGAACTCTGATGCTGGGAAAGCATGAAGGCAGAAGGAGAAGGGGGCCACAGAGGATAAGATGGCTGGATGGCGTCACCGACCCAATTGACATGAGCGTGAGCAAACTCCGGGAGATGGTGGAGGCCGGGGAGGCCGGGGGGCTGCAGTCACGGGGTCACAAAGAGGCGGACACGACTGAGTGGTGGATAGCAGCAACAGCGTGTCTCGGAAGGAGGCGTCCTCCATCTTGTAGCCACAGGGTCGGACGTCTGGAAGGACCTCAGGAAGAGGTCTTGTTTCCTGCTTGGAGCTGCCCCGGGGAGCCTCAGGGTCCAGCGCAGGCGAGCACTGACTTCCCCTGGCCACTGTGTCCACGCAGAGCAGCTGTCCTGGGCTGTCTGCTCTGCCCGCACCTAAGGCTGTGCGTCCGGATGCCGGTGACGGGCAGACGTGGAGGAGAAAGTGGAAACAGACTGGCCAGGCCTCCTCAGGAATCAGCTGGGCTTACTAGGAAGTCAAACTATGATGTCACTGCTGTCCCTCTGCCTCAGCTCTCAAACTGGGGGGCACCCCGAGCCCAGCAATTTCTGGAGGAAAAGAGATAAACGGATCATCTTTCAGGTTCCCAATTTTACTTAGAAAGTTGGGGGAGACACACTGCTTTCCTATCACGGAAATCAGATACTTCAGTAGAAGATAAAAAGGCATTTGACTCTGAGAGGTAACAGGAAGCCCTCATGGACACCTCAGGCCTGCGCTTCCCAGTTTGGGATCTGTCCTCCAGCCAGCTAATGTACTCACACCTTCCTCCGGCTGCCGAGAAATCGATGGGAGAGAATGCAAGAAGTCCTGTGGATGATGCCATCTGGGCGAAATCGGAATACTTGCATGTGGGAAGCATGACTCCAAAGCCATCTTCTAGTAAGTCCTTTTCTTGATTTTGTTTACTCACTCAGCCGTGTCTGACTCTTTGCAGCCCCATGGATTGCAGCCTGCCAGGCTCCTCTGTCCATGGGATTCTCCAGGCAAGCTTCTTTTCTTTTCATAGCTATTTGTAAGGCCTCCTCAAACAACAATTTTGCCTTTTTACATTTCTTTTTCTTGGGGATGGTCTTGATCCCTCCCTCCTTTACAACGTCACGAACCTCCTTCCATAGTTCATCAGGCACTCTGTCTATTAGATCTAATCCCTTGAATCTATTGGTCGCTTCTACTGTATAATCATAAGGGATTTGATTTAGGTCCTATCTGAATTATCTAGTGGTTTTCTCCACTTTCTTCAATTTAGGTGTGCATTTGGCAATAAGGAGCTCATGATTTGAGCCACAGTCAGCTCCTGGTCTTGTTTTTGCTGACTGTATAGAGCTTCTCCATTTTTGGCTGCAAAGAATATAGTCAATCTGATTTTGATGTTGGCCATCTAGTGATGTCCATGTGTAGAGTCTTCTTTTGTGTTATTGGAAGAGGCTCTTTGCTATGACCAGTGTATTCTCTTGGCAAAACTCTATTAGCCTTTGCCCTGCGTCATTCTGTACTACAAGGCCAAATTTGCCTGTTACTCCAGGTGTTTCTTGACTTNGTCAATCTGATTTTGATGTTGGCCATCTAGTGATGTCCATGTGTAGAGTCTTCTTTTGTGTTATTGGAAGAGGCTCTTTGCTATGACCAGTGTATTCTCTTGGCAAAACTCTATTAGCCTTTGCCCTGCGTCATTCTGTACTACAAGGCCAAATTTGCCTGTTACTCCAGGTGTTTCTTGACTTCCTACTTTTGCATTACAGTTCCTATAATGAAGAGGACATCTTTTTTTGGTGTTAGTTCTAGAAGGTCTTGTAGGTAGGTCTTCATAGAACTGTTCAACTTCAGCCTCTTAACCATTACTGGTCAGGGCATAGACTTGGAATACTGTGATACTGAATGGTTTGCCTTGGAAAAGAACAGAGATCATTCTGTCAGTTTTGAGACTGCATCCAAGTACTGCATCTCAGACTCTTTTGTTGACCATGATGGCGACTCCATTTCTTCTAAGGGACTCTTGCCCACAGTAGTAGATACAATGGTCATCTGAGTTAAATTCACCCATTTCAGTCCATTTTAGTTCACTGATTCCTAGAATGTCGATGTTCACTCTTGCCGTCTCCTGTTTGACCACTTCCAATTTGCCTTGATTCATGGACCTAACATTCCAGGTTCCTGTGCATTATTGCTTTTTACAATATCGGACTTTACTTCCATCACCCGTCACATCCACAACTGGGTGTTGTTTTTGCTTTGGCTACATCTCTTCATTCTTTCTGGAGTTATTTCTCCACTGATCTCCCGTAGCATATGTAAAATGTTAAATTAATTGTAGTAATTAACGTAAAATTCATTTTAGTAATACTTTATCTATCCCAGTATATTTATAGTACTTTCATTTCAACATGTAATTGATAATCAGTATAAAAGTATTAATGAGATAGTCACATTAATTTTTTTCATATTGTCTTTGAAATCCAGTGTGTCTTTTACAGTCAGCCCATCTCAAGTGCTTAGTTGCTGTGTAACTGGAGTCCCCAAGTGAGACAGGGCAGCGTGGGAAGGTTTATTTACTTATTTATTGTTTATTGTGTCAATCTTGAAGATCTCTTTGTGAGTATATTTTAGCATGACCATTCAATAAGGTGTCAAGGTATTATTTCAAAGAAATTTCATTAATGTTCACGAATCTGTGACCTTATAAAAATAGTTAAAACATCTATTTTTCCTATAACTAAAATATTTAAAAGATATAAACATATGGCGTTTATATGCAAAGGTGGCCTATTTTAATACATTTCATTTTCCCCAGCTTAAGAATACTTCATGTTTGTTAGGTGTAGAAAAATTGGAAACGACCAAAATATAGACGGAAGCAAAAAGTCACCCACAGCTGCAGTACATATAAGCTTGCAGACATTGCTCGTGTATCGAAGCTTTGCCACAGTTACACACAATTGTAGCATAGTCTTTTGTTCTCCTGTGACGGTATTTTAAGACAGATTTCTTCATCATAGTATAAAGTAGCAACTGTCATCTTTAATGAATTTTAAAAATCTGAGTGATGAGTCAGAGTTCAAGTTTTCGCTGCCCATAAACACTCCGTAGGCAGCTGAGCGTCATTTCATCATAATAACTTCCAAGACGTCTTATAGATGTCTTAATCTAGGTCATCGAAGGTTTTCACTTGCTTTCAAGGATGCAAGACTGCCTTGTAGAACTACAGATGTGTTGATCGGGAAAAGGATCTGTTTCTCCCTTTCCATCCTCGAGTGTGTTGATTTTACTTTTAAAATTCTGTTCTTACCTTCGCTGTCTCGAACTTTCTGTGCAGCTCCTAATGGAGGAGTGGCAGCAGGCACTCTCGGTTCTCATTCCCAAGGGATGCTCCTAAATCCTTCCCCTTTCACGTTGACAGGGATTGTAGATTCTGTTAGGTGTCCATCAAAGAGCTTAGAAAAGCACATTCCATTCCCAGTTTGCTAGTGAGGATGTTTTTTATCAGAATTTAGAGACACCTGAGAAGACTAGTCAGCCCAGTGGCCCAGAACCACTTATCTCTCGAGCTGTATAATAAGAAATGCCCATTAGAATACACATAGTTTTCTCAGATCACGTACACTTGTGGTCTGCAAGCCAAGAAAAGAGCTAGACCTGACCTGTCTCCTGGGAAATCCGTATGCGGGTCAAGAAGCAACGGTTGGAATCGGACATGGAACGATGGACTGGTTCAAACTGGGAAAGGAATATGTCAAGGCTGTATGTTGTCATCCTGCTTGTTTAACTTACATGCAAAGTACATCATGTGAAATGTTGGGCTGGATGAATCACAAGTTGGAATCGAAATTGCAGGGAAAAATATCCACAACCTAATATATACA
>SJYX01012342.1:677238-687275 GCA_006410675.1 Oreotragus oreotragus
CACCCCCTGCAGCCATACACCCCACCCCTTCCCCCGAGGGGGCTGGGAGTGGAGGGGGAGGCTGCGCTGTCAGCCCCTTAGGTGTTACTGTCCCCCTCGGTCCATTGTTTGCTAATGAAGATGGTCGTTGCCCCTTCTCCCCTTTTCTTCACTGACTGTTCATTACATCAGGGTGTTTAGATCACCCAGTATTAGCAGTAATTTGTTCTTTGGGGCTGTGTAATTAATCTCTGACTTTAATAGTGAAAATTGAAACTTGCACCCCAAGTTACATGAAATCACAGAAAGAGCAATAAACTAGGATGTCTGCCCTGAGCACAGAGGCAGTGAACTTGCCCCTCTTAGCGTGAGCGAACTCATGCGTGCTCGCCTGTACGTCTGTGGTGGGGGCGGGGGGCTGGCCACACTTGTCCCCATCCCGGGCTGTGATGTAGCCCCAAGGGTGGCTCTACTCAGGTGCGTGGGCTTGGGCCTGGGGCGGGCAGGTCCTGGGTCGCCAACCAGCTGGGCCCAGGGCCCCGTGGGAGCCTGTGTCTGCAGTGTCCCGGACAGAGACACGTGTCAAAGCCACACCTGCTCCTCTCCATGTGGGAGGGGAAGGGGCCGGACTACTCCTGCCTGGGGCTCAGTGCCAGCGTCAGCGCGGGGAGTGCCTTTCATCCCCCGGGAGGGGTCCTCAGTCACCCTGGGGCAGGGGGGTCTCTGACACCCACAGGGTCTGTGCCCACAGCCTGCGTGTATCAGGGGCCAAGAGGGCACCCCGGCGCTGCGATGCAAGTGGAAACGTGCACGCACGTGTAGACGAAGGTGGAGTGAGATGAGTCAGGTGGCAGAGCCTCCTTGGGAAGGGCTGGCTCCTGAAATTTTAAGTGAGACAAGCGGACGGCAATCCTCCCTTTGCAGAGCAGGTCTGCGCCAGACATGCCCGCCAAGACTGGGTTCTGTGGTAGATGGAGAGGACTTGATGGGAAAGTCATCTTCCGAGGGTCTGAGATGAGGGGAGGCAAAGACGCAGACAGCCGAGGTGGGCTTAGCAGAAGGGAACACGCGCACTTGGGCGCCAGGCTTGTGTTAACAGAATTAAGTCGGATGGACCCCTAACCCAGCCGAGACCCTCTGCCCCGGGAAAAGTGTTNAGACAGGAACTGTCATAGACATGTCCCCGTCATCTGTAGCTGTTGCTGAAATGTGCTGCGCGGAACCACGGTTCAGCAAATAGGGGGCCAGCACCTGTGTAGATGCCTTAAAATTGTAAGGAAGCTGATAGGCTTTTATTTGAGCATGGACTATGTACAGACACCTTATAAGGCCCTTGCCGTGGACGGGCCTGAGTTCCCAGAACCCTCATGGCCCCTGTGACTCAGGAACAGCATCTTCACCGCCCTGGGGGACCCTTGTTTCCCGAGGAGGCTGGGCTGGTTTCCAGGGAGGCAGTGTTGAACCAGACCACGTGGGCTGCCAGACTCCCTGGACCGGTCTGCGTGTGAGAGAAGAACTGCTCCCTACTGTTCCTGCATCAGCAAGGATGTCAGCCCCCCAACCCTGACGGACACTCTGATTCTGCAAACTGACGTTTTCATCTCACCAGGGTATCAGTTCTACAAGGACAGGCGCCAGTGCCCCCTATTTGCTGAACTGTGGTTCCACGCAGCACATTTCAGCAGCAGCTACAGATGACGGGGACATGTCTGTGACAGTTCCTGTCTCAGAGGCTCCGGTCCTCAAACACCGTACGTCTTCACTGGGGGTATGGATGGAGCCCTGGTCCAGAGGCTGTCTCCTGGGAGTCCTGGGGTTCTGAGCAGTGGTGCGATCAGTGTAGACGTGACCTATGAAAGACCTGTCCAGCGAGGGTCCATGAGACTCTCTGACCAGCCCTGTGACGGCCTCACACCATCCCCTGGGGACTCGGGACAGCACCCACTGCTGGCCGGGGCTGAAGGGAAAGGTGGGTTGGTGTCTCCATTACGAGGCAGTCAATCATCTTAATTTCATAACGAAGAGACACACGAGCAAGCAAGAAAATCTCTAAAAACCGTCAGCTCGTTGATGGCGTCACTGTCTAAATGCATCTCTGTAGAGAGAGAAGAGGCTGGGCATCATTCCTGGGCTTCACAGCTGCCCTGGGAGGTGACGAGACCCGTGAGCGGTGCCTGTACGTCCTGTGGACTGAACGTAATGCAGCAGCTGGCCAGCAGCTGCTGGGTGATGGGCAGGTCATGTCGGTAAGCGTCTCACCGAAGCCCTCCCCATGCTGCTGTGCAGACACAGGCCGTGTCCTTTTCAAGGTCACCAAAACCTGGGGCTGCCTGGGAGGAGCGGAATCCACATGCTGTGACTTTCACAGGGAAAGGCCTTTGTTTCCAGGCAAAAGGTTGTGTTTTGGTCACTGCCACTGCATTCCGTAGAAAATGACAGTCTTTCCAGGGACAGCTGCGTGCACCCTGGGACGCTCCATGGGACAGGCGTGGCCCGCTCCCCCTCACGTGACCCCTCTAGGAGTAAACTCTGAGGTTGGAGAATCTGCTTGCACCCACTGAGATCACTCAACCGCTTCTGGAATGAATCCGTCTGGAGACGAAAGCTGCCTGGGAGCCACAGGGTTGATGTGCATTTGTCCCGTGCCTGCTGTATCCACCACACCTGGACATGTCCTGAGAACACCGGCCCGCCCTCAAGGAGGCTGTTAATGTGTGAGGTCTTGAGTGTCTCCATGGAAAGTGAGGCTGGTGGGGGCCGTTGCTCTGCTGAGCCTGCCCTGGGGTCCAGCTCAGCCGGGCAGGGGTGAGGGGGGCGTGGACTCATCACAGTCCCTCCCCAGGCCGCCCCCCCACCCCCTATGTGTATAAGAGACAGGCTTTGAAGGTCATGGCTGCCTGAGACCACAGCCCTGAACACATCCATGTTTGATGCCTTCGGACCACCTAAGGCCAGCTTCCCTCACGCAGTCAGGCAGGTCTGTTGAAGCCTGATCGTCCTCGGGGACACAGGATGACCCGCCTTCCTCTTGGGTTCATCTTGATTTTCCATATGTTTTGTTTGGAGTTTTCATGGATTCCAGGCTCACGCGGCTGTGGTCTTCTCTTTGCATCGGGCACAGTAAACGTGCAGCCATCTCACCAAGTGTCACTTCTCCCAGGAACCCTCACTTCGCTCTTGGCCCTGAGGCTACAGGCCTTCTCTGCCCTTTCCTGGGGCTGCTGTAGGCCGTGAGCTGTCTGGGCGAGGCGACAGTCTCCCTGGAACTCCCTGGCAGGAATGACGGTTACAGGTGAATACCCTGCACCAAGCTCCTGCCCCCTGCCTCCTTCCTTCCCACCCCCCAACTACCTCTGCCTTGTCACAGGGCTGGTCGGAGGGTCTCATGGACCCTCGCTGGACAGGGCTTTCATAGGTCACGTCCACACTGATCGCACCACTGCTCAGAACCCCGGCACTTCCAGGACACAGCCTTTGGACCAGGGCTCCATCCATACCCCCAGTGAAGACGTATGGTGTTTGAGGACCAGAGCCTCTGAGACAGGAACTGTCATAGACATGTCCCCGTCATCTGTAGCTGTTGCTGAAATGTGCTGCGCGGAACCACGGTTCAGCAAATAGGGGGCCAGCACCTGTGTAGATGCCTTAAAATTGTAAGGAAGCTGATAGGCTTTTATTTGAGCATGGACTATGTACAGACACCTTATAAGGCCCTTGCCGTGGACGGGCCTGAGTTCCCAGAACCCTCATGGCCCCTGTGACTCAGGAACAGCATCTTCACCGCCCTGGGGGACCCTTGTTTCCCGAGGAGGCTGGGCTGGTTTCCAGGGAGGCAGTGTTGAACCAGACCACGTGGGCTGCCAGACTCCCTGGACCGGTCTGCGTGTGAGAGAAGAACTGCTCCCTACTGTTCCTGCATCAGCAAGGATGTCAGCCCCCCAACCCTGACGGACACTCTGATTCTGCAAACTCACGTTTTCATCTCACCAGGGTATCAGTTCTACAAGGACAGGCGCCAGTGCCCCCTATTTGCTGAACTGTGGTTCCACGCAGCACATTTCAGCAGCAGCTACAGATGACGGGGACATGTCTGTGACAGTTCCTGTCTCGGAGGCTCCGGTCCTCAAACACCGTACGTCTTCACTGGGGGTATGGATGGAACCCTGGTCCAGAGGCTGTCTCCTGGGAGTGCTGGGCTTCTGAGCAGTGGTGCGATCAGTGTGGACGCGACCTATGAAAGCCCTGTCCAGCGAGGGTCCATGAGACCCTCTGACCAGCCCTGTGACGGCCTCACACCATCCCCTGGGGACTCGGGACAGCACCCACTGCTGGCCGGGGCTGAAGGAAAAGGTGGGTTGGTGTCTCCATTACGAGGCAGTCAATCATCTTAATTTCATAACGAAGAGACACACGAGCAAGCAAGAAAATCTCTAAAAACCGTCAGCTCGTTGATGGCGTCACTGTCTAAATGCATCTCTGTAGAGAGAGAAGAGGCTGGGCATCATTCCTGGGCTTCACAGCTGCCNAGTGTATAAGTCACGCTCATTCATCCTGTGTGTGTCAGACATGTCTGACTCTGTGTGACCTTTTGGACTGTAGCCCACTAGGCTCCTCTGTCCGTAGGCTTTTTTTTTTTTTTCAGGCAAGAATACTGTAGTCAGTTGCCGTTTCCTTCTCCATGGGATCTCCTTGACCCAGGGATCGAACTTGCGTCTCCTGTGTCTCCAGCACTGCCGGTGGAATCTTTACCCGCAGAGCTATTGACCCGGCAGCCCCCACTGTAACGGTGGCCGGTGAAGTGAATAGGCACGTTTGTGCGGTGGCTCTGCTGCCGGGAATGCTAGGCTCTGGTTCATAACTGGACGTGGGAGGGCCATTTAATGACGGGGGACGTGTTTATTCTAATGCCTCGTGGAAGAGCCGTGCATGCAGTGTACTGGCAGTCCAGACCTTGCCTCTGGAAACTTCTGGTTGGCTGCATGGCAGAAGGTCCTCAGTGTTCAGCTGGGGGGGCTGTACAGATGTTTTTAGGCACTTATTTTCTCCATTTGTACCTTTTATAATGTGTCTTTATTAAGTAAGACAATATATATTGAATAGTGGGCTTTCCCTGACTTTACATCTGTGAGTGGCAATGAGACGCCACCACGCCCCTGCTGGAGTGTTGGGAGCCCAGAGCACTGACGCCAAGGGCAGATGGGGGTGTGCGGCAGCACGAGTTCCTCTTCGTGGCTGGTGCGGGTGCGAAATGGTGCAGCAGTTTCTTAGAAAGCAAAAGGCAGTCTTACTGTGTGACCCAGCAGTCACATTCCTTGGTATTTACGCAAATGAGTTGAGAACTCATGTCCAAACAAACACACGCACACAAATGTCTGCAACAATTTTATCCGTAATTTTAAATACTTGAAAACAACCTGGAAAGCGTTCAGTAGGTGAATGGGTGAGCTGTGGTGCATCCACACAGTGGAATATTACTCAGTAATAAAGAGAAATGAGCTATCTGGCCATGAAAGGACACAGGGGACCTTCAGGACAAACAGACACACTTGGGAGATATAGCAGGTTTGGTTCCAGACCACTGCAATAAAAGACATACGGTAATAAAGCAATCTTTTGGCTTCCAAATGCATATAAACACTATCTTTGCATTATCCTACAGCCCATTAAGTGTGCAATGGAATTATGTGTAAAACAGTGTACATTCCTTAATTAAAAGTCCCTTATTACTAAGAACTGCTGACCATCATCTGAGCCTTCAGTGGGTTGCAGTCTTTTTGCTGGAGGAACTTGCGTGATGACGGCTGTTGGCTGATCAGGGTGATTTGCTTGGGGTGGCTGCAGCAATTTCTTAAAATAATGCAGCAATGGATTTGCCACATAAGTTTATTTCTTCTCAAGAATGATTTCTCTTTCGCCTGCAGTGTCATTTGATAACATTTCACTCGCAGGAGATCTTCTTTCAAGCCTGGAGTCTGTGCTCTCGGCCTTCTCACTGCTTTCTCAACTGCGTTTGTATAAAATAGGCAACACATTTCGCTGTCATTTCAACAGTTTCTACAGCACCTTGACCAGGTGTAGAGCTGTCTCTTATACACATCTAGATGTGTATAAGAGACAGAGGTGGCAGAGCCTCCTTGGGAAGGGCTGGCTCCTGAAATTTTAAGTGAGACAAGCGGACGGCAATCCTCCCTTTGCAGAGCAGGTCTGCGCCAGACATGCCCGCCAAGACTGGGTTCTGTGGTAGATGGAGAGGACTTGATGGGAAAGTCATCTTCCGAGGGTCTGAGATGAGGGGAGGCAAAGACGCAGACAGCCGAGGTGGGCTTAGCAGAAGGGAACACGCGCACTTGGGCGCCAGGCTTGTGTTAACAGAATTAAGTCGGATGGACCCCTAACCCAGCCGAGACCCTCTGCCCCGGGAAAAGTGTTCTTTTAAGCTTTGGGTTCATGTAGCCAAATAACAAAACTGAAATCGAAATCTGTGCGGCGCCAGGCTTCCCAGGCGGTGTTAGTGGTAAAGAACCTGCCCGCCAATACAGAAGACATAGGAGGCAGGGGTTCAGTCCCTGGGCTGGGAAGAGCCCCTGGAGAAGGAAGCAGCAGTCTGCTCCCGTATTCTTGCTGAGAAATCCACGTTCAGAGGAGCCTGGCGGGCTACAGTAAATGAGGCTGCAAAGCGTCGGGCACGACTGAGTGTCTTAGCACACGCATGCGCGTAGCATTAGCTTTATTCCGTGGCCACAGAATGGAGAAGCAGGGACTTGGTTCATAGACGGACTTTTCGTCCACATGGTGAGGGGTTTGATTTTAAGAGTAAAGACCGGTGTGTGGGGGGCAGCGTGAGCCTCACGAGGTGCCCTGGGAGAGGCGGGGCTCCCAGGGAGGGGGCCTTCCCTGCTCGTCTGGTTTTGCTTCTGTGATTTCTGGTCCAGGCCGTTGGCGCCTGACCCTGAGCTGTTAACGTAGTAACGTCTGCAGAAAATGAGCTCAGGTTCGTTCCCATCTGGGCTCCGTCTGGTGTTTGCTTTTCTCTGAGAGAGAAGCTTCCCCTCTCGGTCTCCAGACCTGGACTTAGAGGCTCACCTTGGCTGGCACTGACTTCCCCGGTGGCTCAGATGGTAAAGCGTCTTGCTTACAGTGCGGGAGACCTGGGTTCCATCCCTGGTCAGGAAGATACTCTGGAGAAGGGAATGGCAACCCACTCCAGTGTTCTGGCCTGGAAAATCCCTTGGACAGAGGAGCCGGGTGGGCTACAGTCCTTGGGGTCGCAGAGTCAGACACGACTGAGCGCCTTCACTTCCGCTTTCTTTAGTTCCTACTGGGGGGCAGGGGCAAGGTTCTGATGGAGGATCCAGAGCAACGCTGGTGTGCCCTCCACGAGCAGACGTCCCCCTGCTCCCTGGGTCCAGAGGCTGGACTCTGCACTGAGTGTCCTTTTAGGAATGGGATGACCCTTTAGAATATGGAGACGTACGTCCTTCCAGACACGCTGGTTCACAGTCCTACCTTTCCAGGGCCTCCGGGCGTAGGACCCTGAGGCTGGTGCACTGGCAGCCCACCAGGGCAGTGAGGGGATGAGACTCTGAGGACGGTCACTCCTGTACGGCACACCAGACGGTAGGAAACGGGGGATTTGAAAGGAGAGTGTTCCTTCTCCTGGGGCGTTCCTCACAGCAGACTGTCATTTGGGTTCTGGGAGCCCTCTGACCGCTGACTGTTGCTTGGGGACAAATCCTGACATTATTTTCTTCTTTCCAGGAAAGATGGAGCAGAGAGCTTTCTGAGAACCTCCCCATCTTGTGCGCCATCCCATTGTGGTTGGGCTGGACCCGAGTACTGCGTCTCTGGGACCCCTGGGGAGGCAGACACACACATCAGAGGTTGCGTCTAAAGTGGGCATGGAAGGGGGTGCTTGGGTCAAGGGCAGGGTCAGGGCCCCCCTCCGAGGCAGGAAGCCGTGTTCATGAGAACTATTCCCTGTGGGTCTGCATGTAACTGGGGGCTATAGGGAGCCAGGAAGAGCTGCCTCGGGAAGGGGTGGTGCTCACAACACGGTGGTGGGTGGCCTGCAGTCCTAGCAAGGGGAGCAGAGTCCCCTCTGCACTCAGGTTACTAGGATGCCTGGGCCACAGGCTGGAGGAGGGAGCAGGGTGATGTCAGTGGCTGGACTGCGGGGTCACCCGCTCACCACCCCTGTGGGGTTCCAGCAAACAGACTCTGTCATCACAGGGGTGCTGCCCAGGTGCCGGGGGGCAGAGAAGGCAAACGTGGTGGGCGTCCTGGGCAGCTCACACACAGCCAGAGCTGGTCCAGAGACAGACACTGGGGGCGGCGTGAGAGCGTCCTGGGAGCTTGGTGACCAACCAGCCCAGCTCCTGGATTTGCTTCCTCAGCATGTGGAAAACTTGACCAAAACCAGGAATTGGACGTCTCCTTCAGAAAACCGCCAGAATGACAAACACCAAGAAAGGCAAACAGAATCAAGCACATGGGCGGGAGCTGGGCGCTGGCTTGTCCTGTATGCACCAAGACCCATTGCTGCTCTTTCTAGAAGCGGCCGGGTCAATGCTGATGGATTTCCTTATTCCCCGCAGCTGGAGGTCAGGGCGCAGGGACACACGCCCTCAGCGGACAGGGCAGGAAGGAGGAGCCTGAGTTCTGACTCTGTCCCCTTGTCCTTCCCTTGCTCGCATGTCAAAGCCACAAGTGTCACTGAAGACCCCAGACCTGCCTTCCATGTGTGAACACAGGCAAAGCCCTGCACATGGACAGATGCGTGAAGTCACGCACTTGTGTTTGCAGAAATAATTACCAGTTGGCAGATACCTCGCCTGGAGGATTCCACAGCAGCTGAATCATATGCTAAACAAAGAAGGAAACTGATGACTGTCTGTTCTTTGGGGACGTGGCTGAGCAGAGGGCACAGCATCCCCTGTGTATCAGGTGAGCGTCCTCTTCGTCAGAAGACTGCCTCGTCCTGCTGTTTCTGTTGCACCCTCTGCAGCCCGAGATGAGGGTCGCCTCTCCACAGTGTCTTCAGCATCTGATGCTCCAGGCGAGGCCTTCACCCTGCTCTTCTGGACGGATACGGGAGTAAGATCTCTAGCGGCTTACGTACCCTGCAGCCCGCTGGTGGTCAAAATTCCGAGGGCCCTCCAGTGCCAGGGCAGGCCCTCCATAGCAGGGACGCGGCGGGGGTCTTCTCCAGCACTGCCGCTCCCCTATCCCCCGCTGAACGTGGCCACTGACGGACACCCCGGGGCTGAAAGTCCAGGGCAGGCCTGAGAGGAAGAGGAAACCCAGGAGACCAGAACAGACTGGGCCGCCCAGCCCGCGTGGACACCCCGGAGCGCACGGCGCCTGGCGGGCAGCTCAGCCTGGATGGTTCCAGAGCCCCTGCCTGTCCCGCCACCCCAGGGCCACCGGCCTTTCTCCTCCTTTTTTTTTTTTTTTTTTTTCTGTTGAATCCTGGGAAAAGCAGACTCTCGCTACCAGCTGGGCTTTGGGTTTGGAGGCCGGTGAGGGGAGAGGCCCGTGGTCCGTGTCCTGCGAGGACTCCCTCGGTGTGTCAGCGACCCGCGGACCCTGTGTGGACGGCAGGGTGGGCTCTCGCAGCTCAAAGGAGAGCCCCGTCCCGACGCTGCAGCCCGCCCAGGGGAGGGAAGGGTGTGTGAAGCCAGAGGGGCCCCGGCGCCCGCCCTGCCCGGGGCAGACACACCTGGCCCGGGGGTCAGTGCGGACTTTGTCCGGGGCCCCTGTGAGTCCCCCGAATCATGGTGAGTCCCACGCTCTGGCTGCAAACAAGGACCGTGGAGGTTCTCCTGCGCGTGGCTCCCCTGGGGTCACTTAGTAGAGCGCAAGCAGTGCTCCTTTGGACGTTTGGCTGTCGGAGGGGGAGCTAGGGGGTGGCAGCCGTGATGGAAGCGGCAGAATGAGCCAGTGAGCCTGACCGGTGGAGGCTGCTGGCTCCTCCAAGGGAAGCACACGGTTAATTACTGTTTTGCTTAAAGCATTGATTTTTATAAGTAATCCTTATGGGAGAGCATTCCTGGCTTATC
>SJYX01012343.1:13130-34371 GCA_006410675.1 Oreotragus oreotragus
TTTTTTTTTTTTTTTTTTTTTTTTAATCATCTTCTAAGGTCTTCCTAGGTGGCTCAGATCTTAAAGAATCCACTTGCAATGAAGGAGACCTGAGTTTGATCCCTGGGTTGGAAAGATCTCCTGCAGGAGGGCATGACAACCCACTTCCGTATTCTTGCCTAGAGAATTCCACAGATGGAGGAGCCTGATGGGCTACAGGCCATGGAGTCTCAAGGAGTCGCACACGACTGAGTGAATCAGACACACATACCACTGCTGCTAAGTTGCTTCAGTTGTGTCCGACTCTGTGCAACCCCATATGGATGGCAGCCCACCAGGCTCCCCCGTCCCTGGGATTCTCCAGGCAAGAACACTGGAGTGTGTTGCCATTTCCTTCTCCAATGCATGAAAGTGAAAAGTGAAAATGAAGCCGCTCGGTCATGTCTGACCCTCAAAGACCCCATGGACTGCAGCCTTCCAGGCTCCTCTGTCCATGGGATTTTCCAGGCAAGAGTACTGGAGTGGGGTGCCATTGCCACTACCAACTATTTATTCACTATAAGGGTGTGTAGGCTGTGGAGATACCCCAAGTTTATATATCAGGATTATGCAGATACTTTTAATGTATTGGTTATGGACTAACCATAAAGAAATCTTGCTGTTTGCAATAACATGAATGAATCTTGAGCACATTACACTATATGAAATATGTCTGAGAAAGACAAATGCTCCATGACCACAATTAAATGTAGAATCAAACAACAACCACGAGGAATAAAACATAAATACAGAGAGCAGATTGGTGGTTTCCAGACATGGGGTTTGGGTGGGCAGCCAACATGGGTGAAGTGGGTTAAAAGGTACAAATTCACAGTTACATATAAGTCATGGGGATATACCCAGGGCATGGTGACTCTAGCTAATATTAGTGTATCACACACTTGAAAGTTGCAAAGAGAGTAGATCTTAAAACTTCTCACCACAAGAAAGAAATCATAACAATGTGTGATGATGGATGTTAACTAGATTTACTGTGGTGATTACTTTCCATCTGAGCCACCGGGAAGCCCCTATTTGCAGTATATACAAATAACAAATCATTGTGTTGTGCATCTAAAACTTGTGTAATGCTAAATGTCATTATATTAATATCTCAGTCTAAACATTGCACCATGAAAAAAAAAAGGAGAGAGAGACTTTGATTATATGCATTTCTATGCTGCTTATGGTCTTATTTCACCTACATTAACTGACCTAAGAATCTACGCCCACATAGCCCTGAATAACATGATGACTTGAGAAATTTTATTGACAAGAAGAGAGAAAAGGAAGAGTCTAAGTTTTAATATTCATGCAACAGGCTTTTGACCTTAGAAAGCAGAAAATAAGACTCCCCAGATTTTACTGATAAACCTTCTGCCCTTTGTCCCAGTGGTGAAAAATCAAAGTGAAACCCACTCAGTCATCTCTGACTTCTTTTGACACCATGGAATATATTGTCCAGGCCAGAATACTAGAGTGGGTAGCTATTCCCTTCTCCAGGGAATCTTCCTCACCCAAGGATCGAACCCAGGTCCCCTGTATTGCTGGTGGATTCTTTACATACTGAGCCACAAAGGAATATACCAAGAAATGAGGAAATACTCAATTTTCCACTCTTATTTAGTCAGGGTAAAGCAACCCAAGAATATGCTTGTGTATTCTGTGATGTGTTTCATTACTTATATTATTTATTAATTTTTTGCATTTTAATATATATGATATAAGAGATGTGATTACCTTATAGATATGTACAAATCCTTGTAGTAATATGGTAATATATTACATTTTTACCAAAGAAGATAATTATGTTCTAATTTTGTCTTTTATACAAAGGAAAAATCCTATGCCTCACTGTAAGAAATAATTTCTGAAAGATATTGAAGACATATATATCTATATAGTTGGTCATGAGTGATGGTAAAAATGGAGTTCATAAATATCCACTATCTCATCTACCACATATTTGACATTCATTCTAAATTGAACAATATAAATATACATTATTAGTGAAATGAAATGAAACATGTGAAATGTATAAGTTATTTTAAAGATGCAACTATTGTACTATTAATGCATTT
Source organism: Oreotragus oreotragus (assembly GCA_006410675.1). Classification (NCBI taxonomy): domain Eukaryota; kingdom Metazoa; phylum Chordata; class Mammalia; order Artiodactyla; family Bovidae; genus Oreotragus; species Oreotragus oreotragus. The sequence continues at coordinate 15,230 of SJYX01012343.1, forward strand.
GTAACCCTATTTTATTATGTGTTTTCTGATATGAGCAAAATATAAATAGAGATGTAGTGTTCTGAAGTGATTTAAATTTAAGAAGGATAAAGGAAATGGAATTTTTGATTGAGAGGAATACATTAAGTAGATTGATTTTACTTTTTAATTTTCTTTATGTATAAACTTCATAATAGGGCTTCACCTACATAAAAGGGAACCATTAAATAAACTAGAATTAGAAATTCATTTTTGGAGAAGGAAATGGCAACCTGCTCCAGTGTTGTTGCCTGGAGAATCCCAGGGACGGGGGAGCCTGGTGGGCTGCCATCTATGGGGTCATACAGAGTCGGACACAACTGAAGCAACTTAGTAGTAGTAGTAGTAGAAATTCATATTAAATGTTGAATGCTAATTAAGTTTTATTAGTGTCTCATCTTTTTTTTTTTTCCATTTTGGATAGATTTACATTGTATTTTTATGAACAGTGATACATGTTCATTTCTTAAAATAATTTTTTTCACATAAACTGAAATGGCCAAGGAAAGAAATAGTAAGCAATTGTGAAGCATTAAAATCCACAAAATGTAGTCACTGCATTGCTTTTTTGATTTAAAAACTGATATACAGTTTCTCTAGTAAAAATTGTATTTGCTTCACTCCAGTTTTATTTTCATATAATCGTAATGGTTTTTGCCAAAGTATAGCAACTGTCCCATGTCCCACCTCTCAGGCCAGGTGCAAATGATGCTTGCTATTGCACTGGACACTGGGACTCAGGTCCAGAGGGGCAGGCAACAAAATGGTATCAAACAAACAGACAGGGAACAATTAAAGAGTAAATTACATGAATTATACCACTATCAACAGTTTGTTCACCATGACAGGTGAGTAGGGTATGGAGCTAACCAAAATTATCCTCAGGATTATGCAAATACTCTTAATGAATTAGTTATGGACTTACCATGAAGAAATCTTGCTCTCTGTGATAGTATGAATAAACCTTGAAAACATGCTATGCAAAATAAGTCAGATAAAGACAAATGCTATATGAGCTCACTGAAGTGACGAATCATAAACCAATAACTACAAAGAACAAAATATAAATAGGCAACAGTCAGGAGGTTTCCAGAGGCAGGGTTTGGGTGGGGGAGCCAGAATGGGTGCAGTGGATACAGATTTCCCATTACAAATAAGTCACGGGGATATAATACAGAGCATGGTGACTATAGTTAATAATAGTGTATTGTATACCTGAAAGTTGCTAAGAGAGTAGATCTTGAAGTACTCACCACAAGAAAAATTTGAAAATTTGAAGCAGTCTGTGATGATGGATCACACTAGTAAATTAACACTAGGATAACTGTGGAGATAATTTTGTAATATATACAAATATTAAACTATTGTGTTGCATATCTAAAGTGTGTATGGTGGTATATGTCAATTAAAAAATAACCTACATCTTGGGAAAAAAAAGTAGAGGAAGACTTTGACCATATGTTCTTCTATGGTCCTTCATATTCCTATTTCAACTTTATTAACTGACAAAAGAATCTAGGAAGATATAGCCCTGAATAATTTGATGACTTGTGAAATTTTCCTGACATAAGAAGAGAAAGAAAGAGAGTCTAGCTTGTAATACTTACTCAACAGGCATTTGACCCTGGATAACAAAAATAAGATTCCCCAGACTTTCCTGATAAACCCTCTGCCTTTTGCCACACTTGGGATCAAGAGTAAAAAGTTACCTTGAATGTTAAGTATAAAAACTCAATATTTTCAAGGATCCTTTTATATTAGGAATGTGTATTTATAGATGAGTTTTTGAAATTATTCATGTTTGTAAAATATTTAACTGATTTTGAGTTTACTACTTTACTCCTTTACATTAATAAAAATGTAATACTATCCTGAAACATAGCCTAAGGCATTTTGGCATGAAAAATGACCATATAAATTCATAAATAACCCATTTATAAATAAATAATGTATTTTGAGCATTTGTTCAACTTATATTTATTAAATATTATAAAAGGTTAGTGTTTGAATTTAATCTTGCTGGTCCCAAATTTTTCATGAGAAAGAGATAAATATGTGAATAAATAATTAGTCCAGTTGTATTCATCTTTTTGGTGAATGTAAGTAAAACTTGAGCAACCCAAAGAAGAGAAGAACTGATTTGTCTGGAAAAGTTACAAGAATTTTCAAAAAGGCAGTGAAATAGAATCTGGAGGAGCTCCCTAGTAGTAGAAGGGGACGGGACTCCAGGTTGGAAAAGAGCTTATAAAAAGAAAGACATTTAAAATCCAAAGAGCACCACAGGTTTTGGGAAAGATGATGAATTCTATCGACTCTCTACTATCTTTGGGAGGACCAGGCAAAAACAGCAAAAGATCCCTAGCCGGTGACTCACACGTCTCACTTGCTCCCTATAGCTGTGTCCTTCCTATGGGTGGACTTCCAGGTAGACACATGGACTCATGAGCCTAGGAGCAAACCTTCCAATCCTGTCTTTCCTGGAGACAAGCCTCCTCATATGACCTTGGGAGAGAGCACTGGGTTCTATAGGTAAGATCCCCTGAAGAAGGAAATGGCAACTTAATCCAATATTTTTTTTCGGGAAAATCCCATGGACAGAGGAGCCTGGGCTACAGCCCAGGAAGTCCCAAAAGTTCCAGATATGCTTAGCAACTGAACAGCAACAACAATTAGAAACTGGTAGTAACAACAAATCAAAGAATTGTGACTACACTGGGCCTTTTAATTGTGCTGTGATTAGCCTTTATTACAACTCAGATTACTGAAGTTATTCTATATGTGTAATGTAAGACTGCTTATACTTCATAAATATTAAACTTCATATCCACACATGAGGCCTTGTTCTTCTTGTTGTCCAGTCACTAAGTCATATCTGATATTTGTGACCCCATGGACTGCAGCACACCAGGCTTCCCTGACCTTCACTATCTCCTGGAGTTTGCTCAAACTCATGTCTAACAGATCGGTGATCTCATCCAACCATCTCATCCTCTGTTGCCCCGTTCTCTTCCTGCCCTCAATCTTTCCCAGCATTAAGGTCTTTTACAATGAGTCAGCTCTTCAAATCAGGTGGGCAAAATATTGGAGCTTCAGCATTAAACTTCCTTTGAATAGTCAAGATTGATTTCTTTTAGAATTGACTGATTTAATCTCCTTTAATCCAAGGGACTCTCAGCAGTACTTCCAGCACCACTGTTTGAAAACATTAGTTTTTCAATGTTCAGACTTCTTTATGGTACAACACTCATATCCATACATGACTACTGGAAAAACCATACCTTTGAATATACAGTCATTCTTTTGGCAAAATGATGACTCTGCTTTTTAGAATGCTGTCTAGTTTTTAAACAGCTTTTCTTCCAAGGAGCAAGCATCTTTTAATTTCATGGCTGCAGTCATCATGTGCACTGATTCTGGAGCCCCAAAAATAAAATATGTGAGGCCTATCAAATACCTAACTCAAAATTTTCATCAAGATAAATGTGGTTAAAGAATTATACAGCCTTAGGATAACCACATTTTGACTTTTTTTAACCAATTAAAGTGTTTCTTTAATGATTATGATTTATATCTCAAAGTTGTATTCTTTATCATAAAGCATGACTCAAATTTACACTGAATCTACTATGTTTGCTAAGAAATCTTCTGGCTAATGACATAATAGGGGAACAAAAGTAAAACAAAAAATTAGACGGTTAATGCTGACATTGGAGAAAAAGAAGAGAACCATAAATAAATGTAAAAATGTGCACTGAATAAAGTTCTGGGTGGTAGGAAAGAATGCCATTTGGGTCTTTAAGAACAGTAGTCACATGGGGACACTTTATATTAAGATAGAATACTCAATTTTCCATAAAGCTTCTACTTCCTGGGGACAGTCAGTATTCAGTTCAGTTCAGTCGCTTAGTCATGTCCAACTATTTGCGACTCTTCCTGGGGACACTGGGTATTAATAAATTAAAATTTAAAACTTACATTGCTATAAGAAATTTAGTGAAGAAATGACACATTGGGTGTGGTAGGGGAAAAAGTCCCTTTTCTCAGCAAAAGATATTTTAACCTCAAGGTATATTCTACAGTAATCAAGGTAATTAAAAAAGCAGGCAGCTTTATTTGATAAAGAAAGACATGCCTTTCACTATCTGGAATCTTATTGTCCTCTGATGCCCCAGGGTGTACTAATTTCTGGGATGCCAGATAAAAAGACCATTTGAAATGTTCCTGCAGCCTAAGGCTTTTTTGATCATGGATGGCATCATGAGCTTATGGTAAGTCTTCATGTTTTTCTGTCTTTTATTTATTTCTGTTAAATAGATAGCAAGAAGAGTTAGGGTTGTAACTTTCGTAATTCATATATACTGTGAAACAGAATGGCAGGACTGGACAATATTGATTCAGCAATCCTCTTTGCATGTGCATTTGCATGTGAACTTTCCTCCAAATGGAAATGGTATTGGAACTTTCCCCATTGTCCAGTGCTCAAGGATCCATGCTCCTAGTGCAGGGGGCCTGGGGTTTAATCCCTGCTCGAGGATCTAGATCTCACATGCCACAGAGAGTTGGAAAATCTGGATATGCTACAATTAAGACACAACACAACCAAATAAATTAAAAAGCTAAAAAAAGAAATGTTGGGATCTTTGCCACATAGTGGCTCTAAGTATGAACCTTGGAGTCTTGTAGTCCTTGTACATACTCCCACTCCACCACTCACTAGCTCTGAATCTTTAGGCCAGCCTTAATTTACTTCTCTCCATAATGCCATTCAAGCTAGAGTCCACCTCATGGAGTTTCATAAGAATTAATGAAGATATGCAAGAAAAACATTTCAGAGAAAGACCAGAAGAAGATAAATGCTTGACCAATGTTTGTCCCTTCACATTTTCTTAGTGTGAGGTTATAATGAGGGAGCCTTGTCAAGCAAAACCAGCCACCTGGCTGTGTAATGAAGGGCTGAGCCTCATCCAAAGGGAAGTCTGCACTTTGCCCTTGTTTCCTGGGAGCTCCTCTCTAAACCCTTAGGTTGTTTCCTCTGGAAAAGGGTGATTAAAGGTGTTAAAGGTTGACACTGAGAAAAGTGCTATTGTTTATGTGAGGGTCTTGGGCCAGCCTGATAGGGAAGTAAACAGCGTGATTTAGAGCAAAAACTTTGGGCCACAAGAATGATGTGATTCAGGATGGGGGTTTTGGTGATGGAGTATCAGCTGCACCTCTAGAGAGATTTGAGCCTGAGATCAGCTATATGGACCATAGTCATGCCTTGGCAATGGAGCCCCAGTAAATACTCTGGACACGGAGCCTGGAGTGAGCTCCCATGTCTGCAAGTGCTCACTGCCGGCACATCGGTGCTGGAAACACAAAGCTGCCCATGACACCCTGGGAAGAGGAAACCAAAGTTCCATGTTTCACACTTTCTTTGACTCTGCCTTATATGCCTTTTCCCGGGCAGTTTTTTATCTGTATCTTTTAAAAAGCTGCAATTCCCTGGATATATATCAAGAGAAAATCATACTTTGTAAAGATACATGCACCTCAGTGTTCCTTGCTTCATCAGGGCTTCCCTGGTGGCTCAGATGGTAAAGAATCTGCCTGCAATGTGGGAGACCTGGGTTCGATCCATGGGTTGGAAAGATCTCCTGGAGAAGGGGATGGCAACCCACTCCAATCTTCTTGCCTATTATTTTCCACGGGGACAATCCCAATGGACAGAGGTGCCTGACAGGTTACAAACCATGGGGTCGCAAAGAGTTGGACATGACTGAACGACTAGGCACAGCAGTGTTCATTGCAGCACTGTTTACAATAGCCAGAACATGGAAGCAACCTAAATGTCCATCAACAGAGAAATGGACAAAAAAGTTGTAGTGCAGATATACAATGTAATATTAATAGGACATAAGAAGGAACAAAATAATGCCATCAGAAGTAATATGGATGTACCTGGATATTTTCATACCAAGTGAAGTAAGTCAGACAGAGAAAGACAAATGCATATGATATCACTGATATCTGGAATATTAAAAAATGGTATAAATGAACTTATTTACAAACAGGAAAAAAGTCACAATGTAGAATATAATCTTACAGTTTCACGGGGTAGAAGGGAGGGATGAATTGTGACATTGGGGTTGACATGTACACACTAATATATATAAGGTAGTAACTAATAAGGACCTACTGTATAGAAAGGGAAATTCTACTCAACTCTCTGTAATGACCTACATGAGTTCAGTTCAGTTCAGTCACTCAGTCGTGTCTGACTCTTTGTGACCCTATGAACCACAGCACACCAGACCTCCCTGTTCATCACCAGCTCCTGGAGTCTACACAAACACATGTCCTTTGAGTCAGTGATGTCACCTAACCATCTGATCCTCTGTTGTCCCCTTCTTCTCTTGCCCTCGATCTCTCCCAACATCAGGGTCTTTTCAAATGAGTCACCTCTTCGTATCAAGTGCCCAAAATATTGGAGTTTCAGCTTCAACATCAGTCCTTCCAATGAACACCCAGGACTGATCTCCTTTAGGATGGACTGATTGGATCTCCTTGCAATTCAAGGGACTCTCAAGAGTCTTCTCCAACTCCACAGTTCAAAAGCATCAATTCTTTGGCCCTCAGCTTTCTTTATAGTCCGACTCTCACATCCACACGTGACTACTGGAAAAATCGTAGCCTTGACTAGATGGACCTTTGTTGACAAAGTAATGTCACTGCTTTTTTTAAAATATAAATTTATTTATTTTAATTGGAGGTTAATTACTTTACAATATTGTATTGGTTTTGCCATACATCAATATGAATCTGCCACAGGTATACACATGTTCCCCACCCTGAACCCCCCTCTCTCCTCCCTCCCTCTACCATCCCTCTGGGTCATTCCAGTGCACCAGCCCCAAGCATCCAGTATCATGCATCGAACCTGGACTGGTGATTCATTTCAAATGTCACTGCTTTTTAATATGCTGTCTGCTGCTGCTGCTGCTGCTGCTACATCGCTTTAGTCGTGTCCGACTCTATGTGACCCCAGAGACGGCAGCCCACCAGGCTTTCCCACCCCTGGGATTCTCCAGGCAAGAACACTGGAGTGTGTTGCCATTTCCTTCTCCAATGAATGAAAGTGGAAAGTGAAAAATGAAAGTGAAGTCGCTCAGTTGTGTCTGACTCCTAGCGACCCCATGGACTGCAGCCTACCAGGCTCCTCCATCCATGGAATTTTCCAGGCAAGAGTACTGGAGTGGGTTGCCATTCCTTCTCTAATATGATGTCTAGGTTGGTCATAACTTTCCTTCCAAAGAGCAAGCATCTTTTAATTTCATGGCTGCAGTCACTATCTGCAGTGATTTTGGAGCTCAAAAAAATAATGTCAGCCACTGTTTCCAGTGAAGTGATGGGACCGATGCCATGATCTTAGTTTTCTGAATGTTGAACTTTAAGCTAAATTTTTCGCTCTTCTCTTTCACTTTCATCAAGAGGCTCTTTAGCTCTTCTTCACTTTCTGCCATAATAGTGGTTTCATCTGCATATCTGAGGTTATTGATATTTCTCCCAGCAGTCTTGATTCCAGCTTGTGCTTCATGCAGTCCATCATTTCTCATGATATATTCTGCATATAAGTTAAATAAGCAAGGTGACAATATACAACCTTGATATACTACTTTTCCTATTTGGAACCCGTCTGTTGCTCCATGAGAAAAGAATCTAAATAAGAGTAGATATACGTCTGTGTCTCTTTTGCTGTCTTGCATACAGGGTTATCATTACCATCTTTCTAAATTCCAGTATGGCAAAACCAATACAATATTGTAAAGTTAAAAAAAATAATAATAATAAAATAATTTTTAAAAGAGTGGATATATGTATATGTATAACTTGGTTTCATCTGCATATCTGAGGTTATTGATATTTCTCCCAGCAGTCTTGATTCCAGCTTGTGCTTCATGCAGTCCATCATTTCTCATGATATATTCTGCATATAAGTTAAATAAGCAAGGTGACAATATACAACCTTGATATACTACTTTTCCTATTTGGAACCCGTCTGTTGCTCCATGAGAAAAGAATCTAAATAAGAGTAGATATACGTCTGTGTCTCTTTTGCTGTCTTGCATACAGGGTTATCATTACCATCTTTCTAAATTCCAGTATGGCAAAACCAATACAATATTGTAAAGTTAAAAAAAATAATAATAATAAAATAATTTTTAAAAGAGTGGATATATGTATATGTATAACTTATCCACTGTTCAAAAAACTTGATAGTTATAGCATTGTAAATCAATTACACTGAACTAAAATTAAAAATGAGTTACAAATCAAAGATCTGGAATAAACCATAACCACATGTATAACAGCTTTCAGTGAGCTCTTGGAGTCCTAGCTGATTATGGAAACCAAGAAATGTCCTGATAGATCCCCAAACTTGTAACTGCTATATGAAGTGAATAAAGTCTTAAGGACTTTCCACTATGAAATTTACATCTGTCTAAAGCCCTTTTAGAACTGGACATGAAATAACAGACTGGTTTCAAATAAGAAAAGGAGTACGTCAAGGCTGTATATTGTCACCCTGCTTATTTAACTTCTATGCAGAGTACATCATGAGAAATGCTGGACTGGAAGAAACACAAGCTGGAACCAAGATTGCCAGGAAAAATATCAATAAGCTCATATATGCAGATGACACCACCCTTATTGCAGAAAGTGAAGAGGAACTAAAAAGCCTCTTGATGAAAGTGAAAGTGAAAATGGAGAGCGAAACAGTTGGCTTAAAGCTCAACATACAGAAAACGAAGATCATGGCATCTGGTCCCATCACTTCGTGGGAAATAGATGGGGAAACAGTAGAAACAGTGTCAGACTTTATTTTGGGGGGCTCCAAAATCACTGCAGATGGTGATTTCAGCCATGAAATTAAAAGACGCTTACTCCTTGGAAGAAAAGTTATGACCAACATAGATAGCATATTCAAAAGCAGAGACATTACTTTGCTGACTAAAGTCTGTCTAGTCAAGACTATGGTTTTTCCTGTGGTCATGTATGGATGTGAGAGTTGGACTGTGAAGAAGGCTGAGCACTGAAGAATTGATGCTTTTGAACTGTGGTGTTGGAGAAGACTCTTGGGAGTCCCTTGGACTGCAAGGAGATCCAACCAGTCCATTCTGAAGGAGATCAACCCTGGGATTTCTTTGGAAGGAATGATGCTAAAGCTGAAACTCCAGTACTTTGGCCACCTCATGCAAAGAGTTGACTCACTGGAAAAGACTTTGATGCTGGGAGGGATTTGGGCAGGAGGAGAAGGGGATTACAGAGAATGAGATGGCTGGATGGCATCACTGATTCGATGGACGTGAGTCTGAGTGAACTCCAGGCGTTGGTGATGGACAGGGAGGCCGGGCATGCTGCAATTCATGGGGTTGCAAAGAGTCGGACACGACTGAGCGACTGAACTGAACTGAACTGAAGGCCCTTTTCTTCATATGCATAGCTGTGATGTTTCCATTTTGGTCAACTGGTACTTTGTCTAAGAAATTAGTAATTAACTCATACTTCAAATAGGAACATGTATATAAGGGGGGATTTCTCAATGACTGATACCAAAGAAGACCCTGGAGACACTCATATACTATTGTGAAATCCATCAAGGAGTTTGCTATCTCAGACCCTCCACCAGGGGCTGCTGGTCCTTACTCAGCTTCTTTAGTCCTTGGCTTCCTATCAGCACCACAGAGCATTCAGTATGGATGAGACATTGGGTTAGCTTAGAAAAGTCAGTCTCCTCGATGGGTGCAATGATCTAAATGCTTGTGGTCTCCCAATATTCATATGTTGAATACCTAATCCCCAAAGTAATGATTTTAGGAGGGGGGGGCCATTGGAAAATGATTAGGTCATGAGGCAGAGCCCACATGAATGGGATTAGAGCTCTTGTGAAAGAGGCCTGAAATACTTGCTCATCCCTTCTATTTAGGGATATGTCCTGGAAGAGTAAGTGAGGCGCTCACTCACTCTACCATGCTGGCACAATGATCTTAGACATCTAACCTCCAGAACTGTGATAAATAATGTGGTTTATAAACCACTCAGCCTCTGGCATTTTGTAACAGCAGCCTGCATGCACTAAAACACTGGACACAATTAAATGGGAAAATATTGTCAATCTTGTTTTCCCTTCCAAGGTCATGAATGTGGAACAAGTAGTATAGATATTCAATTCCTATGGCACATGGTAACATACTCCATAGAATTGTACATTTCTTTCTATTTGTAGTTCTTTGACATGCCCATCTGGGAAGATATTTTCTTAGAGGTAATTAACATTTAAACCAATAGACTGTGGATTTTATGCAATCAGTTTAGGGCCTTAAGAGCATAAATAGAGACTTCCCAAATACAAAGGAATTCAGCCTGAAGATGGCACCATTAACTGGTACCCCAATCTCCAGCCTATCAGCCTAAAGATGAAGCAACTGGACCCTAAGGCCTGTCACTGGGCTCTCATCAGAATCTTAACCTAACTGCTCTTTGACTTGAAAACTTATCTTCACTTCTCTAGGCCTGGTTTTCTCAACTGGAAAAGGAAAATTAGAGTAGAAAATCCTTAATATTTACAAAGATTATGCAAATCTCTGTACCAAACATGATTCCAAACTGAGGTTTTATTCTTTTTCCCAAAAAGAAAATTATCAATTTGTTGTGCAGCTTCCCTGTTTGGATCTCTTATACTTATTATCTGCTCTATCCCACAGTGTATTTCTCTAGCTTACCTTTAAGAAAAAATCCTTGATAGAAATAATTACTTGACTGTTACGGAATATTACTTTTATCTTTGATCTTCCACTGAAAAGCATTAGTTACAGTTAAGTACACTAGTGAGAGAAACTGTTTCTAAATGTCTGTATGTCACCTAGAGAAGTTTGCTGTGCATAATTGCTCAGTCGTGTCCAACACTTTACAACCTCATGGATGGACTACCCCTTGGAATGTAGCCTGTCAGGCTCCTCTGTCCATGGGGATTCTCTAGGTGAGAATACTGGAGTGGTTTGACATGCCCTCTTCCAGGGATCTTCTTGATCAGGGATGGAACCCAGGTCTCCTGTATGCTGCTGCTGCTGCTAAGTCACTTCAGTCGTGTCCGACTCTGCGTGACCCCATAGACAGCAGCCCACCAGGCTCCCCCATCCCTGGGATTCTCCAGGCAAGAATACTGGAGTGGGTTGCCATTTCCTTCTCCAATGCATGAAAGAGAAAAGTGAAAGTGAAGTCGCTCAGTCTGTCCGACTGTTAGCGACCCCATGGACTGCAGCCCACCAGGCTACTCCGTCCATTGGATTTTCCAGGCAAGAGTACTGGGGTGGGGTGCCATTGCCTTCCCCGCTCCTGTATGCAGGAGGACTCTTTACTGTCTGAGCTGCCAACTCCTAATAAAAGGGGTCTTATAGTATACAGAAGATGCCTCATTTGTCTGCTTTTGTATCCTGCAACAGTGTTTTGGTTTTTTGTTTTTTTTCCTAATTAACTTATCAGTCCCATTTCTATTTACTCAAATGCTATCTAGAATGAGGCTCTCTCTAAAAGAAAAAAGTTAACACAAATGGAACTTTTATCTGGAATAGCAGTTAAGGTTTTGTCCAGTTGTCAGTTTATCCAAATACCAGAGGCTGGGTATTTGCTTTTAACTACAATATTTACCTCAAAAAGAACAAATGGCTGGCCAGTTTCTGTCATGGTTGATACTCAGTAAATAGTAACTTCAGGACAGTTGGTGTACCCTTGTAGCCCCAGTGGAACTGAATGAAAAGAGTGGGAATTGGTGTTGTTCAGATAATTAACTATAATGTAAGTCAGAAAGTGGTGAGTGAGATAAAAATGTTGAGAATGACATTAAGAAGCCATAAGGAGGAAGATGGCACTTTCATCTAGGAAAAGTAGGTAACAATTCATCAAGGAGATAAATTTCTTTTGAACCTTCAAAGAGAGATTAGGTGTTTATGTACAATGTAAGAATATTTAATTTGTAGGCTCTGCTTAACGTATTTTTATCTGTCATGATCGGAGATACAGATAAGAAACTGAACTCCTCTAGTGAAGTTGAGAATCCTTTGGTAAAAAGGAGACTCAAGTGGCAGGTTCAGAACACTGTCACTAGTTCTGTCCTATTCAGCATTTTAGTCAGTGACTCGATTATCACATTATCTTAGCACACAAACTGCAAGGGCTAGTGTATGTGGAATAAAAGACTGAACATCCGGTGTTTTCCATCTAATAGGGTAACAATTAAAAGAAAATGCTTCCACAGTTCTGTGAAAATGAAAGTCGCTCAGTCGTGTCTCACTCTTTGTGATCCCATGGATTATACAGTCCATGGAATTCTCCAGGCCAGAATACTGGAGTGGGTAGCCTTTCCCTTCTCCCAACCCAGGGGTCAAACCCACACTTCCCACATTGCAGGTGGATTTTTAACCAGCTGAGCCACAAAGGAAGCCCCCACAGTTCTAGTTCTTAATTACGTCCAAATAATCAGGGTATGAGGGTTTGGATGGGGAGAGACGTCCTAAATGGTTGTAGTTCACTGTATGCCATGACAGCAGCAGCAAAAATTCATTGAAATTGTATTCTGCACGAGTAAAAGTGTTTCATTGAATGAACACCTAAGGAAGACCTACTGGATGCAAAGAATGGACAGCAGTGAAAAGCACACTTGTGAACTTTGTGAACTAGGACTTAAATTTTAATAGAAAAACAGAAAGAGGTAAATTTCAGAGTTAATGTTGCACCACAGTTGGGACACAAGTTGAGAGGGAAAAGCACAGAATGCCATATGTCCACATAACAAGGAGACCTGAGCTGTGTCAGAGTCAGGAACAGCTGCTTTGGGAAAGTGGTTTTTACTGAGATCTGAAAGATGTCAGAGAAGTCATGAGGTAAAAGAGAGAGGGTCTTCCAGGGAGAAGGAATGGCATTTATAAAGCGCTTTAGCCACATGTGTGAATATAAGTGAGAAGAATAGACATGCCAGGATTGAACCTTCAAGGAATTTAATTTACTTGGTAAACTTATGTTAACTGGACAATGAATACAAGGCAGAATATGATCAGTCTGTGAAAGAGATAAGAATCAAGTTTTGCAGCATATAGGAGATATTTCCATTTGCCAGGTAATTCGGTTAAGATTCACTTAAACTTAGGAAATGTGGTTTCTATTGCTACTTTTGCATCAAGTTTTATAAGTTTAGATAATTGACTTAATCATTCTTGGATTTACTTATCTATCTTTAATATGAGAGGATTGTTGAGATAATTTCCATAGTTTCTTCCTTTTCTAATACCCAGTGAATCCCACTGGTTATTATCTGGAATTAGAAAAAACCTTTTACATACCAAGAGTAATGGCTGAAATATCTACAATATTATTTTAAAAAGCATTGAAATTTTTTTTTCATTTTTCAAAATATAATTTCCAGATAAAATGGCAAGATATTTAAAGTATACACGACAGCACTGTTTATAATAGCCAGGACAGTGCAACCCTTCGGCAGCACGTATACTAAAATTGGACTGATACAGAGACAATTAGCATGGTTCCTGTGCAAGAATGACACACAAATTCGTGAAGAGTTCCATATTTTTTTGAAAATGAAAATACAACAATCCAAAACCTGTGGGACACTGTAAAAGCAGTGCTAAGGGGAAAGTTCATAGCATTACAGGCATACCTCAAGAAACAAGAAAAAGTCAAATAAATAACCTAACTCTACACCTAAAGCAACTAGAAAAGGAAGAAATGGAGAACCCCAGGGTTAGTAGAAGGAAAGAAATCTTAAAAATTAGGGCAGAAATAAATGCAAAAGAAACAAAAGAGACCATAGCAAAAATCAACAAAGCCAAAAGCTAGTTCTTTGAAAGGATAAATAAAATTGACAAACCATTAGCCAGACTCTTCAGAAAACAAAGGGAGAAAAATCAAATCAATAAAATTAGAAATGAAAATGGAGGGATTACAACAAACAACACAGAAGTACAAAGAATCATAAGAGACTACTATCAGCAATTATATGCCAATAAAATGGACAACATGGAAGAAACAAACAAATTCTTAGAAAAGTACAACTTTCCAAAACTAAACCAGCAAGAAATATAAAATCTTAACAGACCCATCACAAGCATGGAAATTGAAACTGTAATCAGAAATCTTCCAGCAAACAAAAGCCCAGGTCCAGACGGCTTCACAGCTGAATTCTACCAAAAATTTCGAGAAGAGCTAACACCTATCCTACTCAAACTCTTCCAGAAAATTGCAGAGGAAGGTAAACTTCCAAACTCATTCTATGAGGCCACCATCACCCTAATACCAAAACCTGACAAAGATGCCACAAAAAAAGAAAACTACAGGCCAATATCACTGATGAACATAGATGCAAAAATCCTCAACAAAATTCTAGCAATCAGAATCCAACAACACATTAAAAAGATCATACACCATGACCAAGTAGGCTTTATCCCAGGAATGCAAGGATTCTTCAATATTCGCAAATCAATCAATGTAATTCACCACATTAACAAATTGAAAAATAAATGCCATATGATTATCTCAATAGATGCAGAGAAGGCCTTTGATAAAATTCAACATCCATTTATGATAAAAACTCTCCAGAAAGCAGGAATAGAAGGAACATACCTCAACATAATAAAAGCTATATATGACAAACCCACAGCAAACATTATCCTCAATGGTGAAAAATTGAAAGCATTTCCCCTAAAGTCAGGAACAAGACAAGGATGTCCACTTTCACCGCTACTATTCAACATAGTTCTGGAAGTTTTGGCCACAGCAATCAGAGCAGAAAAAGAAATAAAAGGAATCCAAATTGGAAAAGAAGAAGTAAAACTCTCACTGTTTGCAGATGACATGATCCTCTACATAGAAAACCCTAAAGACTCCACCAGAAAATTACTAGAGCTAATCAATGAATATAGTAAAGTTGCAGGATATAAAATCAACACACAGAAATCCCTTGCATTCCTATACACTAATAATGAGAAAGTAGAAAACGAAATTAAGGAAACAATTCCATTCACCATTGCAACGAAAAGAATAAAATACTTAGGAATATATCTACCTAAAGAAACTAAAGACTTATATATAGAAAACTATAAAACACTGATGAAAGAAATCAAAGAGGACACTAATAGATGGAGAAATATACCATGTTCATGGATTGGAAGAATCAATATAGTGAAAATGAATATATTACCCAAAGCAATCTACAGATTCAATGCAATCCCTATCAAGCTACCAGCGGTATTTTTCACAGAACTAGAACAAATAATTTCAAGATTTGTATGGAAATACAAAAAACCTCGAATAGCCAAAGCAATTTTGAGAAAGAAGAATGGAACTGGAGGAATCAACTTACCTGACTTCAGGCTCTACTACAAAGCCACAGTCATCAAGACAGTGTGGTACTGGCACAAAGACAGAAATATAGATCAATGGAACAAAATAGAAAGCCCAGAGATAAATCCACACACATATGGACACCTTATCTTTGACAAAGGAGGCAAGAATATACAATGGAGTAAAGACAATCTCTTTAACAAGTGGTGCTGGGAAAACTGGTCAACCACTTGTAAAAGAATGAAACTAGATCACTTTCTAACACCACACACAAAAATAAACTCAAAATGGATTAAAGATCTAAATGTAAGACCAGAAACTATAAAACTCCTAGAGGAGAACATAGGCAAAACACTCTCCGACATAAATCACAGCAGGATCCTCAATGATCCGCCTCCCAGAATACTGGAAATAAAAGCAAATATAAACAAATGGGATCTAATTAAAATTAAAAGCTTCTGCACAACAAAGGAAACTATAAGCAAGGTGAAAAGACAACCCTCTGAATGGGAGAAAATAATAGCAAATGAAGCAACTGACAAACAACTAATCTCAAAAATATACAAGCAACTTATACAGCTCAATTCCAGAAAAATAAACGACCCAATCAAAAAATGGGCCAAAGAACTAAATAGACATTTCTCCAAAGAAGACATACGGATGGCTAACAAACACATGAAAAGATGCTCAACGTCACTCATTATCAGAGAAATGCAAATCAAGACCACAATGAGATACCACTTCACACCAGTCAGAATGGCTGCGATCCAAAAGTCTGCAAGCAATAAATGCTGGAGAGGGTGTGGAGAAAAGGGAACCCTTTTACACTGTTGGTGGGAATGCAAACTAGTACAGCCACTATGGAGAACAGTGTGGAGATTCCTTAAGAAATTGCAAATAGAACTGCCTTATGACCCAGCAATCCCATTGCTGGGCATACACACCGAGGAAACCAGAATAGAAAGAGACACATGTACCCCAATGTTCATCACAGCACTGTTTATAATAGCCAGGACATGGAAGCAACCTAGATGTCCATCAGCAGATGAATGGATAAGAAAGCTGTGGTACATATACACAATGGAGTATTACTCAGCCATTAAAAAGAATACATTTGAATCAGTTCTAATGAGGTGGATGAAACTGGAACTGATTATACAGAGTGAAGTAAACCAGAAAGAAAAACACCGATACAGTATACTAACACATATACATGGAATTTAGAAAGGTGGTAATGATAATTCTGTATGCAAGACAGCAAAAGAGATGCAGATGTACAGAACAGACTTTTTGACTCTGTGGGAGAGGGAGAGGGCAGGATGATTTGAGAGAATGACATTGAAACATGTATAATATCATATAAGAAATGAATCGCCAGTCTAGGTTTGATGCAGGATACAGGATGCCTGGGGCTGCTGCACTGGGATAACCCAGAGGGCTGGTATGAGGAAGGAGGTGGGAGGAGGGTTCAGGAGTGGGAACTTATGTACACCCGTGGTGGATTCATGTTGATGTATGGCAAAACCAATACAGTATTGTAAAGGAAAAAATTAAATTAAATTAAATTTTAAAAAAATAGTGGCCAGGACATGGAAGCAACCTAGTTGCCCATCAGCAGATGAATGGATAAGAAAGCTGTGATACACACAATGGAGTATTATTTAGCCATTAAAAAGAATACATTTGAATCAATTCTAATGAGGTGGATGAAACTGAAGCCTATTATACAGAGGAAAGTAAGCCAGAAAGAAAAACACCAATACAGTATACTAATGCATACATATGGAATTTAGAAAGATGTAACGATAACCCTCTATTCAAGACAGCAAAAAAGACATAGATGTATATAGAACCATCTTTTGACTCTGTGGGAGAGGGAAAGGGTGGGGTAATTTGGGAGAATGGCATGAAACATGTATAATATCATATATGAAATAAATCACCAGTCCAGGTTCAATGCAGGATGCAGGATGCTTGGGGCTGATGCACTGGGATGACCCAGAGGGATGGTACAGGGAGGGAGGAGGGAGGCGGGTTCAGGATGGGGAACACGAGTACACCTGTGGTGGATTAATGTTGATGTATGGCAAAGCCAATACAATATAGTAAGGTAATTAGCCTCCAATTAAAATAAATAAGTTTATATTTCACATAAATACATAAATAGGTAAATATGATAAATGGATTCCCTCATTGATTCAATTAACACATCTATTAATATCACCTCACATATTTACCTTTAAAGATCTTTTTGGTGAGAACTTATAAGTTTTCCTCTCTTACATGTGTGCTAAGTGACTTCAGTCATGTCCAACTCTTTGTGACCCCATGGTCTTTATAGCCTGCCAGGCTCCTCTGTCTATGGGGATTCTCCAGGAAATAATACTAGAGTGGGTTGCCATGCCCTCCTCCAGGGGATCTTCCTGACTCAGGGATTCAACCCTGTCTCTTATGCATCCTGCACTGGCAGGAGGGTTCTTTACCACTAACACCACCTGGGAAGCCCCACAAATCTGAATAACACATTACAAACCATAATCACGTTATACATTAGATTCTCAGACCTTATTCATCATCTTACAACTTAAAATTTGTGCTTTTAAAAATTCATTCTTAAATCTTTGATTTCTCAGCACTTATTTTTACATGACCTGTGACATGTTCTTGCATTTATGATTTTGGAATCAGGAAAAAAGATGTCCTCCTCCTGTTGTAAGCAGTTTAGCATTAGATCTTTGAGGGACCATATTTATCTAGCAGCTCCATCTCCCTATCATTGTCAGAAATCAAGATAATTTATACAGATAAGGATAATAGGGAAAAGTGGTTTCCCTGGTGGCTTAGACGGTAGAGAATTTGCCTGTAATGTGGGAAACCTGGGTTGCACCCTTGGTTCAGGGAAGACCTCTGCAGAAGGAATTCATTACCCACTCCAGTATTCTTGTCTGAAGAATTCTTTGGACAGAGATGCCTGGTAGGGCTACAGTCCATGAGGTTCACAAAAAGTCAGACATGCCTGAGTGACTAACACACAATGAACCCAAGGATTTGGAAGTTGTATCAGAGCTAAGGATAGCTTAAAAGGAAGAGCAAAACTCTTTGAGACAGGCAAGAACAGGACTACATGAGCACTTTTAGGCCCACATGGCAAAGAAGACAATGGACACTGCAGTCTCTAAAGAGTCTTGTACATAGCTACAGCTAAAAGTGAGGGCCTCTGACCAGAGCTTTGGGCTCAGTGGAGAAACTTGGCCACTTCCCAGCAAGAAAGGAGCCAGAGGAAAGAATCAATCCACTAATCTCTTTCTCCACTGACTCACCAATCTCTTTTGGCCATCCCTGGCTGAACTCAAGTAGAAGTCAGAGGCCAGAGAGCTGGAGGTATTAAGTCTGGTCTTCTCAGCCTCCAAAGGTTCATAACATAATAGAAAATGATCAACAGAGTTCCTGAGGGGCATATAAAGAATATTAAACACACCCACCATTTCTACGTAGTAGATATGTTTTCTTTATCTTATAAATCTTCTTGTAAATATTTTGCTAGACATTTAGGATGACTGGGTAGGATTAACTTTAATGGGAGAGGTCAGTTTCTGATTTGACCGAGACTCAAGTATTTGTCTGGGGAAGGCAATGGCACCCACCCCAGTACTCTTGCCTGGAAAATCCAATGGATGGAGTAGCCTGTTGGGCTGCAGTCCATGGGGTCGCTAACAGTTGGACAGACTGAG
>SJYX01012343.1:38033-76032 GCA_006410675.1 Oreotragus oreotragus
TCTGTTCTTTTCCTCTCTTTCTTTGCACTGATCGCTCAAAAAGGCTTTCTTATCTCTTCTTGCTATTCTTTGGAACTCTGCATTCAGATGCTTATATCTTTCCTTTTCCTCTTTGCTTTTCACCTCTCTTCTTTTCACAGCTATTATTAAGGCCTCCCCAGACAGCCATTTTGCTTTTTTTGCATTTCTTTTCCATGGGGATGGTCTGGATCCCTGTCTCCTGTACAGTGTCACGAACCTCATTCCATAGTTCATCAGGCACTCTATCAGTTCTAGACCCTCAAATCTATTTCTCACTTCCACTGTATAATCATAAGGGATTTGATTGAGGTCATACCTGAATGGTCTAGCGGTTTTCCCTACTTTGTTCAATTTGAATCTGAATTTGGTAATAAGGAGTTCACGATCTGAGCCACAGTCAGCTCCCGGTCTTGTTTTTGTTGACTGTATAATGATATCCATATGACATTTTGTTTATTCTTCTAGGTCATTTCTCTACTTTATTATGACTTGAGATTTAACCCCTCGAAAAAAGGAAATCTATTGTATAGTTTGGATTATTTACCAGTAGATAAATTGATGGAATAACAAAAGAACTAAAGATGATTACTTAATTGAGCTCACAAAATTTTATATATGCATATGAAGAGAGCTTTTCACATATAATTTATTCTTGGCCCCCTGTGATATTCTGAGAACTTTGACTGAAGCTATATGTTGAAAAAATTACTTTATTATGATAGTTAAATAACTGTTATGTGTGTAAATTCAGAATCCATTAGTCCAGTGGCCACAAAATGAATGTCTTCATCACCTGGGGAAGAAAATGTTACCATTTCCATTTATATTTATTATTATCTCACTGTCATTTAACATACATTTTGTGTATATTTTTTAAATGTCATAATATATTAGAATAGCAATGCATATATCATATTTTTACATAATATAATTAGATCATTGACAGTGTGTTGAAAAATGGAAAATAACTTGGAGATTAGTTCTTCAGGAAATAGAAAATTATCAAAATTTCCTGCATATAATGTTACTTAATTTGGGGGAGTTTACCAAAAATTTTTATGAAACCAGTTTAACTAAAGATACAGAATGTTCAGAACATCCATGTTTGCATGAGTTTTCTTGGAGCCTCAGAGACAGAAACATTTTTGAAGTTGGGTAGAAGACGAAGAGACCTGCCTGGACAGGGGAAAACTTGAATCTTGAATGCAAGAGAGCATGTTTGGTCCCCTCAGTTTATTCTAAGTTGTTTTTCTCTAAATCACCTCCCTTTCTTCGCCTTTATTCCCTGAACCCCATTCTCCAATTACTATTTCTTTTCCAATAGTATAGATCACCTGTTAACATACCATATAATGTACTTGGATTCAGGTTTATTGCAGATTATCTGTCTTCCCCCAGCTGGAATATGAGTCACATCAGAATAAATGTCTGCCTACTTTGTTTATTGATGTAAGCTAAGCACCTATAAGAGTTTCTGAGTCAGGGAGGAACTAAGTCAATGATCAATTGGTTAAATGACCAATAGCAGAGTGCTGGGAAGGCTATAGGTTTCAAAATTTTGTGATTTCAATTAGCTATTGTAAATAAGCTGTTCTGCAGTTAATGTTACAAGGCTAAGAACATTTCTGTTTCTTTTATCACCATAAACATAAACAATATTTGAAGATAAAGTTTAGACCCAAAATGATAGCTAAAATGCACATTTGGAAAACAAAGTTATAGTCTGTTTTCTTTTCCAAAATATAATTATATTCCATTTCAAAAACTTTTCCTTACATGTATGTTTATATATACAAATAAAATTCCATCTAGTCAAAGCTGTGGTTTTTCCAGTAGTTATGTATGGATGTGAGAATCAGACCATGAAGAAATTGAGCACCGAGGAACTGATGCTTTTGAACTGCAGTATTGGAGAAGACTCTTGAAAGTCCCTTGGACTGCAAGGAGATCAAACCGGTCAATACTAAAGGAAATCAGCCCTGAATATTCATTGAAAGGACTGATACTGAAGCTAAAGCTTGAATACTTTTTCCACCTGATGCAAAGTGCTAACTTATTGGAAAACACCCTGATGCTGGGAAAGACTGAAGGCAGGAGGAGAAGGAGATAGAAGAGGATGAGATGGTTGGATGGCATCACTGACTCAATGGTCATGAGTTTGAGCAAGCTCTAGGAGATGTTGGAAGACAGGGGAGCCTGATGTGGTGCATTCCATGGGGTCTCAAAGAGTTGGATATGACTGAGTGACTGAACTTAACTGAAGGTATGCATATGTGTTACGTACATAACATAATGATTATGTGACCATTATACATAGGTCACATTGACATATAATGCTATTTTAGTTTCAGGTATTATACATAGATAATATTGAATATAATGTTATTTTGGTTTCAGGTGTACAACATAATTATTTGATATATATTGCAAAATGATCACCACAGTAAGTCTGGTGAACATCTGTCACTAGAAATAGTTACAATTTTCTTCTTGTGATGAGAACTTTTTTAAAGATCTCTTAGCAGTGTTCAACAGAGAAGGCAATGGCACCCCACTCCAGTACTTTTGCCTGGAAAAATCCCATAGATGGAGGAGCCTCGTGGGTTGCAGTCCATGGGGTCGCGACTGAGCGACTTCACTTTCACTTTTCACTTTCATGCATTGGAGAAGGAAATGGCAACCCACTCCAGTGTTCTTGCCTGGAGAATCCTAGGGACGGCGGGGCCTGGTGGGCTGCCGTCTACGGGGTCCCCCAGAGTCGGACACGACTGAAGCGACTTAGCAGCAGCAGCAGCAGTTAAATGAGACAAAAGGCTTTGAGTCTTAGAATCAAAGAATCATGTTGAAACAGTTGAGTTGAATCAAACTTCTCAGTGCCAACTCATAGAGAGCTTTCTTGAAAAATCCACCCCTCATTAGGCCCACCTGGCTCCCATCACACATGGTATGGTGTGCAGGCATAGATNAGGCTTTGAGTCTTAGAATCAAAGAATCATGTTGAAACAGTTGAGTTGAATCAAACTTCTCAGTGCCAACTCATAGAGAGCTTTCTTGAAAAATCCATCCCTCATTAGGCCCACCTGGCTCCCATCACACATGGTATGGTGTGCAGGCATAGATCGGTGTTTAAGGCTTATGGTATCTTTTCCACTTGCCCATGCATTTCTTTCTCGACATCTTTCAGGGCCTCATCCATCTCCTGTCTTCACTATCCAAACAGGTTATAATTACAGCAGAAGACATCTAAGTAGCTAGACTCGGAATTGCTGCCTACCGGGCATTTTGGAAAGAGGCTGGGAAGGAGTCCTTCCAGTTTTAGAGTTTTACTTTCAGGAGATTAGAAAGCCTTTCAGTTTGAAGAGTCCATCAATACAAATATCTATCAGGAGTGAGCACTGTTTAATTATTTATTTGATTAGAGATTAGCTGACCATCTGCTGAGAGTAAGGCAATGAAGGGTTAACAAACAAGGGAGGATTCAGAAAAAAAGGATGAGAACCTCTTGGAGAAAGTGGACACATGATTAAGGAGACCATTACCTCTAGTTTGTTTGGATTTTAGGTATTGTTTAGGCTGGCTCTGTAAAGGTATGGGTTGTTTCCATTTGATTTCCATTCATCCTCTATGCTTTACAATGTATGTCTTGTTTAAGTGTTGAAAGTGACTAGTGACTTACTGCTTGTTATCACTGGGTAGTCGTGTTTTAGATCTGGTATTCCATAGGGTCTAACAGAGGCTCCGTAGAATATTTATTTCCATCATTTGCTGCAGAACCTTAACATTTTTTGGTGATTTCTGTTACTAAGTTGATGAAATATAGGAAAATAGAGCTCAGATGCTTTTGGATAAAACCTTAATTTATCTCCTCCCTTCTCTCTGACTTTTCAGTTATTTATTTACTCAACTCGTTCCATATTGTTGGGTGTCTTTTTGACTCTGGTCAAGGTCTATTTCATTTCCTATATCTCTCACATCCTTTGCATCTTTTCACTTGGCAGAGCCCTCTTTGATTTTTCAGTTCAGTTCAGTTGCTCAGTCGTGTCTGACTCTTTGCGACCCCATGAATCGCAGCACACCAGGCCTCCCTGTTCATCACCATCTCTCGGAGTTCACTCAGACTCACGTCCATCAAGTCCGTGATGCCATACAGCCATCTCATCCTCTGTTGTCCCCTTCTCCTCCTGCCCCCAATCCCTCCCAGCATCAGAGTCTTTTCCAATGAGTCAACTCTTCGCGTGAGGCGGCCAAAGTATTGGAGTTTCCGCTTTAGCATCATTCCTTCCAAAGAAATCCAGGGCTGATCTCCTTCAGAATGGACTGGTTGGATCTCCTTGCAGTCCAAGGGACTCTCAAGTGTCTTCTCCAACACCACAATTCAAAAGCATCAATTCTTCGGTTCTCAGCTTTCTTCACAGTCCAACTCTCACATCCATACATGACCACAGGAAAAACCATAGCCTTGACTAGACAGACCTTAGTCAACAAAGTAATGTCTCTGCTTTTGAAGATAGTATCTAGGTTGGTCATAACTTTTCTTCCAAGGAGTAAGTGTCTTCTAATTTCATGGCTGCAGTCACCATCCACAGTGATTTGGGAGCCCAAAAAAATAAAGTCTGACACTGTTTCCACTGTTTCCCCATCTATCTCCCATGAAGTGATCAGAATGGATGCCATGATCTTCATTTTCTAGCTTTAAGCCAACTTTTTCGCTCTCCTCCTTCACTTTCATCAAGAGGCTTTTTAGCTCCTCCTCACTTTCTGCCATAAGAGTGGTGTCATCTGCATATCTGAGGTTATTTATATTTCTCCCGGCAAGCTTGATTCCAGCCTGTGTTTCTTCCAGTCTAGTGTTTCTTATGATGTACTCTGCATACAAGTTAAATAAGCAGGGTGACAATATACAGCCTTGACGTACTCCTTTTCCTATTTGGAACCAGTCTGTTGTTCCATGTCCAGTTCTGTTGCTTCCTGACCTGCATACAGATTTCTTAAGAGGCAGGTTAGGTGGTCTGGTATTCCTATCTCTTTCAGAATTTTGATTTTACGTGTCATAAGATTCCTAGCTCTTTCTCGTCTCTTTTTCTTTCTCTACCAGTGCTAAGAGCCACAACTCCTCAATCCACATTAAAGTTTCTCTTTTCTAATTCTGGACATTCTGCTCTCTTGGACTAAATATTCTTGGTTTCCTGTTTTGTAGAATAAAGACAAACTCTCCAAATTGGCATATATGATTCCCCCTAATGCATAAAAATCCATTCAAATATTTCTCCATTCTAGCCCTACAATAATATTTACAGTATATCATGGGAGCACCATGAGAGATACAACATGAATGGTAAGAAATGAACATTTCTTGTGTTTTTGTCAGACTTGATTATTCACTGATACCTTATAATGCTAGACATATTAATATCTCATTTGCCTTAATCTAGGATGTCAGAGGTCCTTACTTCATAAGATAATCCTAACTGAACTGACAGATATACTGTTTACCTATTTTTTGCACTCAGCATCCCATCAAATTTTCAAAACTCCTTCATGAAACCATCCCATTTGCATCACTCTTACGACACACTCAGATGGCTCCTAGCTTTGCTTCAATCTACTGTAGCACAGTGTTGACCTCACATCTTATTCTTCTTCAGTCTACTGTGTAATATAGCAATTTGTGTGTTTATATCACCCTCTCCATCTCTACAACATGAGGACATATTTCTGGAAAAGAAAGATTTTTTTCAAACCTCAGTTTTAAGTCCTCACTGTATCCATGACATGTGATTTACTAATCTATAAGGTCAGTGAACTTCAAAGGTTCTTCATTTGTTCTTCATTTGGTAACCACTGTTACTATTCTTTATATAGCAGGGCCATTTCTTCAAATGTAACCTTACCTGGAAATCTGTAAAAGATGGGGAAATGGATGCTTTCTGGATGGCAAGGGAGTGATTGTTAAATCCTATCCAAATATCCCCACTTTGGCTATCCCTGACTGACTCTATAGAATATCTATGGCTCTGTTCAATATTGTCTGAAATCTACAGTATTCAATTTATATGTCACAGTCAACCAAGGAGAGAGCTCTCAATGTCACCACCTCTGTTCTTGTTGTTAAGTCCTAAATAAATGGTTGAAATAAATTCTCTGAGACAAATACATGAAGATGTATGTGATCTATTGGTGAGTGTATGTTTCCTCAAATTGCATTGTCCCTATTATTGCCAAATTTTCCCTCTAATAAATACCATCCTCTGCTGGAAATATCTAGACACTGAAGGAAAGAAAGTTAAGCAAGTAACAAAATAGAATTAGATGTTTTGGGCAGTAAATGACTTAGAAATTGCTTACAGGGTTTTTTTCATGTTCTTTTACCTTCTGGAAGAAGAAAGTGAAAACGCAAGAAAGCTGACACTTTACATGCATGAAGGAGACGATGCATGCATCAGTCCCCTATGGAGGGATTGATAGATTGCTTTGGGGCAGAGTATTCTGTCATGTTCTGAAAGGTTTGGGTCATCCCAGGTAGAGGCAGGGGCAGGACTCAGGCAAGAATAACCCTGGCTATGAGGGAAGAGATTGGTGTTGCTGGACAGTGTTCCTGTATGTGGGTGAAAGGTGTCGTTGCCTAAAAGAAGATAATTTGGCTGGATTATGCCCTAAAGAGTTGCCAAACTTTGTTCATCTCTAGAACTATGCCCTTTAGTACAAAGGGATACTCCTAATATAAAGAACAATTTCAGAAAAAAGAGGAGAGAAGGGAAAATGGAAATAAAAGGGAATATGAGATATTTGCTCTTAGGATAATAAAAAAGCATTATATATTAGGGTCCTTAAAAATAACATCTTCTAACAGCATTTTATCCTTCACTACGCAAGTCCTAGACTCACTTTCCCTTTGCTGCTTTTCCTTCCTTCTGTCTTTTGCTTCCTTCTCTCTTATTCATCCCCCTTTCCCTTCTACCTTCTGATCTCCCATTTTCTGTTTACTACAATCACTGCTAGAGCCCTAAAGATGCTGCAACACCAGCCCAGTTACATCACTGACTTCTTAGGAGAGCCAGTCAAGAAGTTGGCCCTCATCCCAGGTTGTTTGGAGGCTGTTGAACAAGCTGAGCAACCCTAATCCAGTCACATTGCTCCATCTCAGTAGAGGCTCAGTCTATTTGGAGGATTTTATAATTCAGGGACCTACTATGGCATGTTTGCAAGGCCATATAATTAATGACAAGTATAGTTACTCTAAAAGGAAGAGAAAATGGTATCTCACTTCTCAGATACATGTGTTTTTAAATCCAGCTTTCTGATCTACTCAGTGTCCATGTGATCAGTTGACAATTGTCCAGAGGCCCCAGGTGGGGACAGATGCACACCAGTATTTCTGCCATTCAATTGTTCAGAGTGTTTATGATACATGGGTTTCCTGTGGGTCAGCTAGTAGGCAGCTCACTGTGGGTTGCTTAATTTTCTCCAGATGGTGCTTGCAGAGTGAGGGAAACAGGCTGTGGTGACTATTGCAGATGGGGAGCTGTGGGTTCCAGAACATTTCCCCTGATTAAAAAGGAAACTATAAAATTGGGGATTCCCAACTTGTTAATGTCCTGGAAAATCACCAGGATGCCCCTCAAGCAAAACACTTGTCAGTCAGGGGTATTTTCAGATCAGTGCATCTGGACCAAGAGAAGGCTACAACAACACCATGTAAGTCAGTGATGTCAGAACTTTCCCATCTCGTTACCATCTACCTTGTTCCAACATGGCCCGAGGAATGAAGATCCCGAGAGGGAGAGAGAAGGAACCTTGCAGCATGGACACATCTGCACTTCCTGGTAGGTCCCCTGGGCCTCAGCAGGGGAGAGGGAAACATTGAATAGGCTGAATATGAGATGGAGATGACACTTGACTGACCAGGACTTGTGAAACCCAGGGTGATGGAATGTGTGGAATGGCTGCAAGTTGATGCAGAAAATCAGAGTGCAGTGGAGTGTGGGTGAAGTCAGCCACTGGAGGAGGATGGAGCCAGTTCACATTTGTATCTCCTATGGTCTCAACATTTTTGTCCCCTAGAAACTTCATATGATGTAATTCTGATTCCCATGGTTATGGCATCCATAGGTGGTGCCATAAGGTGGTGGAGTGAGGTGATGGAGTTATAAGAATGGAGCCTCTTCAATGAGATGAGTGCTTTTATGTATAAAAGACACTCAGAGCTCCCAAACCCTCCCCCCATGTTAGGATACAGTAAGAGGTGTGTGACCAGAAAGGACCCTGCATGTCCATGCTATGGAAATCCATTTCCATTGTTTTTAAGTCTGTGATATTTTGTTATAGCAACCCAGAAGGACTAAGACAGCATCGTAACAATCTTTAGACAGTTCAGTAAATCTCATGCTATTTATACAAAGCTGCAAAGCACTTATATTTTCTGGTGTAACACGGTGATAGTTGGCTGACAGTTCGTGGCTGGCTTTCATAAAGAATCCTGAGTATTCAATCTTCTTGGTGGCATGACCAGAACCATGAACAATTGTCTAAATCTTTGATTCTAATAATTTGACCCGGAATAATTCGCTGTGATTCTTACATAATCTCTGTATGGTCTTCTTTGAAATACCAGGTTCTGCTATTAGTGACTAACTTTAATAGGAGCTTCATTCTCTCAGTTGTAGGGGTGAGTTTTCTTTTGGTTTTCTATTAAATGAAGATAAGAAATGTTAACAAATTGCC
This sequence comes from Oreotragus oreotragus, assembly GCA_006410675.1. Lineage (NCBI taxonomy): Eukaryota > Metazoa > Chordata > Mammalia > Artiodactyla > Bovidae > Oreotragus > Oreotragus oreotragus. The sequence continues at coordinate 46,776 of SJYX01012343.1, forward strand.
CTCTTAGATTTTCACATCTCTACAGAGTCTGTGTTTATTTTTTTAAGAGGAGACCCATTTCAGAGAGCATGCATTAAAAAGCTGCAAACTTCAAAGAAGCTTGCTATGGGATAGATCATTATGACCACCTCAGAGCTCGATGGGATAGATGTGGATTTAGCATGTGTTGGTGATTTGGCACATCAGGATCTTGGTGTAAATGTCAATTTTATGTGTATCCCCTCGCAAGAACCAGAACAGGATATAAAATACAAAAGGATGCCTTTCTTCAATTCTGAAATTCAGCTTGGATGGGATAGATGTGGATTTAGCATGTGTTGGTGATTTGGCACATCAGGATCTTGGTGTAAATGTCAATTTTATGTGTATCCCCTCGCAAGAACCAGAACAGGATATAAAATACAAAAGGATGCCTTTCTTCAATTCTGAAATTCAGCATTGGAAGTTTTGCCCAGTAAGTGCAAGCTTCCAACATCTTTAATTTGACTAGAAAAATAACCTGAATACCCAATAGATAATGACCTCTTGATGCATTTTATAGGTATTTGCTTATTTTTGTCCCTTCTAATTATCAAACTAAAATTTGGGGAAGACATGTGAATAATTAAACTCTCTAGATATGGATTTTGGAACCAGCCTATGAGAAAATGATTAGGAATCTAAAAAGTATAAACATAACTCAAGCTTAGTTTTTACTTTCTCTTTTCTTCCTTCCCACGCCCATCTGTTGATTTGAGGAGAACACAGAAAGTACACAAGTGAAACTTCAATACCAGATGTCCTGGGTTACTTTGAAGAAAATGCTGATCTTGGAAATTCTGTTCTCTAGTTCTCTTACTCTTGAAAACATTTCAACAACCTATGCCAAGGAAGAGGCAAGCTTTTGGTGGAATTGTGTGCAATGCAGGGAAGGCTGCCCATGTCACATATTGCAGTGAAATTCTGATCCCTTTACAATAGAATCTATCACTATGAAAGACTAGGCTCCTGCTTTATGTAGTAGCAGTCTAGCATATCAGTTCCGTTCAGTTGCTCAGTGGTGTCCAACACTTNCACACACATAGGCATGCACACACACACACGCTCACACAAAGGCACACAGGCACTCACAGGCACACACATACACACACGCTCACACAAAGGCACACAGGCACACACAGACACACACAGACACACACACAAAGGCACACAGGCACTCACAGGCACTCACAGGCACACACAGACACACACAGACACACACATAGGCATGCACACACACACACACGGTCACACAAAGGCACACAGGCACACACATACACACACATACACAGGCACACACACATGCTCACACACAGGCACACACAGACACACACAAGCACACACAGACACACACATACACACACAGACACACACAGACCACTCAGTTACAGCCTCTTCAACTCTCGTCTCAACACAGCAGCCAGTATGATTCTTTCAAAACTGAGCCAGATCACATCACTTGTCTGTCAAACTCTCTTATTTGGGAGTGAAAACGAAGGCCCTTACAGCGACCTGCCCAGTCCCTGTGAGCCTGCCCCCGGGGCCCGTCTGCCTGTGTCCTGGGCCCCTTCACACAGCCACAGCGGCCCCTTTGCCGGGGCTCAGACACCTGTCTCCTCTGGGCCTGGAGCCCTCGAGCATCCCAACCTTCCAGAATGGTCTTCTCTCAGACCTCCACACGGCTCCTTCAGGTCACAGGTCAGCGTTTCACGATTTTCCTGATAAGCCTATCTAAAGTTCCCCCGGGAACTGCTTACGCCCCTTCCCTGTCTTGGTTTTATCCACTGCACTTGTCACTTAATTAAATATGCAAGCATTTGCTTCCTGTCTCTCTACTCTGTCTTGAATATAAACTCCATGAAGATCTGGCTTGTCTGACACACACACACACAAAACAGATACACATGGGCATGCAGCTAGCAGCGAGGACAGTAAGAAGTAGCAATAACGCGCATGAATAAAATCTACTGAATGACACATTTTTACATATTTTATAATGAACAATATACTAAGGAAAAGAATACATTGGTAATGGTTTAGCATGCGCTTCGAATGTCCAATACAAATATTTCTAGACTCTACAATGGCCACTCAAGGCGTGAACAGAAGACAAAAAATCACAGAAACTCCACACATAAAAGCAGAAAAGTGTGACTGCCAGTTACGCACTGACTTGAGAATCGTATTGAATCTTCCTCTTTACTTCACAGCCTCTTTCCTTTGTGGTTTTCTTCTTCTCCAATATTTCTATTCAAAACTAGTTTACTAATTGAAGAAGTTCCTGCTTCTTCTAAGAATAATCAGGACCCATGCTGAATATTCAGGATTGACTTTTACAGCAAAATCCAAGCAGAATGATGCTTCTTCCTTGTGCTGCCCACAGGCCCACGGTATCCGTGTGGGGCTGGCTGCTAAACCGAGGAGGCGTCGTGAGGGCCAAGGCCTCCTCAATTCCAGTTAGATCATCATTGTATATGTTCTGCTTCCAGATAATTCAACACAAAACGGTCTCAGCATTCCTTGTCTCTGTCCATTTGGATTCCAAGCTTCTTCAGTGGTGTCTGTATCTTTATTAAAATAAAGTTGAGAGAGGTGTGGGTGGTTTTTAAGACACACTTATTCTGTTTCCAAGGAGCTAACATTAATTGGCCAGCAGATCTCCCCTACAGAATAAAAATGCCTTTGAGGATGTGAATGTGTTAGAATTTTCCCCAAAGAAAGACGGGTGAGAGCAACACTTCCCTTTTCTATTGTTTAAAGAACAAAATATGTTTCTTTTTATCCTCATATAAGAGTTAATGCAATAGTATAATAAAAAGCAGAGATGGAATTTCTTCTGTAAGGGAATTTCAAAGAGACACAACCTCCTTTTGAAAAGCTGAAATGACTTCTAAGTGAAATCTGCTCGATTCGTGGGGTGAGCTGGGTTTTACCCACATCCACCACAAGCTATTGCTTGGCTGACAACTACGCGATTTGTCCAGACTAGAGAGGGTGGTGGGGACCGTGAGGCTACCTTTGCCGGCATGAGAACTGTGACAAAAACTTGCCTTTGAGAGTCTTGATTTTACCGCTTAAAAAAGAGCTTGGCCAGCACAGACTCCTTCTTGTACACTCAGGGCTCCACAGATTAATTCCAGGCTTTTTTGAGGTGAGAGAAATTTCTCTGATAAAAAGTCATTGATGTCTTCATGTCTTTCATCATCTTTAAAGAAAAAGCTGTACCGCAACGTTTCCTAAAACCTACATCTAATGGAATGTCATATTCTTTGTTTTACAGTGTGGATCTGAGAAGAGAACAGCCTGGCTTTTTTTTTTTAATAATGAAAAGCAGAGTTTTAAACATTTTAAAAAAATAAGAAAAAAGCAATATGTTATGGAATATTAGTGTTATGGTATATTGAGGCAATTATTTTTAAAACAGAAAAATAAAGTGATCAGGGTTTTTCAAAAGAAGAATATATGGATTCATTTAAGGAAAAACCATTTTTATGGATGCCCAGCATTTTTTGTATTACTCTTATTATGATGGTGCTTGAACAGGCATAAATATAAGCCAACTATTGACCCTTTATAGTAGCAGTTATACAGCAAATAATGAAAAGAAACATGCATAACTGGAACAGATGAAAGAGATCTTTATTTGCAGCATCACCTTAATAAACAATGATGTTTTGCTGAGATTAATCTCTCTCTTAAAGACACGCCATCCTAGGTGGTGAGGGCCTGTTCCCGTGGCTCACACAGACCCAAGTCCATGCGCTCTGAAAAGCTGCTTCTCTCTCCCCTGTTTACTTTCCAAGCATGGCCTCCACCAGCTCTCACCCGGTGCCAATGCATCGCTTAGTCACAGACCTCCTCTCTTCTTCCTCTTTACTTTCAGCAGTTACACGGCTACGCCTCTCCACCGAGAACACAGTACTAGCTTAGTGTCCAAATCACATGGCTCGGTTGGTTCTAAGCTGGCTGTCTAGTCGATCCAAAAAAAAAAATTAAGGCAATATTTTAAAATGCTGCTACAGAGGGCATTCCCTGGTGCTCTAGCGGTTAGGGGTTCTCCAGGCGAGAATACTGGAGGGGACTGCCATGTCCTCCTCCAGGGGATCTTCCCAACTCTACAGTGGAAACCATATCTCTTTCATCTTCCCTGATGGCTCAGACAGTAAAGAACCTGCCTGCAATGCAGGAGACCTGGGTTCGATTCCCAGCTTGGGGAGATCCTCTGGAATACGAGATGACAACCCACTCCAGTGCTCTTGCCTGGAGAATCCCATAGACAGAGGAGTTTAGAGGGTTGCCAGTCCATGGAGTAGCAAAGAGGCAGACACGACCGAGCAACCAGCACTTTTGCTGTCACTGGTGGTTAGGACTCAGATCACACAACCAGCGCCTGCGGATCATGGAAAAAGCAAGAGAGTTCCAGAAAAACATCTACTTCTGCTTTATTGACTACACCAAAGCCTTTGACTGTGTGGATCACCACACACTGTGAAAAACTCTTGACAAGATGGGAATGCCAGACCACCTGGCCTGCCTCCTGAGAAGTATGTATGCAGACAAGAAGCAACAGTTAGAACCGGGCATGGAACAATGGACTGGTTCCAAACTGGGAAAGTAGTATGTCAAGGCTGTACATTGTCAACCTGCTTATTTAACTTACATGCAGAGTACATCATGGGAAATGCCCAGGTGGATGAAGCACAAGCTGGAATCAAGATTGCTGGGAGAAATATCAATAATCTTAGATATGCAGATGACACCACCTTTATGGCAGAAAGCAAAGAGAAACTAAAGAGCCTCTTGATGAAAGTGAAAAATGAGAGTAAAAAAATGCTTAAAACTCAACATTCAAAAAATTAAGATCATGGCATCCAGTCCCATCACTTCATGACAATTAATGAGGAAAAAACAGAAATAGTGAGAGATTTTATTTTCTTGGGCTCCACAATCACTGCAGATAGTGACTGCAGCCGTGAAATTAAAAGATGCTTACTTATTGGAAGAAAAGCTATAACCAACCTAGGCAGCATATTAAAAAGCAGAGACNCACAAGCTGGAATCAAGATTGCTGGGAGAAATATCAATAATCTCAGATATGCAGATGACACCACCTTTACGGCAGAAAGTGAAGAGAAACTAAAGAGCCTCTTGATGAAAGTGAAAAATGAGAGTGAAAAAATGCTTAAAACTCAACATTCAAAAAATTAAGATCATGGCATCCAGTCCCATCACTTCATGGCAATTAATGAGGAAAAAAACAGAAATAGTGAGAGATTTTATTTTCTTGGGCTTCACAATCACTGCAGATAGTGACTGCAGCCGTGAAATTAAAAGATGCTTACTTATTGGAAGAAAAGCTATAACCAACCTAGGCAGCATATTAAAAAGCAGAGACATTACTTTGTCAACAAAAGTCTGTCTAGTCATAGCTATGGTTTTTCCAGTAGTCAGGTATGGATGTGAGAATAGGACTATAAATGAAATTAAAAGATGCTTACTTATTGGAAGAAAAGCTATAACCAACCTAGGCAGCATATTAAAAAGCAGAGATATTACTTTGTCAACAAAAGTCTGTCTAGTCATAGCTATGGTTTTTCCAGTAGTCAGGTATGGATGTGAGAATAGGACTATAAAGAAAGCTGAGCACCAAAGAATCGATGCTGTTGAACTGTGGTGTCGGAGAAGACTCTTGAGAGTCCCTTGGACCGCAAGGAGATCAAACCAGTCCATCCTAAAGGAAATCAGTCCTGAATATTCATTGGAAGGACTAATGCCAAAGCTGAAGCTCCAATCCTTTTTCCACCTGATGTGAAGAACTGACTCATTGGAAAGAACCCTGGGAAAGATTGAAGGCAGGAGACGGGGATGACAGAGGTTGAGACGGTTGGATGACATCACTGACTCGATGAGCATGAGTTTGAGCCAGCTCTGGGAGGTGGTGATGGACAGGGAGGTGCCGGGGTCCAGCCCCAGTGGATCCAGGGTGATTCGAAGGGTGAACGGCGCAGGCGAGGAAAAACTTATTTATTTATTTAATTAGAAGTATAAGATTAGATTAGGAAGAAATAGTGTAGTAGGAAAATTAAGTGGAGAAAAGAGGCTGAATAACTTGGTTTACGAGGAAAGCCAATAAAATCTCAGAACAGGAGATTTGCACCATCTACGTTGGGCCACCGGTGCCTGTTTGAATATCGGAGAGTGCCCTGCCTTGGGCTCTCTCTCTTACAGAACTTAAAAGCTGGGACAAGTAAGTAGACATGGTGAGCCTCCATGGTCCAGATGGGAATTCAGCCTGAAATTAGAGTAAAGAGGAGACACAGGGGAAACCAGTCCTTCCAATGACTTGCCTGGCCCCTGTTGTCTAGAAAGGCCTTTTATACCTTTTTGATTGTACATAGAGATCAATGGGTAATACAAAATTATGCAGCATTAGCAGCCCAGACTCTTATCAAACCAGGCTTTTCTCTCTGCATACCTAGTTATATACACAAGTCTTAGGTGATTTACATCATCTTCTGGCCAGAGGGCCAATTAACATTTTACAGCCCTTTTCTGATAAGGATTTGTCAACCAGAAGGCTTATTTGTATTGATCTTCCCAAAGTCTGGTGCCACTCTCAGAAAGCACTAAATAAAGTTACATTCTTACATAGCAAAGATACAGCAATTTATAACAAGTAAAAGGAGTACAGTGGTTTATTAAAAAAGAAAAGTAATTAACTCAAAAGTCTAGTGTTGCTAACATCAAAACTACTATATACCTTTTTCCATATCCCGATTACATTGATTAATATCCTCCCAGGCACCTAAAAGATAAAGAATATGGAGGCCTGGCAGCAATCATTGAGTCAACAGTGAAATCCATCACCAATATGATTTTTAGCTCTTTAGAAAAGGCTCTGTATCTTTAAGATGCTTTAAGCTTTGTGCTTCTCGTGGTTGTGGGGGGGGGGGGCTGTAAGCAATTCACAAGCTGTAAAAAGTCCAGGGGAACCTGTAGGCAAGCTAGAGAGTTATCAGACGGGGTTTGAACTGAAATATTCCTGTCAAATGCAGAAGACTGAAGCCTTGAGTTGACTTTTTCCAGAGTGTGTCAGAAGAGTGGAAAAGCACAATACAACAAGGCAGGCAGATTCTGGGTTTTGGGGTGCATGCTCAGGAAATTCCAGGGGGAAACCCTGAGGCCTGACTCGCCTTGCCCATCAGGCCTCTCCACATGACCTTGTCACGGGTGGGGTTCCTCATGCTGGCTCCCGGCAGGGAAGCCTGGCGTGCTGCGGTCCATGGGGTCCAAAGAGTCGGACACGACTGAGCGACTGAACTGACTGCCTGAGGACTCAGCGCTCTCACAGCTGGGGCCAAGTTTCAATCTTTGGTTGGGGAACTAAGATTCCATAAACTGCATGGTGCAGCCAAAAGTAAGTATGTAAATCAAAATAAAATAAATACAAAATCCTGTTAGAGAACACTTCTGCAGACCCCAGATAGATTGACACTGACGTCCTAGCTCGTCTCAGGCTGGCGAATCAATGATTGAAACATACCAGGTTTTCATCTTTCTCCTTAGTTCTTCTTTCTTTGCAATAAGTTCTTCTCATTTGCGGTCTAGAAAACTGCTAGTCACCCTGCAGGATCCCCCCACGAATGTCACCACTCTGCAAAGTCTAACAGCTCAGGTGTGTACGTGCACACACACGTGTGCACGTACACACCAGGTGGAGTCAGCCTTCACAGTCTGCCTGGCCCTGGGGTGGTGCTTCTCATGGCTGACCATTCCCCCCATTTGTATCTCCCCCAGCCCCTCGATCTGTCCACAAACTTAGGAAGAAGGAGCCCCGTTTCTTCATCTCTGTCTTACTAGAGCCAGGCATTGACAGGCTCTCAAGAAAGGCTGAATGAATGAACTGTCACGGGATGGTCAACTGTATGCACCAGCTTAGCCCAGATGGGCGGTCAGACATCTTTTCTGGGTGTTTCTGTGAGATTACTTCTGGAAGAGATTAGCGTTTGAATCTGTAGACCCAGTAACACGGGTGGGCAACATCAAGTCCCCTGAGGGCTCGAGTAGACCAATAAGGCAGAGGAAAGGGGAATTCTTGCTGTCCCCTTCAGCCGGCCATCCATCTTCTCCTGCCTTAGGAGGTGCGAGCTCCTGGTTCTCAGGCCCTCAGACTCCGGGGCTCACACCAGCGGCCCCTGTGGTTCTCAGGCCTTGGCGAGTGGGCGCGGTTGAACCACCAGCTCTTCCGGCTCTCAAGCCCGCACGTGGCGGGTAGCGGGATTCCCCTGCCAACATGATGACATGACTGCCAACTGCCCTCACAGATCTCCTTAGATGCCTGCGTATGCGATGGGCGTGTTTCCCTGGAGACCCCTAACTAACACACGCCAGGACACACACGTGTCGGTAAAACTCAGAATGCAACCAGCAAGCAATCAAAATGCAGAGGAGCCAGGGGATGGGTGGTGGGCGCTTGTGGGCCCTCCCCTGCCCGCCCAGACCAGGAAGACGCGGGCTGCTCGTCAGGATTCTCTTCTCTTCCCAGCAGACGTTCCGAGTGGTTCTTGCAGCCACGCACCCTGCTGCTCACGCCATGCCTCTCCAATAAATTCCTCATAAACTGAAGCTCGGGAGCAAGAAGCCCCGCCAGGCAGTTGTTTTGCCTCCAGGCCTGAGTGGAGACAGGGTGTGCTGGTTTCCTGGGGGGAGCAGGTGGCAGGAACCTGGGAGTAATTCTCCTTAGACAGGGGCCGAGCTGCTTCCCACTGACTGCCTTGGAACAGCCTGCTGGGACCTCCAGCCCCAGGGAGGGGGTCCAGATGGAAACGGGTTGGGGTGATTGCACCCAGGCTCCAGGGTGACTTCAGGTCTGAGTTCCAGTGTGCAGAGAGGGCCTGGGACCCATAAAAGGACAGGAAGACAACATGGCAGCATTTCAAATTTGAGAACATCTGCTTGATATTTGTTAAATAAATCTAGCATTTGTGGAGAAGACCTGACTGCTGCCCCAGGTGCCTCCAGACCATCAGTAGACGTGACGGTGGAGTCTGGGCTCCTCAACCTCCCGGGCCCACCTGTCAGCAAGTCTGGGCAGAGCCAGTCACAGGTTCATAGACACAGTATCTTTGTGCTACTGATTTACAACTTGACTGCAACCTGGTCAGATAGCACGGGCTTGTTGCTGCTGTTCACTCACTAAATTGTGTGTGACTCTCTGTGATCTCACGGCTGCAGCACGCCAGGCTTCCCTGCCCTTCACCATCTCCCAGAGTTTGTTCAAACTCAGGTCTATTGAGTCAGTGATGCCATCCAACCATCTCATCCTCTGTTGCCCCTTTCTCCTCCTGCCTTCAATATTTCTCAGCATCAGCGTCTTCTTTTCCAGTGAGTCAGTTCTTCGCATCAGGTGGCCAAAGCATTGGAGCTTTAGCTTCAGCATCAGTCCTTCCAGTGAATATTCAGGACTGATTTCCTTTAGGATAGACTGGTTGGATCTCCTTGCAGTCCAAGGGACTCTCAAGAGTCTTCTCCAGCATCACAATTTGAAAGCATCAATTATTCAGCACTCAAAAAAAACTCAATTAAAAAAAAAAAAAAACACCTTTTCTTATTGTCCAGCTCTCACATACATACATGACTACTGGAAAAATCATAGCTTTGACTATATGGACCTTTGTTGGCAAAGTGATGTCTCTGCTTTTTAATAAGTATCTTGGTTTGCCATAGCTTTTCTTCCAAGAAACAAACATCTTTTAATTTCTTCTCACACATGAGTTCATTTCTAATAACCCCAAACTTAACAAATATACTTGTTCAACCATAAAATTGAGAAAAATTCATTTCAGTCCCCGACGCCTTCCTCTTGCTCCCCTCTGATGAACAGGCGTCTGATGAGCCCCTCAACAGGCAGAGCTGTGCCTCCCTCACCCCTCCGTGTTCCCTGCTGCACAGCCTCCAGCCCCGTTAATCAAGGATATGGCACCTCATAAACCTGCCAGCCCCTCCCAGCTCGCCGGACTGTCGTGCAGATTTACGGAGTGACTCGGGGTGACTGCTCTGCGGGCAGCAGAGGCTCACACGTGGACCAGAGCAGCACCAGGGCGGGGGTCTGTGCCAGCGCTTGGGGCCAGGCCGTTAAGTGGAACCAACTCTTGTCTCCAGGACGATCAGGAGGCGGGATGCTCTCTGCCTCACTTTTTTGGTTCTGTGGTGCTTTTACTTTGCCTGCAGCATCATGTACAAGATCTAACCAAAGACAATCAGCAAAAGAGGTGTATGTTTACGAGGTAAACAGCAGACAGTGATACTTGGAAAGTCATGAATGGGAACAAGATGCCTCCATCGGGTATCACCCCCAGCAGCCGGGTCCCCCTCCAGGCACCTTTCTACCCAGCTCCAGACTTGCCAGGGCAGCAGGGTCCACGCTCCTGCCCTCAGCTGTTGTGACCTTGGCCTCTGGGTTGCTCCTGACCCTGGTGCTCCCAAGACGCTGCTGCACCAGCACTTCTGGCATCAGTTGATCCTCAAACCACCACTGAGGGGCAGAGTCCAGATGAGCATCCCTGTCTGAGATGGAGAGACTGAGGCTCAGGGAGATGGAGCTACACCTGTTGGCAGAATCTGGCCTTTCAACTGGCAGTTCAGTGCCCTGTGCCCCCGGCCCTCTGCTACGGATCAGAGGCACTGGCTGAAAATAAACCACCTCACATGTTGACTCACCCCCCGCCTTGTCCCAGAGACCCTGCTGGCTGACCAAACAGAGCAGAACCTGGTCAAAGACCCCCACCCCGGCCCCTCAAGGCCTGGCCCTTGGGGAGCTCTCAGGGGACAATGGGAGCATCAGGACTCCCAAGGAAGGCAGCCTGCCGGCTCCAAGGCACAGGTCACATCCCAGATGCCCATTCACTGGGCTCTGGGCTCAGCCCCCCATTCCCGCAGTCAGAGAGGGCCCTGGCCTCCTGCGCCTGCATGGCTCCAAGCTCAGCTCCAGCGTGGCTGGTGCACAGGGTGTTCGTGGACTTACATCAAGAAAGCCACCGGGGCAGGGCACAGAGGTCCCACGTGTGCACCGGGCCTCTCCCTTGGGGCAGGCAGGGCAAGGGCTGTCTTCACCCAGCATGCAGACCCCTCCAGAGAGAGGCCAGTCCCGCCCCTGGGGGCCCGGAGTTCAGAGGGGGACTCGTGGGGACACATGTGGGGCCTCCTGGGGACAGAGCACAGTGGTGGGTGTGTCTTCACCAGGAGTGACGGGCAAGGTGGGGGCCAAGCAGGGACCTCCGCCAGTCATCAGAGCTGAGGGAGGTTCAGGGAGATGAGGGCCAGCCCAGGATCAGAGAGGTGGGAAGTGCTGCCCGTAGAGGAAGGAGGAGAGAGCGGGGCTCAGCTGCAGGCACAGGCCGTGGTGGGGGAGTGAGGGCCGTCAACCTGGCCGCAAGCAGGACCGCGTGGTTGGGGAGGCCACCCTCAGGGGCAGAGGAGGGGGAGCAGCAAGGGTCTGTCTGGGTTCAGAGCAGTCATCAGGGCCCGGGGTGGGGCACCGGTCAGTGGGTGGAACTGGACTTGAGGACAGGGTGGGCACAGCTGGGCGGGCAGGCGGGACAGCCCGCTCAGAGGGGAGGGGGACTCGATAGCAGTGGGTGATGGAAGGGCAGGGGAGGGCAGACCCCCATGCGTCTGGCCATGCAGCAGTGGAAGGGATGCCCCAGAGACCGGGTCTGCAGAGCTGGCCCCAGGCCCTGACTCGCCCGTGCACCTCAGCCCACCCGGCACTGGCACAGTGGCTGTGGACGTGCGCCCCGGTGTCCGGTGGCTGCAGCTCCAAACCGTGGCTGGTGCAGGCCACCCACAAACCAGTGACTCAGTTGGGCCATCTATACAGAGACAACCAATCGTTTCCTCCTCTGGACACTGAGGACACATAATCCGGCCCGGGAACTGGGAAGCCCCCCTCGTGGTCACCGTCTGGGCTCACTGAGAATGGAGGATGCAGGCGTGCTCCCCCCACCCCCTTAGAAAGACCACCAACCACGGACCTGACCCCTCGGCCAGCAAGTGCCTCGACTGCACCCACAGAACGTGCATGAAGAGAGAGCCGGACGTTTCCTCCTCTGGACACTGAGGACACATAATCCGGCCCGGGAACTGGGAAGCCCCCCTCGTGGTCACCGTCTGGGCTCACTGAGAATGGAGGATGCAGGCGTGCTCCCCCCACCCCCTTAGAAAGACCACCAACCACGGACCTGACCCCTCGGCCAGCAAGTGCCTCGACTGCACCCACAGAACCTGCATGAAGAGAGAGCCGGTGTGTTTCAGCTCCCGTCTCCTCCCTCACTCCTGAGACTGCCATTGGAGGGCTCCTGTGGGTGCCCCCGCCCTCCTGTAACCAGGCTCAGCCAAGGGTGCACCCCGAGGATGAGGCACGCATCCAGGGACCCGAAGTCCTTGAGCAGAACCCCAGGGAGACGGGGCCTCATGGTGGAGGAGGTGTGGAGGTGCAAGGCCTCTGATGACAGAGGGGATGGTGGGTAGCCTGGGGAGAGCCCTGGGGAAGCGCCAAGCACAGGGGGAGTGCCAAGCACCAGGAAGCTGCTGCCTCCAGATGGGACCAAGGTCTGCGCAGGAAGGGAGGAGGTGGGCAGTGCCGGATGGTGGGACTCAGAGCTGGAGGCCAGAGAGGCAGGGAGCAGCTCGAGGAGGCGTGGGGTGGGAGGCCCTGAACCACTGGGAGCAGCGAGGCCACTGGGGCCCGCAGCAGGCAGAGGGGGAAGGGAACGGGGGGTCAGGCGTGAGGACAGTGCAGAAGGAGCGTGGTCATCGGACAGGGCTGTGAGTGCTGGCTTGGGACTCAAGACGCTCACAGGTTAGGACCCCGGGGGGCCAAGAGAGGGCCATGGACACTGGACCCATGGGTGCCCCACTGGAGGAGGGAAAGGCTGGCCAGGGCCCTTGGCTCCGTGACCAGGACCCTTCTGGAAACGCTTTGACCAGCTAGGTACAGGGTTGCACCGGTCTCCAAAACCCTCTGATGTCTCTGGAGCAAAGCACCTTGTAATTACAAGGTGGTTTCACTGGAGTTTTCAGCTCAGCAGGCTGTGCCCTTCTAGGAGTTCGGGACACATGGCATGTTGTGGGTGCCCACTGACGTCTTCCTGAATGAGCGGCACCGACGATGATCTCCCCTCGCTCAGCTGGAGCGGGGGAGGTTTCCGAGGGCAGGACCTGTCTGCCGGCTCCTTGGTTTACTCCTGGATGTCCTCTGTGGCCCATGGCCACCGACCATCAGCGGCCACCTGCACTTTGCATTAGCCAGTGCGCCTCTCCTGCAGCCCGTTAATCAGCCTTGAATACGGGACTTAACACCACCCCGAGCCATTTGTCTGCCAGGCCCGGGTTTCGGGCTCCTCAGCCTCCCCCGGGGAAGTTGAGGAAATCATTAACACCTACCCCAACGCAGCCGAGCTAGCTTTCTGCTCTACGCATTAGTCAGATGGCCCGGGCCCCATGTCTGCTCCCCGAGCCCCCCCGCTTCCCACCGCGGACATGGAGGGACCCACTCACGCACCTGAGGCTTCAGGGGCAGGTGTTTCTTGACCATCAGCAACAGTCTGGTCACACACCCCACAGCCTTTTCAGTCCCCTGGGAAGACACCTCTGATGGCATCTAAAGAGCTGGAGGCTGGGTCTGCATGAGCTATTAGCCCACTGCCTGGCGTGGACTTACCAACTGTTCCAGAGAGGTTTCTGCTGGGTCCTGTCTCCAGTTTCAGATGAACATCTGAAGCCCCAGGAGAATACGGGCCCAGGCAAGTGTCAGGATGCTCTGCAGGGCTCCCAGCCCGCAGATCCAGGTGTTTCCATGGCAACCTGTCTGGGGGCAGAGGGCCGGGTGGCTGGTCCCCTCCTGGGTGGTGAGTGGGACTTCCATCTGATTCCACTCCAGCTTCACGTCCCAGTGAGAACTTCCCGGCTGGGCCCTGACACCTTGAGAGACCCTGCCGGCTTGCCCCTGTAAGTCACCACATTTGGTGGGGGGGTGGGGCTTAGGGCACAGGATGGATACCCAGAGCCATCTGGGGGCTGCATGGCCACAGGAGCAGGGCCGTGCGGATCAGGAGTGCCTGGTGTCAACGAGACCAGGCTGAGCTGAAATGGGCTCCAGTCTGGCTCTGCTGCACGACCCAGGACGAGTCATTCTGCCTGGGCCGCAGTGTCCCCCTCTGTCTGGTGGGAATTTCCACCCACTGAATTGTTTCTGCTTGAATGTGATGCCTGTCATATCAGTTGATAGAACCCAGGCTGGTGGTGTCGTTTTGAGGCTGGCTAATTCTGCTGTGTTCTGTGGTCTCGTCTGTATGCTCAGCCATGTCCCCGAGTGGATGCGTCAGTGCGAGCCCACGGCTGACCATGTCCACAGTGCAGGGTGTCTGGATCGGGCGGCTTCCCACTCCCCAACCACTCCCCCCACCCCCTGCACACACATGTGATTTCAGATTGCACCTGCCTCTCTTCTGTTCTGTGTGGTGTCTGAAGCTGTGATTATGTGCTTCTGGAATTCCTCCCTTCCAGATCTCCAGTACCAGCATCTGGTACAGAAAGTGCTGCGATCTTGTGATGGTCAAAGGTTCCCCTCCTTCCAGTTTCTCGAGACTGCTGCTCTTCCAGCTGGACGCCCCTGCCTTGGAGAGAGAGACACACACCCATGGAAGAGGGTCTGGAGACAGGGGTCTCCTTCCAGCTCTGTCCTCAGTCCTCAGAGGAATCTGATCTATAAAGTGAGGGGTTGCAGGAAGGCTAAGGGTCTGGGATTCTCCACACACCCCTTAGATCATCCACTCAGAAATATTTACCAAGCACTGACCTCCCCTGTTCTGTGTCTAATCCCCATAAGGGATTAAGCAAGAAGACCTGAGCCCTCCCCCAGCCCTGAGGGCTCTGTCTCCAGAACTACCCTCAACTTGTGCTTAACTGGGATTTGCTGATTAGACCGCAAAAGTGATGTCCCACAATACACATTGCTCAGCATCACCCAATTTGTTCTAGAAGTTCCTGTAGGCAACACAGGCAACCACGTATATTTAAAACAAGATTGGTCAGCAGACTTTATTTTCCTGGGCTCCAAAATCACTGTGGATGGTGACTGCAGCCGTGACATTAAAAGACACTTGCTCCTTGGCAGAAAAGCTATGATCAACCTAGACAGCATATTAAAAGGCAGAGCCATTACCTTGCCAACAAAGGTCCGTCTAGTCAAAGCTATGGTTTTTCCAGTAGTTATGTATGGATGTGACAGTTGAACCATAAAGAGGACTGAGCAACGTAGAACTGCTGCTTCTGAACTGTGCCGTTGGAGAAGACTCTTGAGAGTCCCTTGGACTGCAAGGCGATCCAGCCAGTCTGTCCTAAAGGAGATCAGTCCTGAATATTCTTTGGAAGGGCTGATGCTGAAGCTGAAGCTCCACTCCTTTGGCCACCTGATATGAAGAGCTGACTCACTGGAAAAGATCCTGATGCTGGGAAAGATTGAAGGCAGGAGGCAAGGGAGAAACAGAGGATGAGGGGGTTGGATGACATCACCTACTCAATGGACCTGAATCTGAGCAACCTCTGGGAGAGAGTGAAGGACAGGGAGGCCTGGCGTGCTGCAGGCCATGGGGTCGCAAGGAGTCGGCCACGACTGGGCGACCGAACAACAAGGCCTGCAGAGAGGAAGAAACGGCAGTGGCTGCTTGCCTTAGACCTTGAACAGTGAGTCCTTTCACAGTCCTCGAGGCGTCCTCCAAATCAGCCCCGCTATCACGAGAAACTGACACGTCCAGTAAATCTCCAGCAAAAACGGCAGGGGCTGCAAAACAAGCGGTTTGGGTTTCCCTTCCTCCTGAAGGGGACGCTCAGGAGGGGGTCCTGCTGCTCTGGGCCGGGGCCCCCTTCTTCCCTGGACAGTGGAGACATGGAGCCTTGCTGAGGGCGCCTTACTCCGCAGGATCACACCGAGAGGTGTCACCGCCGGAAGGGGCCCCGTGAAAGATCCGCTTGACAAGCACGGGGCATCCGGAGGCTCGCGCAGCATTTCAGCAGTGCTCCTGACATTCAGCTCCAATGATAACAGGACAAAGTAACACAAGTCAGGAGGAAGGCCTGCTCTTCCAAATGCCGCCGTGAGGGGTAACGCCAGAGAGCCGTCCGCACACCGGCTGTTTCCTCTGTTCCCACTCAGCTGAGGGCATGTTCTCTATGAAAAGAGTGAAAAAATACGCAGGAGGGAAGAACGCCTTGAGAGGTCCAGAGACATACGAGAAGCGAAAGGTCTTCTCTTTAACTCGAAAGCAATTAGAAGAAATTAAAACAATTAGGGCAGAAGGCAGCGAATTTAAACACAGAAAACTGATAAAGAAAAATCAACAAAACCAAAATATGGTTCTTTGAAAAGACCAACAAATTTGACAAGCTGCTAGCCAGGCTAACCAAAAAAAAGAGAGAGAGAGAGGACACAAATTACTAATAGTAGAAATGAAAGAAGGATCGTCTCTACTGGTCTCCTGCACTTTAGAAGGATGATAAAAGAATATTTGAACAACTCTTTACTCACAAACTTCTTGCCTGTAATAAAGCAGATCACTTTCTTAGAAGACAAGAGAGATGCCTCTCTTCTTTTCTCCAAAAGCAGAGTGAACTTGGTTTGTGGTTTTCATCCTAAGAAGAGAGACAGACAGCCAGACAGACCTAATACACTCCACAAAAATTAACTCAAAGTGAATCATAGAGTTATATGTAAAATGCAAAACTGCAAAATTTTTAGAATATTACATGGGGGAAAATCTAGGCAGTGTTGGGTTTGGTGATGAGCTTTTAGATATAACATCACAAGCACAGTTCATAATAGAAAGACAGATATCAGGCTTTATTAAAATTTTAAGACTTCTACTTTTACAAAGTCATTATTAACAGAATGAAAAGACAACAACAGATTGAAAGGAAAATATTTGCAAAACACACATCTAATGACTTACATCCAATACAAAGAGTACCTAAAACTTAAAAGTAAGAAAAAGTTCAATTTTAAAGAAGACAAAAAAATCTAAACCTCTCATGAAATCAGGCGTACAGATGGAAACTCAGCATATAAACAGATGCTCATATCCTTTGTTGTTGTTGTTTTTTTTTTTTTTAGACGCTCATGTCCTTTGTCACTGGGGAGTTGTAGACTGAAATAGCAAAGAGACACAACAGCACAGCTGTTCGTTGTTCAGTCCCTAAGTCAAGCACGACTCTCAGGACCCCATGGACTGCACGCCAGGCCTCCCTGTCCCTCACCATCTCCTGGAGCTCATCCAAGTTCATGTCTGTTGAATTGGTGATGCCATCCAACCATCTCATCCTCGGCCGCCCTCTTCTCTTTTTGCTTCAGTCTTTCCCAGCATCAGAGTCTCTTCTGATGAGCTGGCATTTCGCACCAGGTGGCCAAAGTATTGCAAGTTCAGCTTCAATATTAGTCCTTCTAATGAGTATTCAGGGTTCTCCAGCAACAGAGTTCAAAAGCATCAGTTTTTCAGCGCTCAGCCTGCTTTATGGTCCAACTCTCACATCCATGCATGACTACTGAAAAGATCATAGAATTTACTATATGGACCTTTGTCAGCAAAGTAATGTCTTTGCTTTTTAATATGCTGTCTAGGTTTGTAATAGCCTTCCTTCCAAGAAGCAAGCATCTTCCAGTTTCATGGCTGCAGTCAGAGAGAATGGCTAAAATCCAAAAATCTAACAATCCCAAATGCTGATCAGGATACAGAGCAATAGGAACTTACATTCATTATTGGTGAAAATGCAAAATGGTGCAGCCATTTAGAAGGCACTTCAGAGGTTTCTCACAAAGCTACAGTCTTACCATATGATGTAGCAAGGATGCTCCTTGGAATTCACAACTGGAAACTGATGTCCACACAAAACCTAAATACAAATATTTATAGAAACTTTATTTATAATTGCCCCAAACCAGAATCAGCCAAGATGTTCTTCAGTAAGTAAATGGATAAACAAACCGTACATCCATACAAGTGGATATTATTCAGCAATAAAAATAAATGGTCTATCAAACCATGAAAAGACAGGGAGGGACTTTAAAGGGTATTCCTAGATCAAAGAAGTCGGTCTGGAAAGTCTACATACTGTATGACTCCAACGACATGACAGTCCAGAAAAGGCAACGCCATGTGACAGTGTGGTGGCTGCCAGAAGTTTGGGGGAGGTAGGGAGGGGTGAATGGGTGAAAGGCAGGGGGTTTTCAGGCAGTGCAGCATGCTACTGCAAGGTCAGACGCATGGCATGATGCACCTGTGGAAAGCTAGAAAACTTCATAACCCAGAGTGAACTGTGATGGATGCTAATTTAAAAACAACTGTTTAGCAACTGGAGGAATCCCAGGGAAAAAATGCAGACTTTGATAAGAGAACAAAAGCATGTTATAAACATATGACAGCCTCACTGAAGAGGTGATGAGAAAGGGCTGACTTAAGGTGGGAAATAAACGGAGCCAGTGAGGCCACAGCAAAAGGGGCTGCGTGGAGAGAAGGGGGCCTCCGGCACTGCTGGTGGGAATGCCAATTGGTGCAGCCACTATGGAGATCAGCACGGAGGTTCCTGGGAAACTAAAAATAGAACTGCCACACGATCCATCACAGTCCCACTACTAGACATAATCCTGAGAGAACCACAACACAAAAAGACGCGTGTGTCCCTAGACATAATCCTGAGAGAACCACAACGCAAAAGACTCGCGTGTCCCAATGTTCACCACAGCTCTCTTTACAATAGCCAGGTTATGGAAGCAACCTAAATGTCCATCAACAGATGAATGCACTTGGCCTTAAAAAGGAACAAAATTGTGTTATTTGTAGAGACATGGATGAACCTAGAGAGTGTCATAAGGAATGAAGTATGAAAGAGAAATACAGTCGTTGTATATTAACGCATACATGTGGAATCTTAAAAAACGGTACAGATGAACCTATTTGGCAGAAATAGAGACACAGACACTTGCTCCTTGGAAGAAAAGCTATGGCAAACCTAGACAGCATATTCAAAAGCAGAGACGTTACTTTGCCAAGAAAGGTTCATATAATCAAAGCTATGGTTTTTCCAGTAGTCATGTACGGATGTGAGAGTTGGACCATGAAGAAGACTGAGTGACAAAGAATTGATGCTTTTGACCTGTGGTGCTGGAGGAGACTCTTGAGAGCCCCCTGGACTGCAAGGAGATCCAACCAGTCCCCCGTAAAGGAAATCAGTCCTGAATATTCATTGGAAGGATTGATGCTGAAGCTGAAGCTCCAATACTCTAGCCACCTAGAACTGACACATTAGAAAAGACTCTGATGCTGGGAAGACTGAAGCCAGGAGGAGAAGGGGGCAACAGAGGATGAGATGGTTGGATGGCATCACCAACTCAGTGGACTTGACTTTGAGCAAGCTCCGGGAGACAGTGGAGGCCAGGGAAGCCTGGCGTGCTGCAGTCCATGGGATTGCAAAGAGTCAGACATGACTGAGTGACTGAACAACATAGAGAACAGACATGCAGACCCGGAGAGGGAAGAAGAGGGTGGCAACTGGGAGATTAGGATGGACCTCTATACACTGCTATCTGTGAAAGAGATAGCTGTTGTACGGCACAGGGAGCTCAGCTCGGTGCTCTGTGACCTAGAGAGGTGGACNACTACTGGAAAAATCATAGCTTTGACTATATGGACCTTTGTTGGCAAAGTGATGTCTCTGCTTTTTAATAAGTATCTTGGTTTGCCATAGCTTTTCTTCCAAGAAACAAACATCTTTTAATTTCTTCTCACACATGAGTTCATTTCTAATAACCCCAAAATTAACAAATATACTTGTTCAACCATAAAATTGAGAAAAATTCATTTCAGTCCCCGACGCCTTCCTCTTGCTCCCCTCTGATGAACAGGCGTCTGATGAGCCCCTCAACAGGCAGAGCTGTGCCTCCCTCACCCCTCCGTGTTCCCTGCTGCACAGCCTCCAGCCCCGTTAATCAAGGATATGGCACCTCATAAACCTGCCAGCCCCTCCCAGCTCGCCGGACTGTCGTGCAGATTTACGGAGTGACTCGGGGTGACTGCTCTGCGGGCAGCAGAGGCTCACACGTGGACCAGAGCAGCACCAGGGCGGGGGTCTGTGCCAGCGCTTGGGGCCAGGCCGTTAAGTGGAACCAACTCTTGTCTCCAGGACGATCAGGAGGCGGGATGCTCTCTGCCTCACTTTTTTGGTTCTGTGGTGCTTTTACTTTGCCTGCAGCATCATGTACAAGATCTAACCAAAGACAATCAGCAAAAGAGGTGTATGTTTACGAGGTAAACAGCAGACAGTGATACTTGGAAAGTCATGAATGGGAACAAGATGCCTCCATCGGGTATCACCCCCAGCAGCCGGGTCCCCCTCCAGGCACCTTTCTACCCAGCTCCAGACTTGCCAGGGCAGCAGGGTCCACGCTCCTGCCCTCAGCTGTTGTGACCTTGGCCTCTGGGTTGCTCCTGACCCTGGTGCTCCCAAGACGCTGCTGCACCAGCACTTCTGGCATCAGTTGATCCTCAAACCACCACTGAGGGGCAGAGTCCAGATGAGCATCCCTGTCTGAGATGGAGAGACTGAGGCTCAGGGAGATAGAGCTACACCTGTTGGCAGAATCTGGCCTTTCAACTGGCAGTTCAGTGCCCTGTGCCCCCGGCCCTCTGCTACGGATCAGAGGCACTGGCTGAAAATAAACCACCTCACATGTTGACTCACCCCCCGCCTTGTCCCAGAGACCCTGCTGGCTGACCAAACAGAGCAGAACCTGGTCAAAGACCCCCACCCCGGCCCCTCAAGGCCTGGCCCTTGGGGAGCTCTCAGGGGACAATGGGAGCATCAGGACTCCCAAGGAAGGCAGCCTGCCGGCTCCAAGGCACAGGTCACATCCCAGATGCCCATTCACTGGGCTCTGGGCTCAGCCCCCCATTCCCGCAGTCAGAGAGGGCCCTGGCCTCCTGCGCCTGCATGGCTCCAAGCTCAGCTCCAGCGTGGCTGGTGCACAGGCTGTTTGTGGACTTACATCAAGAAAGCCACCGGGGCAGGGCACAGAGGTCCCACGTGTGCACCGGGCCTCTCCCTTGGGGCAGGCAGGGCAAGGGCTGTCTTCACCCAGCATGCAGACCCCTCCAGAGAGAGGCCAGTCCCGCCCCTGGGGGCCCGGAGTTCAGAGGGGGACTCGTGGGGACACATGTGGGGCCTCCTGGGGACAGAGCACAGTGGTGGGTGTGTCTTCACCAGGAGTGACGGGCAAGGTGGGGGCCAAGCAGGGACCTCCGCCAGTCATCAGAGCTGAGGGAGGTTCAGGGAGATGAGGGCCAGCCCAGGATCAGAGAGGTGGGAAGTGCTGCCCGTAGAGGAAGGAGGGGAGAGCGGGGCTCAGCTGCAGGCACAGGCCGTGGTGGGGGAGTGAGGGCCGTCAACCTGGCTGCAAGCGGGACCGCGTGGTTGGGGAGGCCACCCTCAGGGGCAGAGGAGGGGGAGCAGCAAGGGTCTGTCTGGGTTCAGAGGAGTCATCAGGGCCCGGGGTGGGGCACCGGTCAGTGGGTGGAACTGGACTTGAGGACAGGGTGGGCACAGCTGGGCGGGCAGGCGGGACAGCCCGCTCAGAGGGGAGGGGGACTCGATAGCAGTGGGTGGTGGAAGGGCAGGGGAGGGCAGACCCCTGCGCGTCTGGCCATGCAGCAGTGGAAGGGATGCCCCAGAGACCGGGTCTGCAGAGCTGGCCCCAGGCCCTGACTTGCCCGTGCACCTCAGCCCACCCAGCACTGGCACAGTGGCTGTGGACGTGTGCCCCGGTGTCCGGTGGCTGCAGCTCCAAACCGTGGCTGGTGCAGGCCACCCACAAACCAGTGACTCGGTTAGGCCATCTATACA
This sequence comes from Oreotragus oreotragus, assembly GCA_006410675.1. Classification (NCBI taxonomy): domain Eukaryota; kingdom Metazoa; phylum Chordata; class Mammalia; order Artiodactyla; family Bovidae; genus Oreotragus; species Oreotragus oreotragus. Next base: position 68,739 of record SJYX01012343.1, read on the forward strand.
GAGACAACCAGTCGCTTCCTCCTCCGGACAATGAGGACACATAATCTGGCCGGGAACTGGGAAGCCCCCCTCGTGGTCACCGTCTGGGCTCACTGAGAATGGAGGACGCAGGCGTGCTCCCCCCACCCCCTTAGAAAGACCACCAACCACGGACCTGACCCCTCGGCCAGCAAGTGCCTCGACTGCACCCACAGAACGTGCATGAAGAGAGAGCCGGCGTGTTTCAGCTCCCGTCTCCTCCCTCACTCCCGAGACTGCCATCGGAGGGCTCCTGTGGGTGCCCCCACCCTCCTGTAACCAGGCTCAGCCAAGGGTGCACCCCGAGGATGAGGCACGCATCCAGGGACCCGAAGTCCTTGAGCAGAACCCTAGGGAGACGGAGCCTCATGGTGGAGGAGGTGTGGAGATGCAAGGCCTCCGATGGCAGAGGGGATGGTGGGTAGCCTGGGGAGAGCCCCGGGGGAGCGCCAAGCACAGGGGGAGTGCCAAGCACTGGGAAGCTGCTGCCTCCAGATGGGACCAAGGTCTGCGCAGGAAGGGAGGAGGTGGGCAGTGCCGGATGGTGGGACTCAGAGCCGGAGGCCAGAGAGGCAGGGAGCAGCTCGAGGAGGCATGGGGTGGGAGGCCCTGAACCACTGGGAGCAGGGAGGCCACCGGGGCCCGCAGCAGGCAGAGGGGGAAGGGAACAGGGGGTCAGGCATGAGGACAGTGCAGAAGGAGCGTGGTCATCGGACAGGGCTGTGAGTGCTGGCTCGAGACTCAAGACGCTCACAGGTCAGGACCCCGGGGGGCCAAGAGAGGGCCATGGACGCTGGACCCATGGGTGCCCCACTGGAGGAGGGAAAGGCTGGCCAGGGCCCTTGGCTCCATGACCAGGACCCTTCTGGAAATGCTTTGACCAGCTGGGTACAGGGTTGCACCGGTCTCCAAAATCCTCTGATGTCTCCGGAGCAAAGCACCTTGTAATTACAAGGTGGTTTCATTGGAGTTTTCAGCTCAGCAGGCTGTGCCCTTCTAGGAGTTCGGGACACATGGCGCGTTGTGGGTGCCCACTGACGTCTTCCTGAATGAGCGGCGCCAACGATGATCTCCCCTCGCTCAGCTGGAGCGGGGGAGGTTTCCGAGGGCAGGACCTGTCTGCCGGCTCCTCGGTTTACTTCTGGATGTCCTCTGTGGCCCATGGCCACCGACCATCAGCGGCCACCTGCACTTTGCATTAGCCAGTGCGCCTCTCCTGCAGCCCGTTAATCAGCCTTGAATACGGGACTTAACACCACCCCGAGCCATTTGTCTGCCAGGCCCGGGTTTCGGGCTCCTCAGCCTCCCCCGGGGAAGTTGAGGAAATCATTAACACCTACCCCAACGCAGCCGAGCCAGCTTTCTGCTCTACGCATTAGTCAGATGGCCCGGGCCCCGTGTCTGCTCCCCGAGCCCCCCCGCTTCCCACCGCGGACATGGAGGGACCCACTCACGCACCTGAGGCTTCAGGGGCAGGTGTTTCTTGACCATCAGCAACAGTCTGGTCACACACCCCACAGCCTTTTCAGTCCCCTGGGAAGACACCTCTGATGGCATCTAAAGAGCTGGAGGCTGGGTCTGCATGAGCTATTAGCCCACTGCCTGGCGTGGACTTACCAACTGTCCCAGAGAGGTTTCTGCTGGGTCCTGTCTCCAGTTTCAGATGAACATCTGAAGCCCCAGGAGAATACGGGCCCAGGCAAGTGTCAGGATGCTCTGCCGGGCTCCCAGCCTGCAGATCCAGGTGTTTCCATGGCAACCTGTCTGGGGGCAGAGGGCCGGGTGGCTGGTCCCCTCCTGGGTGGTGAGTGGGACTTCCATCTGATTCCGCTCCAGCTTCACCTCCCAGTGAGAACTTCCCGGCTGGGCCCTGACACCTTGAGAGACCCTGCCGGCTTGCCCCTGTAAGTCACCACATTTGGTGGGGGGGTGGGGCTTAGGGCACAGGATGGATACCCAGAGCCATCTGGGGGCTGCATGGCCACAGGAGCAGGGCCGTGCGGATCAGGAGTGCCTGGTGTCAACGAGACCAGGCTGAGCTGAAATGGGCTCCAGTCTGGCTCTGCTGCACGACCCAGGACGAGTCATTCTGCCTGGGCCGCAGTGTCCCCCTCTGTCTGGTGGGAATTTCCACCCACTGAATTGTTTCTGCTTGAATGTGATGCCTGTCATATCAGTTGATAGAACCCAGGCTGGTGGTGTCGTTTTGAGGCTGGCTAATTCTGCTGTGTTCTGTGGTCTCGTCTGTATGCTCAGCCATGTCCCCGAGTGGATGCGTCAGTGCGAGCCCACGGCTGACCATGTCCACAGTGCAGGGTGTCTGGATCGGGCGGCTTCCCACTCCCCAACCACTCCCCCCACCCCCTGCACACACATGTGATTTCAGATTGCACCTGCCTCTCTTCTGTTCTGTGTGGTGTCTGAAGCTGTGATTATGTGCTTCTGGAATTCCTCCCTTCCAGATCTCCAGTACCAGCATCTGGTACAGAAAGTGCTGCGATCTTGTGATGGTCAAAGGTTCCCCTCCTTCCAGTTTCTCGAGACTGCTGCTCTTCCAGCTGGACGCCCCTGCCTTGGAGAGAGAGACACACACCCATGGAAGAGGGTCTGGAGACAGGGGTCTCCTTCCAGCTCTGTCCTCAGTCCTCAGAGGAATCTGATCTATAAAGTGAGGGGTTGCAGGAAGGCTAAGGGTCTGGGATTCTCCACACACCCCTTAGATCATCCACTCAGAAATATTTACCAAGCACTGACCTCCCCTGTTCTGTGTCTAATCCCCATAAGGGATTAAGCAAGAAGACCTGAGCCCTCCCCCAGCCCTGAGGGCTCTGTCTCCAGAACTACCCTCAACTTGTGCTTAACTGGGATTTGCTGATTAGACCGCAAAAGTGATGTCCCACAATACACATTGCTCAGCATCACCCAATTTGTTCTAGAAGTTCCTGTAGGCAACACAGGCAACCACGTATATTTAAAACAAGATTGGTCAGCAGACTTTATTTTCCTGGGCTCCAAAATCACTGTGGATGGTGACTGCAGCCGTGACATTAAAAGACACTTGCTCCTTGGCAGAAAAGCTATGATCAACCTAGACAGCATATTAAAAGGCAGAGCCATTACCTTGCCAACAAAGGTCCGTCTAGTCAAAGCTATGGTTTTTCCAGTAGTTATGTATGGATGTGACAGTTGAACCATAAAGAGGACTGAGCAACGTAGAACTGCTGCTTCTGAACTGTGCCGTTGGAGAAGACTCTTGAGAGTCCCTTGGACTGCAAGGCGATCCAGCCAGTCTGTCCTAAAGGAGATCAGTCCTGAATATTCTTTGGAAGGGCTGATGCTGAAGCTGAAGCTCCACTCCTTTGGCCACCTGATATGAAGAGCTGACTCACTGGAAAAGATCCTGATGCTGGGAAAGATTGAAGGCAGGAGGCAAGGGAGAAACAGAGGATGAGGGGGTTGGATGACATCACCTACTCAATGGACCTGAATCTGAGCAACCTCTGGGAGAGAGTGAAGGACAGGGAGGCCTGGCGTGCTGCAGGCCATGGGGTCGCAAGGAGTCGGCCACGACTGGGCGACCGAACAACAAGGCCTGCAGAGAGGAAGAAACGGCAGTGGCTGCTTGCCTTAGACCTTGAACAGTGAGTCCTTTCACAGTCCTCGAGGCGTCCTCCAAATCAGCCCCGCTATCACGAGAAACTGACACGTCCAGTAAATCTCCAGCAAAAACGGCAGGGGCTGCAAAACAAGCGGTTTGGGTTTCCCTTCCTCCTGAAGGGGACGCTCAGGAGGGGGTCCTGCTGCTCTGGGCCGGGGCCCCCTTCTTCCCTGGACAGTGGAGACATGGAGCCTTGCTGAGGGCGCCTTACTCCGCAGGATCACACCGAGAGGTGTCACCGCCGGAAGGGGCCCCGTGAAAGATCCGCTTGACAAGCACGGGGCATCCGGAGGCTCGCGCAGCATTTCAGCAGTGCTCCTGACATTCAGCTCCAATGATAACAGGACAAAGTAACACAAGTCAGGAGGAAGGCCTGCTCTTCCAAATGCCGCCGTGAGGGGTAACGCCAGAGAGCCGTCCGCACACCGGCTGTTTCCTCTGTTCCCACTCAGCTGAGGGCATGTTCTCTATGAAAAGAGTGAAAAAATACGCAGGAGGGAAGAACGCCTTGAGAGGTCCAGAGACATACGAGAAGCGAAAGGTCTTCTCTTTAACTCGAAAGCAATTAGAAGAAATTAAAACAATTAGGGCAGAAGGCAGCGAATTTAAACACAGAAAACTGATAAAGAAAAATCAACAAAACCAAAATATGGTTCTTTGAAAAGACCAACAAATTTGACAAGCTGCTAGCCAGGCTAACCAAAAAAAAGAGAGAGAGAGAGGACACAAATTACTAATAGTAGAAATGAAAGAAGGATCGTCTCTACTGGTCTCCTGCACTTTAGAAGGATGATAAAAGAATATTTGAACAACTCTTTACTCACAAACTTCTTGCCTGTAATAAAGCAGATCACTTTCTTAGAAGACAAGAGAGATGCCTCTCTTCTTTTCTCCAAAAGCAGAGTGAACTTGGTTTGTGGTTTTCATCCTAAGAAGAGAGACAGACAGCCAGACAGACCTAATACACTCCACAAAAATTAACTCAAAGTGAATCATAGAGTTATATGTAAAATGCAAAACTGCAAAATTTTTAGAATATTACATGGGGGAAAATCTAGGCAGTGTTGGGTTTGGTGATGAGCTTTTAGATATAACATCACAAGCACAGTTCATAATAGAAAGACAGATATCAGGCTTTATTAAAATTTTAAGACTTCTACTTTTACAAAGTCATTATTAACAGAATGAAAAGACAACAACAGATTGAAAGGAAAATATTTGCAAAACACACATCTAATGACTTACATCCAATACAAAGAGTACCTAAAACTTAAAAGTAAGAAAAAGTTCAATTTTAAAGAAGACAAAAAAATCTAAACCTCTCATGAAATCAGGCGTACAGATGGAAACTCAGCATATAAACAGATGCTCATATCCTTTGTTGTTGTTGTTTTTTTTTTTTTTAGACGCTCATGTCCTTTGTCACTGGGGAGTTGTAGACTGAAATAGCAAAGAGACACAACAGCACAGCTGTTCGTTGTTCAGTCCCTAAGTCAAGCACGACTCTCAGGACCCCATGGACTGCACGCCAGGCCTCCCTGTCCCTCACCATCTCCTGGAGCTCATCCAAGTTCATGTCTGTTGAATTGGTGATGCCATCCAACCATCTCATCCTCGGCCGCCCTCTTCTCTTTTTGCTTCAGTCTTTCCCAGCATCAGAGTCTCTTCTGATGAGCTGGCATTTCGCACCAGGTGGCCAAAGTATTGCAAGTTCAGCTTCAATATTAGTCCTTCTAATGAGTATTCAGGGTTCTCCAGCAACAGAGTTCAAAAGCATCAGTTTTTCAGCGCTCAGCCTGCTTTATGGTCCAACTCTCACATCCATGCATGACTACTGAAAAGATCATAGAATTTACTATATGGACCTTTGTCAGCAAAGTAATGTCTTTGCTTTTTAATATGCTGTCTAGGTTTGTAATAGCCTTCCTTCCAAGAAGCAAGCATCTTCCAGTTTCATGGCTGCAGTCAGAGAGAATGGCTAAAATCCAAAAATCTAACAATCCCAAATGCTGATCAGGATACAGAGCAATAGGAACTTACATTCATTATTGGTGAAAATGCAAAATGGTGCAGCCATTTAGAAGGCACTTCAGAGGTTTCTCACAAAGCTACAGTCTTACCATATGATGTAGCAAGGATGCTCCTTGGAATTCACAACTGGAAACTGATGTCCACACAAAACCTAAATACAAATATTTATAGAAACTTTATTTATAATTGCCCCAAACCAGAATCAGCCAAGATGTTCTTCAGTAAGTAAATGGATAAACAAACCGTACATCCATACAAGTGGATATTATTCAGCAATAAAAATAAATGGTCTATCAAACCATGAAAAGACAGGGAGGGACTTTAAAGGGTATTCCTAGATCAAAGAAGTCGGTCTGGAAAGTCTACATACTGTATGACTCCAACGACATGACAGTCCAGAAAAGGCAACGCCATGTGACAGTGTGGTGGCTGCCAGAAGTTTGGGGGAGGTAGGGAGGGGTGAATGGGTGAAAGGCAGGGGGTTTTCAGGCAGTGCAGCATGCTACTGCAAGGTCAGACGCATGGCATGATGCACCTGTGGAAAGCTAGAAAACTTCATAACCCAGAGTGAACTGTGATGGATGCTAATTTAAAAACAACTGTTTAGCAACTGGAGGAATCCCAGGGAAAAAATGCAGACTTTGATAAGAGAACAAAAGCATGTTATAAACATATGACAGCCTCACTGAAGAGGTGATGAGAAAGGGCTGACTTAAGGTGGGAAATAAACGGAGCCAGTGAGGCCACAGCAAAAGGGGCTGCATGGAGAGAAGGGGGCCTCCGGCACTGCTGGTGGGAATGCCAATTGGTGCAGCCACTATGGAGATCAGCACGGAGGTTCCTGGGAAACTAAAAATAGAACTGCCACACGATCCATCACAGTCCCACTACTAGACATAATCCTGAGAGAACCACAACACAAAAAGACGCGTGTGTCCCTAGACATAATCCTGAGAGAACCACAACGCAAAAGACTCGCGTGTCCCAATGTTCACCACAGCTCTCTTTACAATAGCCAGGTTATGGAAGCAACCTAAATGTCCATCAACAGATGAATGCACTTGGCCTTAAAAAGGAACAAAATTGTGTTATTTGTAGAGACATGGATGAACCTAGAGAGTGTCATATGGAATGAAGTATGAAAGAGAAATACAGTCGTTGTATATTAACGCATACATGTGGAATCTTAAAAAACGGTACAGATGAACCTATTTGGCAGAAATAGAGACACAGACACTTGCTCCTTGGAAGAAAAGCTATGGCAAACCTAGACAGCATATTCAAAAGCAGAGACGTTACTTTGCCAAGAAAGGTTCATATAATCAAAGCTATGGTTTTTCCAGTAGTCATGTACGGATGTGAGAGTTGGACCATGAAGAAGACTGAGTGACAAAGAATCGATGCTTTTGACCTGTGGTGCTGGAGGAGACTCTTGAGAGCCCCCTGGACTGCAAGGAGATCCAACCAGTCCACCGTAAAGGAAATCAGTCCTGAATATTCATTGGAAGGATTGATGCTGAAGCTGAAGCTCCAATACTCTAGCCACCTAGAACTGACACATTAGAAAAGACTCTGATGCTGGGAAGA
>SJYX01012343.1:76664-106558 GCA_006410675.1 Oreotragus oreotragus
GGGAAACTCAAGAGGGAGGGGATACGTACACACATAGCTGATTCACTTTGTTGTACAGCAGAAATTAACACAACGTCGTAAAGCCATTATATTCCAACAAAAAGACAACAAGCAAAAAGGAACTGGGTAAAAGTACCATACTCAATAAAATGCACCCCCGTGAGGATAAGGTTAACACTTTGATACTCTACTCAATCTGCAGGAACTGAATGGCTGAGTAAAGAGATGGTGGGGGTCACGGTCTCACAGTTGGAGCTGAAATCATAGGTCAGCAAGGAGAGAGTAAAATGGCCCGTGAGGCACTGGGGCGCCGTTAGGGAATCAGTAGAGCTTGTGCTAGGCTAGTACACGCACAGACGGCTGCACGGAGAAACACGTGTACAGGGGTACCTGCCTGGGTTAGGGCACGTACACACCCTTGCTTGCCCATTGCTGGCTGCTGTTCAGGTGCTATGCTGTGTCTGACTGTAACCCCGTAGACTGCAGCAGGCCAGGCTTTCCTGTCCTTCACTACCTCCCAGAATTTGCTCCCGTTCGTGTCCATCGAGCCGGTGATGCTGTCTAACCATCTCATCCCCTGCCACCCCCTTCTCCTCCTGCCGTCAATCTTTCCCAGGATCAGAGTCTTTTCCAAATGATTCAGCTCTTCCCATCAGGTGGCCAAAGTATTGGAGCTTCAGCTTCAGCATCAGTCCTTCCAATGACTATTGAGGGTTGATTTCCTTGAGGATGGACTGGTTTGATTTCCTTGCTGTCCGAGGGACTGTCGAGAGGCTTCTCCAGCACCGCGATTTGAAATCGTCAGTTCTTTGGCACTCAGCCTGCTTTCTGGCCCATCTCTCACATCCATACATGACTATTGGAAAAACCATAGCTTTGACTAGACGGACCTTTGTCGGCAAAGGGATGCCTGTGCTTCAGCCTAAAAGACAAGATCCCTTCATGCAGGAAACACAGGCAGCAGCCAGATCTTGGTTTCTCATACCGTTCTCCAATGCAAGGGGCAAGACTCCTTAGAAAAGTGGCTGACCCTAGGACTTGGGCAGGAAATATACAAAATAAGCCTGGAGAAGAGAGTGAGAAAGAGAAAGAGAGGGAAAAGAAGGCAAGCAAGAAATAAAGAGAGAAGGGAGTCCAAAGGAGCAAGAACTTAGGTTCATCCAGATACCTACACACCGATATTCACAGCAACATCATGCCTCATTGCCCAGACTTGGATGCAACCAAGATGTCCCTCAGTAGGTGGGTGGAAAAGTAAGCTGAGGTCCATCCAGACAGTGGAATATTACTCAGCACTGAAAAGAAATGAGGCTTCAAGCCATGAAAAGACACAAAGAAAATTTAAATGCACACTACTCAGTGAAAGAAGCCAGTCTGAAAAAAGATCGTTTTTGTATGTGCTGTATGGTTTCAACTGTACGACATTCTGGAAATGGACAAACTATCGAGATAGTAAAAAGATGAGAGGTTGCCAGAGGCTGGGGGAGGGAAGGATGACGAGGCAGCACAGAGGATCTTAGGGCGGCGAAACCCTCCTGTACGATACTGCAATGCTGGACGCATGTCATTACACGTTTGTCCTAACCCATGGAAAGTATAGTGAGCAGGAAGGTACACCACAGACCCAGGGTGACGGTGGCGCGTGAGTGTAGGTTCATCAGCTGCAGCAGAGGTGCCCTCTGGAGGGACACGCTGACAACGGGGGAGGCCTGCCTGTGCGTGGGGAGGAAGCACGCGGTGTGTGAGACATCCCTTGTCTTCCCCTCACCACTGCTGTGACCTGGAAACCAGTCCAAAAACCCAAAGCTTTAAGTCCGAGCTAGCAACATACAATATTTTACGCTAATAAACTAGAAGGTAAAATCTGAAAAGGAAGGAAGGGAGGGGAACAGGCACTTCTTCCAAGGCTGCTACAGGTTTGAACGACTCAGTGGAGACAGAGGGGAGCCTGGTGTCGGGCGCTCTAAGCACACGCACTCTGGTGGCTGATCCTTGGATGGAGATGCCGGGTGGGTGGCGAGTCCTTGTTTAAGCTGAGCTGAGTTCAGACCCTCCCATGCAGCCCTGACAGATGGCTGGGGACCTAGAGCCTCGTGCGGGGTCACAGCAAATGTGACCCAGTAACTAAGCCTCAGAGTAAATGGGGGGCGAGTCCCTCGGTGTCCCGGGCTCACCTTGTAACTGAAGCCCTCGTCACACTGAATTTCAGGGCTCGTCTGTCCGTCCAGGGTTTCTCTTCTTCGGCTATTGTCCTCTGGGGTCAGGTCATTCCAGGTTGTGGGGCTGACTGTGCGTGGAAGGACATCTAGCAGCATCCCAGGCCTCCACCCACCGGAGGCCAGCACCCTCCAGGTCGGGACAGCCAGATGTCGGCCGGTGTCCCCCGGAGGCAGAAGAGCCCCAGGCCGAGAACCTCCATCCGCTGAGAGGGACTGTTCTTCTTGACTCTATGTCTCTAGGGCCCAGCACACAGGAGGTGCTTGCTTAGGACCCAGCACACAGGAGGTGCTTACTAACGGGAAACCTCCAGCCTGCCTGTGTCGGGTGCCGTGTGCAGTACTGCACGCTCATTAGGCTGCTGGCCCTGCACAACCGCCTGTGGGGAGGGCTCACATGAGACCCAAGGAAACGAAGACACAGCAGGTGGGGCCACATGCCCGGGACGTCCTGGCCAGATGGCAGCTGCATCCACACTAAACCCCGTGCTCTGCTCCATCTGCCTGGCTCAGCTGAGCCTGGTGCCCCTTCCTATGCCATAGAGGCAAACCCTACTTTTAAAGGCATGGCACTAAATCATGCTTCCTGGGGAAGGTCAGGCAGCTTTTGTTTTACCGGGAGCTTCGAGATGGCTGGCTTTTCTGGGGAAGGATAGAAAGACTGACTTGAACGTTAGGAAAGTCTGGGGAAAATGAACTCTGGTGACCACACAAAAATAGGACTCCAAAGAAAGCCACTGCCAAGAGAAAAGGCCAAATGGAACAGGACTCGGGTTCTGGGATGATAGATACCTGAATTGCAGTAAGTTTCAAAAAAAAAAAAAGAGTTTTCTCTTCTTCTTTCATAGAAGTATGGATGATCAGAGGATGAATCGTGTTTGGAGAAGAATCAAAATGATGGAATTAGGCTTTCCTGCAGCATTGCAGACTGGATCTGGGGAAGCTGATTGAAAACTTACCTCCGCACGACACTTGAACTCTCTCCCCAGCTCTCAGGGAGACGCGTGTCGGTTCTGCGCATTCCCTGGGAGAGGCTTCCTTCTGCAGAAATGCTCTGTACCTGAGAGGCCACATCCGGGCCCTGTTCTCCCAGGAGTTGTGCTGGGTCATGGATTATGGCTTCCCAGGTGGCACAGTGGTAAAGAACCCCCCTGCCAATGCAGGAGACGAAAGAGACGCGGGTTCGACCCCTGGGTCGGGAAGATCCCCTGGAGAAGAGAATGGCAGCCCACTCCAGGATTCTTGCCTGGAGAATCCCATGGACTGAGGAGCCAGGGGGGCTACAGTCCACGGGATGGCAAAGAGTTGGACACGACCGAAGTGACTTAGCGCACGTGGATTATAATACTAGTAACTGTCTGTGGTGAGATTTGTCCTTTCCTGAGGGACTGAGAATGAAGGCAGCCCCAGTTACAAGCAGGCACAGGTTTCTCCTAAATGAGGGCAGGAGGCGTGATGTTAAGTGACCTCTCAGTTCTGGCGCGCTCCCCAGCTGATGGAGCCATGAACCCGCCTGCCCGATGCTAAGATGCCAATGACTTTGGAAGGTCTCCTGGATGCCCTCCCGGGATGGATTTCATTCTTCTCCAGACTCAGTGTTCCAGAAATACCTGCACTCATGAGCAAATCCTAACAAGATCTCCAGCTAGACCTTCGGTGGTGAAATTTGCCCGAAGAGGGAGAGGAGAGATGAATGAGCTGTTCTCCTACCTGGGTCTCCCCTGGCCCGGGACTGGCATGAGGGCCTCAGGCCCCCTGGTTCCTGGGGCCTGACGGTGCTCCAGCTTGAAGGGGGCCCTTGCCGCCCACGCGCTCCCAGGACACACCTGTGCTGAGCTCTGTGTGGCTCCAGTGTGCCCCCTGCACACCCGGGGGGCCTGGGCCCTCCCCAGAGGGCAGCCAGCCCTCCCTGGTCTTGAGCCTGTTGAGGAAGGGGAGGCGAGGAGGGCAGATGTACACCAAGGTGGAGAGAAGGTCAGGCTGGAAAACATCCAGAAATGAGGCAAAACGGTGTCAGGGGCCAGAGACCTGCAGAGCCAGGCAGGCGCCCCGGCCGCGTCTGTCCCAGCCATGGTGGCCACTGAAGCTGCAGCCTCCAGGGTTCTCAGCTGAGACTCCAGGGACAAGCCGTCCTTCCTGAACTGAATCTCAGCTGTGTCCACACCCCCACAAAGGAGAGCGCTAGGACGTGGTGAAAGCTGAGTCGTGGGATTGTGTGTGTGTGTTAATTTCTCAGATGTGTCTGACTCTTTGCGACCCCTCTGTCCATGGGATTCTCCAGGCAAGAAGACTGGAGTGGGTAGCCATTCCCTTCTCAGGGGATCTTCCAGACCCAGGATGGAATGCGGGTCTCCTGCATTGCAGGCAGACGCTTCACCATCTCAGCCACCAGGGCAGTCCACGGTTGTGCCCAAGGATCGTCATGTTCACAACACGGGTTGTCTCTCCTGCGAGGTCACGCTCCACAGGGTTCTCCATTGCTGTGTCCTCTTTGCCGACTGTCACACAGACGCTGAGGTGCTCAGTGAATGTTGGTGAAGAGAAGGAAGAGCAAGGCCCAGAGCCTCCTTCCTCTGAGCCACTAGCATCATCCAGGCGCCCCTACCCCACCTCGCTCAGCAGCGGTTCAAGGTTCTACCACTGACAAGGGCTGTAACCAGCGTGGTGAGTGCACAGGGCCTCTGCTCAAAGGCCCAGCAACAGAGTCAGTGTCGGTCCCGTCACTGATCACCATGTGGCTGCAGGCACATCCCTCCCTGCTCTGGGCCCTGTCTGCACAAAGATGGGGCTGCATCCGGCCAGTGGCTTTGGTCTGTGCGCCACAAAAGCTCTAGGTGTTTCCCCGCTGTCCCAGTGAAAAGGAGGAAGAGGAAGGAGCTGCTTCTTCCCGCTTCCTGAGAACACAGGCGATGAAGAGCGCAGTGAGCAGGCCTGAACTTTCCCAGCTTTTTCACTTTGATTGCTCCTGTCTCTACATGTCTGTACCTGAGTTTGCTTTTCTGCCCCCTAACGCCGCAGGAGCTGTGTCTCGCCCCGCCATCCTTTGCTTACCCTCACAACACTTCCTTCACCGTGTTACACACCAGAAGGAAGTCCACAGAGCCACCGAACTGCCGGACTCCATCACTGGGTTTCTGAGACCAGCCTGTGACTGCTGGCAAGACCATAGCATCTTTGTTCCTCATCACTGATCCTGACTGTCAGCCCTCGTCATATATAAACCCCTAGCCTCCTTGGAGGAGGGGCGCAGTTCTTGAGGCAGGCCCTTACGGCTCTGTTCCCCTCTCCATCAGCTGAGATTTAAAGCCACCTTTCTGTTACCTCCAAACTCTCTCTCTCTCTCTCTCTGTTTTATTCTCTGTGTGGGCAGAGAGCCAAGATTTTGGCCAGCAGCATCACCAAGAACTTGGGGTCACCTGAGTCATTCCACTGTGCCTTCCTGTGTGCAGAGTTTCTGAGAAAGATGCTGCTAGAATGAGAATAAGTTTCATCCCCAGCCCCTCCTCCACTCTAACTATGGTGCACACACGTGTGTATCATAGACACGCTGGGAGGAGAGTCCTCGTGGAATAGTCACCGTGCTGTCTCCCACAGGACATCAGGAATTCCACACGGGACAGCTCTGCCTTCCAGGGAGACCCGTGTCTCCCCGGGCAGTGGCGCCCTCGTGGGAGAATGAGTCTCCCCGGAACACAGACGTCCCCACCACCTACCGCTGAAGCAGTACCTGCCGGCTCTGCCTCTCTCTCATGCGCTGCAGTTTCCATGATAAATGCGCATCGCCATAGTTTTTGCATCAAGATACATAGCCTCCGTAGTACGTTGTTTTGAAAGATTAGTGCGTGCTAAATTACTTCAGTCATGTTCGGCTCTTTGTGACCCCATGGAGTGTGTAGCCTTCCAGGGTACCCTGTCCATGGGATTCTGCAGACAAGAACATTGGAGTGGGCTGCCATTTCCTTCTCTAAGATTAATACTAAATATTAACTGCATTTTCTCATTTAAATTTCTTCCCACTCTACCAAGAAAAATTAATATTCATTCTATGTCATCTGGGCCCACTTCTGTGATTAGCCTGCGTGTCAGTACAAATGGCTTTGTTTCTCCTGTTGAGTCTTTAGAACCAAGATCCAGAAAATCGGGACCAGTTAAGAATTATTTTATGAAGTGTACTGAATAAAAAGATAACTAATTTTAAGCTAAATTTGAAAGCAGGGACGAGAGAAGGTGAGGGATTTTTTCTTCCAGAAACAATTTATGAAGAGTTTTAATCCATATTTTTTCCCCAAATGTTTTAGAAAGAGGGAAAGTCTCAACCTGAACTTCAGGATACTGTGAGGGAGTCTCACTTCCAGCTGTGATATCATCACAAGAAGGAGACTTTCCCTTCAGGTAAAAGCTAAACAAATACATAAAAACAAAAACACCTTATTTTGGACACTGGGCTCAGGACTGTCATCTGTGAAAGAAGGGGACTAGATATGAGCAGTGAGCCTTATCACTTCTCTAAATAGACACTTGAAGGCACTGTCGGGACTGTGGCGCAGGGACAGATGGGCAGTCTTGCTGCAGTGATGAGCAAGAGATCCTAGTTCCAGAGGTCGGAGCGAGCGGAGTCTGCTGGGCAGAGCACCAGAGAGAAAAAAGACACACGGAGAAAGAGCTACAAACCTCAAAGGTGTCCGCTTAGGCTTCTTGCGTTAAGCCTCTCATGTGCAGAATAAAACCCCACGAGGTAGGCAAACGTACCCTGGAGGCAGAAAACTCAGAGGATTAGGAATGTTTGAGTTCTGACACACCGAAGTGGATAGAACTTGGGGGTGAAGACTAATCGAGATCCTCCCCAACAAAGGTTATAAACAAATCTCAAAATGATTAAGTGGATCCACAAGCAGCTCCCATGCCTGACAAAACAACCTTCATCCTTTAAAGGGAGAGTGCTCAGCAGTGTGTCCTCGCAATGCCCGGTAACTGAGCTCCACTTCCTCAGGTGTTCGGATCCCTTCATCAGCGTCATAGTTCCCCTCCCGTACATCTCACACCCGGTTTGTTAGGTTTATACCTGAGCGTTTCACGGGGTAGGGGCAGTGCCAGTATAAATGATGCTGTATTTTTCATTTCAAATTCCCCTTGTTCGCTGCTGGTCTATAGGAAAGCGATTGAGTTCTGCTTATTAATGTGCATTCTGCAGCGTTACTAAGATCACTGAATTCTAACAGTTTGTGGTAAATCCTTATGAATTTTCTATATTGGCAATCATATCATCTGTTAACAAAGGCAACTTTATTTCTTTCATTTCCTTGTGAGTGTGTGTGTTACTGCACTAGTTTAGGCTTGCAGCACAGTTTTGAAAAGAAGTGGTAAGAGGGAGCATTGGCCCTGTTTCCAGTTTCAGTGGTGAGATTGCTGCGAAGAGCTATGTCAGTTTTCCAGGCATTCTTCACCAAGCTGAGCAGCTACCCCCCGTCCCGGTTACCGGGAGTTCTCAGCATGGATGCGTTGCTTTAGTCACTAAGTCGTGTCTGACTTTCTGCAACTCCAGGTCTGTAAGCCACCAGGCTCTGCAGTCCACGGGATTTCCCAGCCGAGAATCCTGGATGGGCTGCCGTGCCCTCCTCCAGGGGACCCTCCCGACCCCGGGTATCGAACCCATGTCTCCCACATCGGCAGGCAGGCCCTTTACCACTGAGGCACCTGGTGTAGATTTTGTTAAGTGCTTCCTCTATATCTCCGGATCCTCCCAAGCATGTGTTTTTTCTTTTTTTAGGCTGTTGATGTGATGAGCTACAGTAAAGAAATTCTGGATATCAGTCATTCAATTTTATAATCATATTTGCACCTTTTCAGCTCACCTCTAACTCTTTATGATCAGTATCTACCTGTCATTCTGTATCAGGCCCTTCCATTTGGGATTTTTAATAGTCCTGGAGAAGGTTTGGGGTCACTCAAGAATGAGATTTGGAGTGTCCTGTCTGTGCCTTCACCTTCCTGCACCTTTTAAACAGTTGCTTTCATGTGCAAAGCTGGCGATGCTCAACCCTGAGCAGTTGCAATACTGGAGAGGGGTTTATCTGGCTCCAACAGACTTTGAAGGGGAGACAGTGCCATCAGAGCGTCTGAACGTACTCCAGAATCTGGGGCACTCTGTAGGTGTTCTGTGGATGCCTGGTCCAGACACAGGGGGCACAATCCTGCACCCACACCTGGCCCATGCCCCCTCATGCTTAGCCTCTCACCTGCAGGATGAGTCCCCTGCCCTCTGTGGGCAGGAAGACACCACCTGCCAGCTCTCTTCTCTTCGTGAGACATGGCATTGTTGGTCAGAGCTTCTCTCTCCTTCCAGTTGAATCAGGGAGGAGGGGACAGTGGGGTGATGAGTCACCTATGCCTTACTACACCTGCCCTACACTTCGGCTCTCCCTGCATGGAGCTACCACCGGTGGGACAGGGCGGTGGGGCTGTATTAGTAACACATCCCCCTTCTGCACTGGAATGGGACCCCCCACTGCAGAGAGCGGGAGTGCCCCCCGCACCTCAGGCAGAGCCTCTCGACCCTTCCCTGCCCAGTGATGCTTTATTAGCAGCTATTTCTGGAGACCTGGTTTTCTCCTACTTTATTTTCTAGTCCTGTTTATGGGGTGGAGGTGAGAGGCACACACTCTTTGGTAACTTGGAGGCATTCATGTTTGCTTTCTACTTAGAAACATTTACAAGAAGGCCACAGAGACTGGCTGCAACGGAATTTGCAGAGATTTAGTCTCATCCCTGGAGGACAGCATGGCAGCCTGCTCCAGTATCCTGGCCTGGAGAATCCCATGGACAGAGGAGCCTGGCGGGCTAGAGTCCGTGAGGTCGGACCGAGTCGGACGTGACTGGCCACTTCACTATTCACTATTCCACTGTCCATTTTCGCTTCACTGTTCCCGTCCAGCTGCCCCTCAAGCTGAATGGCCTCGTGGGCTCACCCTGCTCACACTGTGGGGAGGAGATCAAGGCCGAATCAGCACGGAATATTGCTCAACACTCCCTAAATTTTCAAACCAAGACTCGGATCACCTTTTCCTGCTTTTTTCCCCTTTACAATATCACCTGCTCCAAATAACGTGATTTATTTCTACCATGCACACTTGGTATGGCATCTAAGTAGAAACTTCCTTCCTGAGGGATTACGATTCCAAACATTGGGAAATATGCAGCAAGCTGGCATTTCTGCACATAAGGCAGGATGCAGGTCAGGCTCACCGGGATGCAGGAGGGTGCCGCGAGCCGCCTCCCCAGCGCAGCAGCTATCTGCCCGCCGCGGGTCTCCAGCCAAAGGCCGCCACCTCTGCCCTTCCTGACACACACACCATGTCCGCGGGCTGAGGCGGCGGCCCAGACACCAAACACAAGATGCTGGTTTCTACGCGCAAAGGAAGGGGAACTGCTCACTGAGAAGCTCGATCTACCTGACACGTTAGGGTTTTGACGCTTTTAGTCCTTCTCTAGTTTTTCTAAATGTTTAGTGTGATTAAGCCAAACTCACACGGTTCAGCAATTTAAAATTGCAGCTGTGAAAATGTGAGCCTTGGTTTTTCCACTCTTCCAGGAACTGGAGAGCTTCAAAGCCTCAGACAATAAGCCATATACCGTGAGAGATAAAATGTAGAAAGGTGTACAAATCAATTTGTAAATTAGATAGCGCTTAGGAGTAGTAACTTTTCAGAAAATTTTGAGGCTAGTAGAAAAAATTGGTGTGGATGTGTTGGCAGTATGGATATGGGAAGAATCTCAAAGTAAAAGTATGTGTAACACTTAGAGGTCAAGAATTTCTTCATTGGCCTAAGAACATTAAATGTTATACAAATGAGTTTGCTTTTAAATGATCATATCTGATATGTTTAAAAGATATAGAAACTCCTTCCCCCAAATAATTTTGACCAATTTTTAAAAATAGTTTTGGGAGAAAACCAAGTTTTTAGAGCCTCCTCCCCCAAATATTCTTGACCTACACAACTCTGGCTGCACTCAGCCCCAAGCAAAGCTATAAAGAATCACATTCTTCCCCAGCCCTTAAGGACGTCTGGCCTTCAGAGAAAGACAAATATCATATAATGCTTATATGTGGAATCTAAAAAAAAATGATAGAAATGAAGTAATTTAAAAAACAGACTCACATAGAAAACAAATTTTGGTTTTCAAAGGGGAAAGGGGGAGGGATAAATTAGGAACTAACATGTACACACTGCTATGCATAAAATAAGGCTTCCCAGGCGGCACTAGCGGCGAAGACCCCGCCTGCCAGTGCAGGAGGCTGAAGAGGGGTGGGCTCCATCCCTGGGGAGGGGAGAGCCCCTGGAGAAGAGCGCGGCAACCCACTCAAGCATTCCTGCCTGGAGAATCCCGTGGACAGGGGAGCTTGGCAGGCTGCAGTCCGTAGGGTCACAAAGAGTCCAACATAACCGAGGCAATTAGCATGCACTTGTGCATGTATGGAGAAGGGAAAGGCTACCCACTCCGGTATTCTGGCCTGGAGAATTTCATGGACAGTGTAGTCCATGGGGTCGCAAAGAGTCGGACACGACTGAGCGACTTTCATGTCATGTCATGTCGTGTATAAAATAAACAACAAGGACCTATTGTATAGCTTTACTATATTCAGCATCTTATAATAACCTGCAATGGGAAATAATTTGAAAATTAATATATATATGTGTGTGTGTGTATGTATAACTGAATCGTTTTGCTGTATACTTGAAACTTATACAGTATCGTAAATCAACTATACTTCAGAGAAAAGCAAACAATTTTTTAAAAATAGCTGGCCTTCTGTAGATGCTGCGTCTTCTCCCCAGGCCACCCACCCCTGCCCTCCCACACAGTGGCAGCCCCGCCTTCAGGGGCTGGTGAGGAGTCAGCCTGTGGGCTGACCAGCCCCCAAAGTTGCTCTTATGCTTCACTGAGATCACAGCTCAGGTGTCCTCCTGCCCACGAGTGTCACTTACAACATCTCTTTGTCCACCTCCTTCCTCCAGACACAACCAGTGTGGGGCAGGGAGGTGGTTCAGGCAGCGGGGAGCAGGTGACGGGTAGGCCAAGAGGAGGGAGGGGAGCAGGAGAGGGAGGAACCGCAGGGACAAGGACGTTAGAGAAGAGGCTGCCTTCAGCAGGGAAGGCCAGCTCCTCTCTCTTAGGAAGAGCCCCACCCGGGAACCCCACATGGAGAGCCCTCCGCTCCCCTGACCCCCTCCCCGCCCGGAGCTCCCCGTTCGTGCTGCTGTCTCTTATACACATCTAGATGTGTATAAGAGACAGGTGGAATAGTCACCGTGCTGTCTCCCACAGGACATCAGGAATTCCACACGGGACAGCTCTGCCTTCCAGGGAGACCCGTGTCTCCCCGGGCAGTGGCGCCCTCGTGGGAGAATGAGTCTCCCCGGAACACAGACGTCCCCACCACCTACCGCTGAAGCAGTACCTGCCGGCTCTGCCTCTCTCTCATGCGCTGCAGTTTCCATGATAAATGCGCATCGCCATAGTTTTTGCATCAAGATACATAGCCTCCGTAGTACGTTGTTTTGAAAGATTAGTGCATGCTAAATTACTTCAGTCATGTTCGGCTCTTTGTGACCCCATGGAGTGTGTAGCCTTCCAGGGTACCCTGTCCATGGGATTCTGCAGACAAGAACACTGGAGTGGGCTGCCATTTCCTTCTCTAAGATTAATACTAAATATTAACTGCATTTTCTCATTTAAATTTCTTCCCACTCTACCAAGAAAAATTAATATTCATTCTATGTCATCTGGGCCCACTTCTGTGATTAGCCTGCGTGTCAGTACAAATGGCTTTGTTTCTCCTGTTGAGTCTTTAGAACCAAGATCCAGAAAATCGGGACCAGTTAAGAATTATTTTATGAAGTGTACTGAATAAAAAGATAACTAATTTTAAGCTAAATTTGAAAGCAGGGACGAGAGAAGGTGAGGGATTTTTTCTTCCAGAAACAATTTATGAAGAGTTTTAATCCATATTTTTTCCCCAAATGTTTTAGAAAGAGGGAAAGTCTCAACCTGAACTTCAGGATACTGTGAGGGAGTCTCACTTCCAGCTGTGATATCATCACAAGAAGGAGACTTTCCCTTCAGGTAAAAGCTAAACAAATACATAAAAACAAAAACACCTTATTTTGGACACTGGGCTCAGGACTGTCATCTGTGAAAGAAGGGGACTAGATATGAGCAGTGAGCCTTATCACTTCTCTAAATAGACACTTGAAGGCACTGTCGGGACTGTGGCGCAGGGACAGATGGGCAGTCTTGCTGCAGTGATGAGCAAGAGATCCTAGTTCCAGAGGTCGGAGCGAGCAGAGTCTGCTGGGCAGAGCACCAGAGAGAAAAAAGACACACGGAGAAAGAGCTACAAACCTCAAAGGTGTCCGCTTAGGCTTCTTGCGTTAAGCCTCTCATGTGCAGAATAAAACCCCACGAGGTAGGCAAACGTACCCTGGAGGCAGAAAACTCAGAGGATTAGGAATGTTTGAGTTCTGACACACCGAAGTGGATAGAACTTGGGGGTGAAGACTAATCGAGATCCTCCCCAACAAAGGTTATAAACAAATCTCAAAATGATTAAGTGGATCCACAAGCAGCTCCCATGCCTGACAAAACAACCTTCATCCTTTAAAGGGAGAGTGCTCAGCAGTGTGTCCTCGCAATGCCCGGTAACTGAGCTCCACTTCCTCAGGTGTTCGGATCCCTTCATCAGCGTCATAGTTCCCCTCCCGTACATCTCACACCCGGTTTGTTAGGTTTATACCTGAGCGTTTCACGGGGTAGGGGCAGTGCCAGTATAAATGATGCTGTATTTTTCATTTCAAATTCCCCTTGTTCGCTGCTGGTCTATAGGAAAGCGATTGAGTTCTGCTTATTAATGTGCATTCTGCAGCGTTACTAAGATCACTGAATTCTAACAGTTTGTGGTAAATCCTTATGAATTTTCTATATTGGCAATCATATCATCTGTTAACAAAGGCAACTTTATTTCTTTCATTTCCTTGTGAGTGTGTGTGTTACTGCACTAGTTTAGGCTTGCAGCACAGTTTTGAAAAGAAGTGGTAAGAGGGAGCATTGGCCCTGTTTCCAGTTTCAGTGGTGAGATTGCTGCGAAGAGCTATGTCAGCTTTCCAGGCATTCTTCACCAAGCTGAGCAGCTCCCCCCCGTCCCAGTTACCGGGAGTTCTCAGCATGGATGCGTTGCTTTAGTCACTAAGTCGTGTCTGACTTTCTGCAACTCCAGGTCTGTAAGCCACCAGGCTCTGCAGTCCACGGGATTTCCCAGCCGAGAATCCTGGATGGGCTGCCGTGCCCTCCTCCAGGGGACCCTCCCGACCCCGGGTATCGAACCCATGTCTCCCACATCGGCAGGCAGGCCCTTTACCACTGAGGCACCTGGTGTAGATTTTGTTAAGTGCTTCCTCTATATCTCCGGATCCTCCCAAGCATGTGTTTTTTCTTTTTTTAGGCTGTTGATGTGATGAGCTACAGTAAAGAAATTCTGGATATCAGTCATTCAATTTTATAATCATATTTGCACCTTTTCAGCTCACCTCTAACTCTTTATGATCAGTATCTACCTGTCATTCTGTATCAGGCCCTTCCATTTGGGATTTTTAATAGTCCTGGAGAAGGTTTGGGGTCACTCAAGAATGAGATTTGGAGTGTCCTGTCTGTGCCTTCACCTTCCTGCACCNCCACTGACAAGGACTGCACCCAAGATCGCATCTGTGACTCAGCAGCATCATTCACACAAGCCAAGATGGAGAAACAAACCAGCTGTCCATGGAGGGGTAAATGGGTAAAGATGTGGTATGCCCATCCGGTGTGATATTGTCCAGACATAAAAAGGAAGGGACTCTGCCCTTTGCAACATGGATGAGCTTGAGGACATTGCACTAAGTGAAATAAGTCAAAGACAGATACCACAGGATCTCACTTATATGTGGAATCTAAAAAAGGGGGGAACCCTCACAGAAACAGGGAAGAAGGGGACTTCTCTTCTCTGGCAGTCCAGTGGTTAAGACTGCCTTACAGTGCAGGGGTGAGGGTTCAACCCCTGGTCAAGGAGTTTAGATCCCACATGACTAATGGTCAAAAAGAAGACAAAGCAAAAAAATAAAAACATAAAATAGAAGCAAAAATATAAAAAAATAGAAGGATCACAATAAGCTGTGAAAAATTCTGAAAGAAATGGGAACACTAGACCACCTGACTGCCTCTTGAGAAACCTGTATGCAGGTCAGGAAGCAACGGTTAGAACTGGACATGGAACAGACTGATTCCAAATAGGAAAAGGAGTACCTCAAGGCTATATATTGTCACCCTGTTTATTTAACTTCTATGCAGAGTACATCATGAGAAATGCTGGACTGGATGAATCACACCCTGGAATCAAGATTGCCAGGAGATATATCAATAACCTCAGATATGCAGATGACACCACCCTTACGGCAGAAAGTGAAGAGGAACTAAAGAGCCTCTTGATGAAAGTGAAAGAAGAGAGTGGAAAAGTTGGCTTAAAGTTCAGCATTCAGAAAACTAAGATCATGGCATCTGGTCCCATCACTTCATGGGAAATAGATAGATAGATGGGGAAACAGTAGAAACAGTGGCTACCTTTATTTTCCTGGGCTCCAAAATCACTGCAGATGGTGACTGTAGCCATGGAATTAAAAGACACTTGCTCCTTGAAAGGAAAGTTATGACCAACCTAGACAACTATTAAAAAGCAGAGACATTACTTTGTCAACAAAGGTCCATCTAGTCAAGGCTATGGTTTTTCCTGTCATCTTATATGGATGTGAGAGTTGGACTGTGAAGAAAGCTGAGCATCAAAGAACTGATGCTTTTGAACTGTGGTGTTGGAGAAGACTCTTGAGAGTCCCTTGGACTACAAGGAGATCCAACCAGTCCATCCTAAAGGAGATCAGTCCTGGGTGTTCATTGGAGGGACTGATGTTGAACCTGAAACTCCAAAACTTTGGCCACCTGATGCAAAGAGCTGACTCATTTGGAAAGACCCTGATGCTGGGAAAGATTGAGGGCAGGAGGAGAAGGGGACGACAGAGGATGAGATGGTTGGATGGCATCACCGACACAATGAACATGGGTTTGGGTGGACTCCGGGAGTTGGTGATGGACAGGGAGGCCTGGCGTACTGTGGTTCATGGGGTCACAAAGAGTCAGACATGACTGAGCAACTGAACTGAACTGAGAAGCAAAAATTCAATAAAGTCTTTAAAAAATTAACCACATCAAAAACAAAAAGGAACAGAGAAGACATTTGCGATTGCCAGCGGTGGGGAAGGTGGTCCAAAGGTACAAACTTTCAGTTGTAAGATAACTAAGTCCTAGATAACTAAGTCCTTAGGAGGGCTTGGTGACTGTGGTTAACACTATTGTGTTAACAAGAACTGTATATCTGAAAGTTACTTAGACAGTAGATCTTAAAAGTTTTCATCATTGGAAAAAGATTCATAACTGTGTGAGGTCATAGATGTTAGCTAAACATCATGGTTACCATTTCACACTAGAACATTGTACACGTTAACTTAATACAATGCTATACGTCAATTATGTTAGTAAAACTGGGGATAAAAGAGACTAGAAAACTTAAGTGGAAAAAAGAGAGATAATGAGGCTAGTAATCAAAGTGTTTACCAATAGTACAATGATTCTGAGTCAGTAACGTATACACATATATATATACAGATATCTTGGAGACTTCCATGAGCTAGAAAATGAACAAAGTTTATTATCACATATTACCTTATTTAAGGACTTCCCTTGTGGCTCAACTGGTAAAGAATCTGAATGAAGTGTGGAGACCTGGGTTCAATTCCTGGGTTGGGAAGATCCCCTGGAGAAGGGAAAGGTTTCTGGCCTGGAGTATTCCATGGACTGTATAGTCCATGGGCTTGCAAAGAGTCAGACACGACGAGCAACTTCCGCTTTCACCTTATTTAATTCCCTAAACAATGCTATGGTGTGGGTATTATTACAAATGAAGCTTAGGGGGGCTAGTTACCTGCATAAAGCACTCCATAAACACTGGGCTCAGCACCTCCACACTATTCTGTATGACCTATCTCTTTAGATAGGTGCAAGAACCACAATTTATTCCAATTTTATTGCCTCTAGAGGACCCAGCACTGGAATAAACATACAATAGGTGCCCAATAAAAGATTACAGCATGGCTCGTCAGAGGTCACTGGTGACCCGGGTGGACGGAAGGCAAAGGGAAGCATGCTCTCAGTAGTTATTTGGGCATCCAACAGGCAAACTCTCCTTGCAAACACAAGATCTTACATCAAGATCATCAGTTTAATTTTGCATGGTAGATTATGCAGATTAAGTCCTGTCAAAATATAAATGCATTGTAAGTAAGATATTCAGAAGCCCAAGAGAATGACAAACACTGCTGGAGGAGTAGCCTATATAAAAATATTCTAGGGCAACCAAAGGACCTGCTGCTCCCACGGGAGAGATTGGCCGCTTCTTGCTTGTTCAGACACACTGAATCACATGTTCAACATGCAAGCTAAAAATCCATCTATAATTAGATCTGCCTAGAAATGAATAAAAGGCATTCCAGAAAAAGGTCTTCAACAGTATAACAGTAAAACGGCCATATGTTTAACTTGGCTTCAAGTTGCAAAATATCACAGTGTTATATGCTATTAATGTTGTAAACTTATATGGGCTTTTCAGCTGATCCAAAAGCTGAAGAGGAGATAGTAAGTCAAATAAAAAGGAGGTGAAAGCTCAAGATAGATGAAAAGAAATACTCAGAATATTGACTTCTGAAAACAATGCAGGTGACTTTCCTGTTTACAAACATTGGACTGGTTTCCAGAAAGTTGTTAGGTTTTGACATATTTTAGGGCAAGTACAGACATCTGGTTGACAGAGCGTCCAAGTACACGTTCCTTCAACATTTTCGTTTCTCAGTCGTTCTGTTTTCTTCCTGCAAGACTAATGGGTAGAGAGCCCGATGGAGTGGAGAACAAAAGGCTTCTCACACACCAACAAGCTTATTTCTTTAATGAAGTGCAGAGTGCAATGAGCAGGCGCTCTCACCCACAGTCCTTTGATAGACGCCTCTACATCTATCTTGATTTTTAACACCTAATTGTCAATGACTGTAACGTAAATACATGTTTACTGGAGAAAATTTACCTAATAGCAATTTCCTCCTAATACTTCTCTTAATAGTATTAGGAGAAAAATACCTAATAGTATGAAAACATCCGAAAGTTCCACTTCTAAGAATGATAGGATAGGTAATTCCTGCCAACTTTTCAGCTGAGAAAACCTAGAAAAGCTGAACCAAAGAAATCTTTTGGAAGACATCAAATAGCTAACAAAGCAAAGAAACATTAAAAGGCAAAGATCCAGGAAAATAAAAGAACTTCAGCAAGCCCAGCTTTCCCCCAGAGTCATGGATCCATTCCAGATTTATTTTAAAAAGGGATGAGAAGCTGAGCGGTGCTTTAGATTCACAGGAATAAGGTGGAACTTGGAGTCTGTCGAGGAGAGAGTTCTTGGGATATCTGAAGATTACAGAGAATGAGTGAACCAAAAATAGATAATTCTTAGATGGACAGCACTCAACTTCCCCTCAAATTCTGATCAGATTAAGGTCATCTGCGATTACCAAAGTCTGTAGCCACCTTTCAGAAACAGACGTCAATTCCCTCTGGAGAAATGTAGTATCATCCCACACCTCAATTATCTACAATTCTCGGTACCTCATATCTGGCACTTGGGGAAAAAATAAACAGCCTTATGAGCAGACTAGGAAAAGAATCAAAACCAAATTAAAGAACAGACAAAGGAGACGAATCCCACAGGAATTCAGACAGTGGAGTTTTCAGACATACACTTTAAAATAATTATCCCGAGTATAAATTCCCTCTGGAGAAATGTAGTATCATGCCACACCTCAGTTAGCTACAATTCTCGGTACCTCATATCTGGCACTTGGGGAAAAAATAAACAGCCTTATGAGCAGACTAGGAAAAGAATCAAAACCAAATTAAAGAACAGACAAAGGAAACGAATCCCACAGGAATTCAGACAGTGGAGTTTTCAGACATACACTTTAAAATAATTATCCCGAGTATATTTAAATGAATAAAAGACAAGCGGGAAAATTTTCACAGAGAACTTAAATTTTTAAATGTGGAGATTGTACAAGTGCTAAAATACGATCAACCCAAGGACACAGTGGAAAATCTACTGGATTAGATACAGCTAAAGAAAGAACTAGAGGATTTAAGAGCAGAAGAAAATATCCAAACTGAAATACAGAGGCAAATGGAGGGAGAAAGACAGAGCAGGTAGCATTTGGTAATAAGATTTAAGACGCAGCTGGCTTCCAGGGAGAAAAGAGAGAAAATGTGTCAGAACTTCAGTAAGCACAGAGTGTATTGACCTGCACAAGCTTTCTGTAGAGTTTGGAATGTAGACAATGTTTTCAAAGACATCTTCAGAGCGTTTAGTCACTCAGTCATGCCCAACTCTTTGCAACCCCAGGACTGTAGCCCACCAGGCTCCTCTGTTCATGGGATTTCCCAGGCAGGAATACTGGAGTGGGTTGCTATTTTCTCCTCCAGGGGATCTTTCTGACTCAGGGATCAGACCCCTGTCTCCTGCATCTCCTGCATTTGTAAGCGGGTTCTTTGCTACTGTGCCACCTGGGAAGCTTCGGACAAACCGACTAGTAGAGGCCTAAATAAGTAAAGGAGGACGGGATTAAGGACTTTATGTGAAGGGATATAACCTATAAACACAAATATTATAAACACTTAAATATAAAGTGAAAGTGGCTCAGTCATGTCTGACTCTTTGCAACCCCATGGACACAGCCCATGGAATTCGCCAGGCCAGAATACTGGAATGGGTAGCTTTTCCCTTCTCCAGGGGATCTTTCCTACCCAGGGATCAAACCCAGATCTGCATTGCAGGTGGATTCTTTACCAGTTGAGCCACATAAATGCAGATATCATAAATACTTAAATATAAAGCCACTCACAAAATTAAAAGCAAAGTGCAAACTTGTCTAATTCCAAATAAACAACAAAAAGAAAAGGAAAAAATAAAGTACCAGGGTAAAAGAGCTCAAATAAATATATATAATATGGCAAAATACATTCAGTAATGTGACTGAGTTGGAGAGTTCAGTCACAGCAATAAGTTAAAAGCCAAACTCACTAACTAGGCTTCCCAGGTGGCACAGGAGTAAAGAACCTGCCTGCCAGCACAGGGGCTGCAGGAGACACTGGTTCAGTCCTTGAGTCCGGAAGACCTTCTGGAGGAGGAAATGGCAACCCACTCCAGAATTCTTGCCCTGGCGATCCCATGGACAAAGGAGCCTGGTGAGCTACAGTCCATGGGGTCACAAAGAGTTGAACACGACTGAAGCAGCTGAGTACGCACATAACTCACTAATTAGAAGGAAACTGTATGAAGACTAATTCAAAAAGTCAAGCCCAATTCCACGCCGTGTGTAAAAGACATGCCCAAAATGAAGTGATTCCGGAAAGCTAAAAATATAAGAGAGCATGCAGATGGAAAGTGGGATTTGTGCTCTTGATAGATGGCAGGGTAGGCTCTGGGTGAAAAGCATTAGAGATGAGAATGACAGTGTATGGCGCTGAAAGCTTTGATTCAGGGTAAAAACTGAATGCTGATACCTATGTTCCAAATGACGCAACAGGGCTGGTAAACAGTCAGTGTAGTGGAGGCAGTAGAAAGAGATAGAAACACCTAATAGTCAGAGGCATTAGCCCACGCTTCTCATAGAAAGAGGGGTCCAGGGAGCAGCAGCAATGAATCAATGGAGAGGCAGAAAACCTCAACAGTAGGCCCAGTAAGGACACACGAAACCCTGATATCCACGCCAGAGGAAGCCAGTCCATGCAAAACATTCTTGGAAGCTCACTGCATTTCAGGCCACAAAGGGAAAGCTCAGGAAATCCCAGAAAACAGAGTTAACACAAACTGTTTTCTGTTCATAAGGAAACAAAACTCAACATTAATTCAAAAAAGGCCTTTCTACCAGACAGTTAGAAAAACCTGTCAATTAAACACTCAAGGGTGAAAGGCTGAGAACAAATCTAAATTATAGAACTTCTTTCAAAAAGATGATAATGGAAAAGCTGCAATGAAATGGATGGGATAAATTAAATTTGTGCTCAGAAGAAAGTCCACAGTGTAAGGCCTAAATTGCTGAAAAATAAAACAATGAAAATAAATAGATTAAACATTCTACCAAGTTAAGTCAGAAAAGGAAAGTAAAAGTAAGCAGGAAGAAGGAAATAATAAAGGTGAAAGCCAAAATTAATTGTCAATAATTGGAAAAATAAAAAACAATGGAACTAATAATGAAACTGAAATGTCAGTCTTGGGAATAAAAGAAAACCACAAGTGAAACTAATCAGGAAAAAGCAGGAAAATGCAAACACACAAAATAAGAAGTGACAAGGATGAAATAACCACTGAAATACAAGATTTTTCTAAAAACATGAAACTGCTGCAAAACTCTGTACAGACACATTTGAAAAGTTCAAAGTAGTGATAATGTCCTAGGAAAAACATGATTTATCATAATTAACCCCTGTAGAGACAGAAAGTTTATATTGATCATTCCATAAAATATTATCTGCGAAGCAAACCCAGAGAGCACGAACCCCACCCAGGTGGTTTCATGGGGAATTCCATCAAACCTTCAAAGGCCGGAGAGTTCCTGTGCTACTTAGATTGTTCCAGACACAGAAGAAGAAAAACAACTTTAAAACAATTTTTATAAAACGTGGTGTTGATACTCACCAGTGAAATATATATGATCAGCCCTCAAATCCAGCAATCTGCTTAACAGACAGATGCTGGATGCATTTTCCCTAGAATCAGAGAAAACAGAGGAATGACCTCCAGCAGCATGGCAGCCGGGCAGGGTGGTAAAGTGGCATGCCACATCGACATCGTCAGACTGACAAAGCATTTAGAAGCTTAAGAAACAGAAAAGAAGTAATAAAGCCATCTCTGTTTATAGATGATGAGAGTGCAACCTGGAAAACTCCAGGGCACCGATGATAAAGTGAATACTGATAGCAAAAGGCGATTCATCAGGCTATCAGGCGGGAGTAGCACACCTCTTACTCAGTTGTGTCTGACTCCTTGCAACCCCATGGACTGCAGCACACCAGCCTCCTCTGTTCTCCACTAGCTGCCAGAGTTTGCTCAGATTCACGTCCATTGAGTCAGTGACGCCATCCCCAGCATCAGAGTGTTTTCCAATGAGTTGGCTCTTCACATCAGGTGGCCAAAATACTGAAGCTTTAGCTCCAGCATCAGTGCTTCCAATGAATACACTTCTTCAGTTCAGTTCAGTTCAGTTCAGTCACTCAGTCGTGTTCGACTCTTTGGGATCCCATGAATCGCAGCACGCCAGGCCTCCCTGTCCATCACCAACTCCCAAAGTTCACTCAAACTCACGTCCATCGAGTCAGTGATGCCATCCAGCCATCTCATCCTCGGTCGTCCCCTCCTCCTCCTGCCCCCAATCCCTCCCAGCACCCAAGTCTTTTCCAATGAGTCAACTCTTCTCATGAGGTGGCCAAAGTACTGGAGTTTCAGCTTTAGCATCATTCCTTCCAAAGAACACCCAGGACCGGTCTCCTTTAGAATGGACTGGTTGGATCTCTTTGCAGTCCAAGGGACTCTCAAAAATCTTCTCCAACACCACCTTACATACAGACAAAAATCAGAAAAAAATGCAACAGAAGACTACAGTAATAATAAAAAGTAAAATAATAAAAAAGATAAAATGCAAGAGATCAAATTTAAAAGATAAAATACTTGGGGAAACGTACCCAAAATGTTCAAAAATCTGTATGAGAAACACTTAAAGGTTCTCCCGAAAGACACAAGGCAGACTGGGAGCGAATGGAAAGAGTGATTGTTCTTGGCATAAACCACAAGGATAAAAAGAACCACCGTACCCTTGCCATTTTTTCAGTCATTATATTGTCGCTGTTGGTGTTGTTATGGCTAACAAATAATCTTGGTGTGTACTGTGAGCTGAAACAAAGTCAGAGTATTGGTGGGACGTGGGGGGCTTCCCAGGTGGTGCTGGGGGTAGAGTGCCTGCCTACCAATGCAGGAGACACAGGGAATGAACGCAGCCTTTGACCTGGTGAGCGGATCCTTTCCCATCTCTCTCAGAAAGGAGGACCAGAAACAGGGCGCATTCACGTGGACGGACAGCAGCATCACTGAAGGTCGTGCCCCGGGGCTGGGTTGCTGCTCCCACTCTCCATCACGTTGCAGCCCGAGACGGCTGCATCATGCGGTCATTCTGCAGACCATCACACTGGTCCCTCGTCACCCACAGAGGCCTGCCAGCATCTCTTTTCCGGGGTTTAGAGAGTGATGGATCCACTGAGATGGATCCTGCCTCACCTCAACTCAGACTCAGGAAACCATTTCACTGCACAGGAGATGTGAGGACAGGTGTGTGGTCAGGGAACACAAACCCGGGAGCTGCCAGCATGAGTGATGCAGCGGCCCATCGAAGGTCTGGCTCAGGGATTGTCTTGGCAACCTCCAGGATCCAGTGTGCATCCTAAGTCACATCCATTCCATGGAAGGATGGAGGGAGGGGGTGAAGGAGACAGACTGGACAGAAACATAAAAGCTATCTAATGTAGCTAAGGCACAGGGCTGTTCAATGTCCCATTCTCCCAGCCTTCCCGTAGATCTGTGAGCCTCCTCAAAGACATCGAGAACCAAGAGCAATGGGAAAAGCACCAGAATGAGGCAACACGATCAGATTTGCATTTTGGAGAGACGGCTCTACATGCCAGAGGAGTGAGGCTCCACCAGCGAGGATGGCTGGATGGTTGTGATGATGGAGGAGAGATGGAGTCTACACGTGTCTAGACCAGAGGGAAGAGCCTCCTGATGAGGGTGCAGGAGGGGAGCGAAAGAGCTGGCTTAAGACTGATTTTTTTTTTTTTTTAATTAAGACCATGGCATTGAGCCCCATTACTGCATGGCAAACAGAAGGGGAAAAGATGGAAGCAGTGGCAGATTTCCTCTCTTTGGGCTCCAGAATCGCTGCAGACGGTGACTGCAGCCATGCAACCAGAAGACGATTGCTTCTTGGCAGGAAAGTGATGACAAACCTAGAGAGTATGTTGAAGAGCAGAGACATAACTCTGCCGACAAAGGTCCGTATAGTCCAGGCTACGGTCTGCCCAGTGGTNCCGTGTGTAAAAGACATGCCCAAAATGAAGTGATTCCGGAAAGCTAAAAATATAAGAGAGCATGCAGATGGAAAGTGGGATTTGTGCTCTTGATAGATGGCAGGGTAGGCTCTGGGTGAAAAGCATTAGAGATGAGAATGACAGTGTATGGCGCTGAAAGCTTTGATTCAGGGTAAAAACTGAATGCTGATACCTATGTTCCAAATGACGCAACAGGGCTGGTAAACAGTCAGTGTAGTGGAGGCAGTAGAAAGAGATAGAAACACCTAATAGTCAGAGGCATTAGCCCACGCTTCTCATAGAAAGAGGGGTCCAGGGAGCAGCAGCAATGAATCAATGGAGAGGCAGAAAACCTCAACAGTAGGCCCAGTAAGGACACACGAAACCCTGATATCCACGCCAGAGGAAGCCAGTCCATGCAAAACATTCTTGGAAGCTCACTGCATTTCAGGCCACAAAGGGAAAGCTCAGGAAATCCCAGAAAACAGAGTTAACACAAACTGTTTTCTGTTCATAAGGAAACAAAACTCAACATTAATTCAAAAAAGGCCTTTCTACCAGACAGTTAGAAAAACCTGTCAATTAAACACTCAAGGGTGAAAGGCTGAGAACAAATCTAAATTATAGAACTTCTTTCAAAAAGATGATAATGGAAAAGCTGCAATGAAATGGATGGGATAAATTAAATTTGTGCTCAGAAGAAAGTCCACAGTGTAAGGCCTAAATTGCTGAAAAATAAAACAATGAAAATAAATAGATTAAACATTCTACCAAGTTAAGTCAGAAAAGGAAAGTAAAAGTAAGCAGGAAGAAGGAAATAATAAAGGTGAAAGCCAAAATTAATTGTCAATAATTGGAAAAATAAAAAACAATGGAACTAATAATGAAACTGAAATGTCAGTCTTGGGAATAAAAGAAAACCACAAGTGAAACTAATCAGGAAAAAGCAGGAAAATGCAAACACACAAAATAAGAAGTGACAAGGATGAAATAACCACTGAAATACAAGATTTTTCTAAAAACATGAAACTGCTGCAAAACTCTGTACAGACACATTTGAAAAGTTCAAAGTAGTGATAATGTCCTAGGAAAAACATGATTTATCATAATTAACCCCTGTAGAGACAGAAAGTTTATATTGATCATTCCATAAAATATTATCTACGAAGCAAACCCAGAGAGCACGAACCCCACCCAGGTGGTTTCATGGGGAATTCCATCAAACCTTCAAAGGCCGGAGAGTTCCTGTGCTACTTAGATTGTTCCAGACACAGAAGAAGAAAAACAACTTTAAAACAATTTTTATAAAACGTGGTGTTGATACTCACCAGTGAAATATATATGATCAGCCCTCAAATCCAGCAATCTGCTTAACAGACAGATGCTGGATGCATTTTCCCTAGAATCAGAGAAAACAGAGGAATGACCTCCAGCAGCATGGCAGCCGGGCAGGGTGGTAAAGTGGCATGCCACATCGACATCGTCAGACTGACAAAGCATTTAGAAGCTTAAGAAACAGAAAAGAAGTAATAAAGCCATCTCTGTTTATAGATGATGAGAGTGCAACCTGGAAAACTCCAGGGCACCGATGATAAAGTGAATACTGATAGCAAAAGGCGATTCATCAGGCTATCAGGCGGGAGTAGCACACCTCTTACTCAGTTGTGTCTGACTCCTTGCAACCCCATGGACTGCAGCACACCAGCCTCCTTTGTCCTCCACTAGCTGCCAGGGTTTGCTCAGATTCACGTCCATTGAGTCAGTGACGCCATCCCCAGCATCAGTCTTTTCCAGTGAGTTGGCTCTTCACATCAGGTGGCCAAAATACTGAAGCTTTAGCTTCAGCATCAGTGCTTCCAATGAATACACTTCTTCAGTTCAGTTCAGTTCAGTTCAGTCACTCAGTCGTGTCCGACTCTTTGGGACCCCATGAATCGCAGCACGCCAGGCCTCTCTGTCCATCACCAACTCCTGGTGTTCACTCAAACTTACGTCCATCGAGTCAGTGATGCCATCCACCCATCTCATCCTCTGTCATCCCCTTTTCCTCCTGCCCCCAACCCCTCCCAGCATCAGAGTCTTTTCCAGTGAGTCAACTCTTCCCATGAGGTGGCCAAAGTACTGGAGTTTCAGCTTTAGCATCATTCCTTCCAAAGAACACCCAGGACCGGTCTCCTTTAGAATGGACTGGTTGGATCTCTTTGCAGTCCAAGGGACTCTCAAAAATCTTCTCCAACACCACCTTACATACAGACAAAAATCAGAAAAAAATGCAACAGAAGACTACAGTAATAATAAAAAGTAAAATAATAAAAAAGATAAAATGCAAGAGATCAAATTTAAAAGATAAAATACTTGGGGAAACGTACCCAAAATGTTCAAAAATCTGTATGAGAAACACTTAAAGGTTCTCCCGAAAGACACAAGGCAGACTGGGAGCGAATGGAAAGAGTGATTGTTCTTGGCATAAACCACAAGGATAAAAAGAACCACCGTACCCTTGCCATTTTTTCAGTCATTATATTGTCGCTGTTGGTGTTGTTATGGCTAACAAATAATCTTGGTGTGTACTGTGAGCTGAAACAAAGTCAGAGTATTGGTGGGACGTGGGGGGCTTCCCAGGTGGTGCTGGGGGTAGAGTGCCTGCCTACCAATGCAGGAGACACAGGGAATGAACGCAGCCTTTGACCTGGTGAGCGGATCCTTTCCCATCTCTCTCAGAAAGGAGGACCAGAAACAGGGCGCATTCACGTGGACGGACAGCAGCAAACGTGGGGGGCTTCCCAGGTGGTGCTGGGGGTAGAGTGCCTGCCTACCAATGCAGGAGACACAGGGAATGAACGCAGCCTTTGACCTGGTGAGCGGATCCTTTCCCATCTCTCTCAGAAAGGAGGACCAGAAACAGGGCGCATTCACGTGGACGGACAGCAGCATCACTGAAGGTCGTGCCCCGGGGCTGGGTTGCTGCTCCCACTCTCCATCACGTTGCAGCCCGAGACGGCTGCATCATGCGGTCATTCTGCAGACCATCACACTGGTCCCTCGTCACCCACAGAGGCCTGCCAGCATCTCTTTTCCGGGGTTTAGAGAGTGATGGATCCACTGAGATGGATCCTGCCTCACCTCAACTCAGACTCAGGAAACCATTTCACTGCACAGGAGATGTGAGGACAGGTGTGTGGTCAGGGAACACAAACCCGGGAGCTGCCAGCATGAGTGATGCAGCGGCCCATCGAAGGTCTGGCTCAGGGATTGTCTTGGCAACCTCCAGGATCCAGTGTGCATCCTAAGTCACATCCATTCCATGGAAGGATGGAGGGAGGGGGTGAAGGAGACAGACTGGACAGAAACATAAAAGCTATCTAATGTAGCTAAGGCACAGGGCTGTTCAATGTCCCATTCTCCCAGCCTTCCCGTAGATCTGTGAGCCTCCTCAAAGACATCGAGAACCAAGAGCAATGGGAAAAGCACCAGAATGAGGCAACACGATCAGATTTGCATTTTGGAGAGAAGGCTCTACATGCCAGAGGAGTGAGGCTCCACCAGCGAGGATGGCTGGATGGTTGTGATGATGGAGGAGAGATGGAGTCTACACGTGTCTAGACCAGAGGGAAGAGCCTCCTGATGAGGGTGCAGGAGGGGAGTGAAAGAGCTGGCTTAAGACTGATTTTTTTTTTTTTTTAATTAAGACCATGGCATTGAGCCCCATTACTGCATGGCAAACAGAAGGGGAAAAGATGGAAGCAGTGGCAGATTTCCTCTCTTTGGGCTCCAGAATCGCTGCAGACGGTGACTGCAGCCATGCAACCAGAAGACGATTGCTTCTTGGCAGGAAAGTGATGACAAACCTAGAGAGTATGTTGAAGAGCAGAGACATAACTCTGCCGACAAAGGTCCGTATAGTCCAGGCTACGGTCTGCCCAGTGGTCACGTACGCTTGTGAGAGCTGGACCGTAAAGNCTGCAGACGGTGACTGCAGCCATGCAACCAGAAGACGATTGCTTCTTGGCAGGAAAGTGATGACAAACCTGGAGAGTATGTTGAAGAGCAGAGACATAACTCTGCCGACAAAGGTCCGTATAGTCCAGGCTACGGTCTGCCCAGTGGTCACGTACGCTTGTGAGAGCTGGACCGTAAAGAAGGCAGAGCACCAAAGAATTGATGCCTGCAAACTGTGGTGCTGGAGAAGACTCCTGAAAGTCCCTTGGATGGCAAAGAGATCAAACCAGTCAATCTTAAGGGAGATCAACCCCGAGTATTCACTGGAAGGACTGATGATGAAGCTGAAGCTCCAGGATTTTGGTCATCTGATGAGAACTGATGACTCATTGGAAAAGTCCCTGATGCTGAGAAAGATTGAAGGCAGAAGGAGAAGAGATGTCAGAGGATGAGGTGGCTGGACGGCATCACCAATGCAATGAGCATGAACTTGGGCAAACTCTGGGAGTTGATGATGGACAGGGAGGCCTGGCGAGTTGCAGTCCATGGGGTCGCAAAGAGTTGGACACAACTGGGAGACTGAACAACAAGATCAGTGTTGGTCCTTGTTGGTCTGGAGACCAGGGTCTCCAGAGAGACAAGGCATGGTACCTGCCACCTCGCCTCCCAGCAGGTCCCCTGAGTCCAGGCCATGCTGCCTGTACCAGAAGTTCTTCAGGGTACGGCTTCAGAACCGGAAGCTACCAGCGCCTGGGGCCCAGGCTCTGTCCTTCCCTTCTTTGCTGAGTTCTCCCCACGGCCAGCCAAGGGCCCAGAGCCCCTGGGCTGTCCTCTGGGTTTGCCTGTGTGGCTCTTTGGCGGGAGGACGTCCACTGCCCGTGGGCACATATAAGGCAGAGGCACGGTGATCACAGAGGCCTTGAGGGCTGGGCTACCTATGTGATCTCTGCCCTGCCAGCAGTGGGAAGTTTCCAGAATGTCTCGGCAGAAGGGAGGTGCCTAGGTGTTTCCTCAAAAGGTTATTTTGGAAGGAGGACTCTAGAGGCAGCCGGGCCCCTGGCGATGGGTGAAAGGATGCTACGGCTGAGCAGGGTGACTGGAGGATGCGTGGCAGCCCGTCTGGATGCGGGATGTGAAGGGCGCCAGGGACAGCAGCCAGGGCAGGGAGGGGGAGGAGAGGCAAGACTCACCCTCCCACCAAAGAGGACTTTGGTCAGAGTGGATGATGAGCTGGGCGGTGAGCGGCCAGCCAGGGAGGGCCCTGGGGACCCTCAGGGAGTCACCAGCAGGTCGCTGGCCACCAAGCCCGGATCCCAGGAACATGGTGGGCAGTGGAGATGTGTATAAGAGACAGCACTGGTCCCTGTTACATGCTACTCTTAAACTGCTTTGGGCGCTCTCCTTATTGCTAAACATACCATGAGATCTCTTTCCTGCTCAGAACCAGAATGCTCAAAATCTAACATTTATTCTGGGGCGTATATGAGTTCCTGTACTCACTGCAAATGCTACTGACAACTGAAGAATTGCAATTTCTACTTGGACTGTTGGCATTTTTTTTCCTTTTTTAAAATAATAAGCTACATACATGGTAAAAAAATAAATAAAAATGCCTCTCTCTCATTCCTTACCTCCACGCCTCAATTCTTCTCTCTAGAAGCAACTACTGTTTATCAGTTTCTTTTATAAATTTCTATTTTATTCGTGCACAAGCCTATACACACACACACACATATAAAATAGAAACCATTACCTATTTTTATTTTTTCACTTAACAATATATTCTGAAGATTAGATCTATATTTTTTAAAAATCTACATAGTATGCTATCATATGAATACACCTTATTTTATTTATTTAACCTGTCTTCTGTTAATAGATTCTTAGATGGTTTTCTGTCTTCTGTGCAGACAAAACTTTTAATATGTTTGCCCTGACTGCATGTGTTTTACCTGTGTTCCTGTTCACCTAAGAAGGATGTAGTATTTCTTTCCATAGTAATCACTCACTATCTGAACTGAAATGAAATCCCATCTAGAAGCTATAATATTAATAATCATAGCTAAAAATTTATTGAGGACTCAGTATATGCCAGACACTATGTTAAATATTAGCTCATATGAATTTATATTACTGTTATTATCCTCATTTTAGTAAAGAGAAAACTATGGTTAAGTGATTTGATTACAATCAAGTCACTAGTAACAGGAGGGCTGGAATTCATGTGTATCTAAAATTCAAAATCTGTGCTCCTAGACTATCAGTTCAGTTCAGTTCAGTCACTCAGTCGTGTCCGACTCTTTGCAACCCTATGAATCGCAGCACGCCAGGCCTCCCTGTCCATTACCAACTCCCGGAGTTTACTCAGACTCACGTCCATCGAGTCCGTGATGCCATTCAGCCATCTCATCCTCTGTCGTCCCCTTCTCCTCCTGC
>SJYX01012343.1:106636-152922 GCA_006410675.1 Oreotragus oreotragus
CATCTGTCTCCCCAGATGCTTCCTTCCTGGGAGACTTCCTCCCTCCAACCCCACCCCACAAGCTGTTTCTCATGCAGACCCCCCGGAAGATTTTTTTTTGCTAAATTATTATGAATTTCTTTTATTTTCACAGGAACAAGATCCAATTGAAACCAGACTTTGGAAAAAGTGTATAGGAGGCCTGCTCTGTCTCGCTCTCACCCTCCCCAAACACGGGTTCTCCCAGGCCTCCGATTGTGGCACGGTCGGTCCCCAAGGGTACAGACCCCCAGCCGTCCACCCAAGCCTGGCACGCCCTTGAATGGAGACACATGGGGGGTGCGAATCCGTCAGAACCTCACTGCCAGCTGCTTCACAGCTTCCCATGAAGTTCCCCGCCTCCAGACCTCCCCTTTCCTGTAGGGTTCATGAGCCCAAGATGACTCACATCATCCTGGAAAAGGAGCAGGAAATGGGCACAGGGGAAGTCGTTGCCTGGCATGAGTGTCGCCTGCTGCCTGTGTGTGGCAAGGTTGCTGGTGTTGGCAGAGTCAGAAGCGACTTGGGTGGTCGGGCCTCCAGGACGTGAACCTTAGGACACAGGAGCATGTCTGGGTGAGCAGGGCAAGGGCCACGTGGTGAACGTGGCTGAGCGATGGTTGGACTCCAGTCTCTATTACTCTTCACTGAGCAGAGCCCCCACCCTCCAGCTGCCCCCCAGTCTCTTGCTTAAGGTTCCAGCACAGCACTTCAGGTATGATACGAAGAGCTGAAGACGGTTGTAAAGCCTTAAACATTTTTTTTCCCTCTATGACACATTTGGCGAAAAACTCCTGGGAGCCATGTTGGCAGTCCAAGGGCAATGGGGGTGAGCCTGGGGATGTCTGGGAAGTCACACGTGCCCCTCCACCTGCTCACCTGTGCAGGGCTGCAGACAGCGGGTGGCTGCAGGTGGGATACCCTGTGGGCCAGATGCTGGGGCAGCTCAGGAGAGGGTGGGGGCAGGGCTGGGCGTCCAGCCTGATGGCGAGAGCATGTGGCCCCCAAGGAGGTCTCTCCAGAGGGTTTCCCTTTGGTCACACCAGATGCAGCCTTGAGGCACAGTTCCTATCGGGGCTGCATCAGGAAACATCCCCAGAGAGACATGCAGGCTGTGGGATGGGGAAGAGAGAAGCCAGGAGGCTGTGGCCTCAGGGAGCCACAGGGAGTCCCCAGGAGTCCCCAGGGCGTCCTGGGCACAAATCACCCTCCTCACAGCCTCTGTGTCCAGCTTATCCCACGAGGCAAGGGAGCTGGGACTTCAGCATCTGCACGTGAGCCAGTGCAGAGTGGGGCATGCCAGGCTTGGGCACCTTGGTCCCCGAAGTTCAAGGGCTTCTACAAGGAGGAGCAATGGGTGCTGGCAGGTGGGGGCAGTGGCTGCAGAGGGAATCTGTGCGAAACATGCTGTGTCTGCTGTGTGAGCCCACATGCATAATACATGTGTGTTCCTTGTTCAGTTCAGTTCAGTCACTCAGTCGTGTCCAACTCTGCGACCCCATGGACTGCAGCACACCAGGCCTCCCTGTCCATCACCAACTCCCAGAGTTTACTCAAACTCACGTCCATTGAGTTGGTGATGCCATCCAACCATTTCATCCTCTGTCGCCCCCTTCTCCTCCTGCCTTCAATCTTTCCCAGCATCGGGGTTTTTTCTAATGAGTCGGTTCTTCTCATCAGGTGGCCAAAGTATTGGAGTTTCAGCTTCAGAATCAGTCCTTCCAATGAATATTCAGGACTGATTTCCTTTAGGATTGACTGGTTGGATCTCCTTGCAGTCCAAGGGACTCTCAAGAGTCTTCTCCAACAACACAATTCAAAAGCATCAATTCTTCGGTGCTCAGCTTTCTTTATAGTACAACTCTCACATCCATACATGACTACTGGAAAAATCATAGATTTGACTAGATGGACTTTGCTGGCAAAGTAATATCTCCACTTTTTAATATTTTGTCTAGGTTGGTCATAACTTTTCTTCCAAGGAGCAAGCATCTTTTAATGTCATGGTTGCAGTCACCATCCGCAGTGATTTTGGAGTCCAAGAAAATAAAGTCTGTCACTGTTTCCATTATTTCCGCATCTCTTTGCCATGAAGTGACGGGACCAGATGCCATGATCTTAGTTTTCTGACTGTTGAGCTTTAAGCCAACTTTTTCACTCTCTTCTTTCACTTTCATCAAGAGGCTCTTTAGTTCTTCACTTTCTGCCATAAGGGTGGTGTCATCTGCATATCTGAGGTTATTGATATTTCCCCGGGCAATCTGGATTCCAGCTTGTGGTTCATTCAACCCAGCATTTCTCATGATGTACTCTGCATATAAGTTAAATAAGCAGGGTAACAATACACAGCCTTGACGTCCTCCTTTCCCAATTTAGAACCAGTCTGTTGTTCCATGTTCAGTTCTAACTGTTGCTTCCTGATCTGCATACAGATTTCTTAAGAGAGTTGTCAGGTGGTCTGGTATTCCCATATCTTTAGGAATTTTCCACAATTTGTTGTGATCCACAGAGTCAAAGGCTTTGACATAGTCAATAAAGCAGAAGTAGATGTTTTCCTTGTACCTACACACATACACGAAGGTTACATGCATCTCTACACATGGCCATACACATAACACCTGCATGTGCAAACTCCCTACCCCTGCATGTCCAGCGCACGGTGTGTGTGAGTGCATGTACACACATGTTATATGTCTGCATGTGCACCTGCTACATGTGTTTGCACGTGTGTTACACTGTCCGTATGCACACGTGCGTGCCTTATGTGTCTCTGTGTACACATGCATTGGTGCATGCTGCAGGTATGGTGTTGTGTATGTCTCTGTGTACACACGCATGTGCACACACAGGCTACATGTTTCTGGGATGGGGTAGGGCCACAGGCTGAGGGGAGGGGACAGGAAGAGCAGGGCGGGCCCCCTGCAAGTTCTCCCAGTCTCTCTCACTTTCGGGGCAACGCTGGCCACTTCATGGGCTGTGTCCATGATCCTGAGAGGCCTGCTCACCCCCTGATTTTCTGACGCACAGACCTGGGCCCCGGTGCCCTGGCGTTACAGCTGTTATAGCCAGGTGGGCGAGGAGCACAGCCTTCAGCTCCATGGAGGCAGCTGGGCCTTGCACTCTTTACAGAGTTAACATCCAGGCGGCCTCCTGGTCCTGCTGCCGGTCTCAGGCCTGAGGGTCAGTGGATGACCCTGGCTTGACCACGGGGCCCCCAAGACAAAATCCAGCTAGATTTGCAGTGCCAGGCAGGGGTGGGGCACTCAGCCGGGCCCAGTCTTGGTCTCAGGGCCTCGCCTCCCCCAGCACACTCACATGTGGCTGAGTGCAGAAACTCCCTTGTCTGTGACCGTGGCAGCACAGAACACAACATTTTATCCTAAGAAGGGTGGCCATCAGCAGAAACACAAAGCTGCTGCTGGACCCTCGAGGAGGAGAGCAAGCAATGTGTGCCATATAACGAGAGAGAAAAGCAAAGGGACAGCAGGAAGCAGAGAAAACAATCAAAACGTGGAAAACGGAGCGCGAGGGGACAGAACTGGACCCAGCTGTGATAACAATCACAACTGAAAACGTCTTAATTGACAGGCAAAGCCTCTCATGTTGAGTGAAAAACAATGTCTGTCTCTCACAAGCACAAAATGGTCCTGAAATGTTAAAAAAAGAGAGAGAGAGAGAAAAGACAAGCCTGTGCTCTGTCCAACACAGACATAATAAATGAAGCATCGACACGAAGTGGTACCCAAGGTGACGAGCAAGATGGACAGCAAGCCCCTAGCTCCTATAAGATGAAGCAGATAGGACAGCGCGCGTGGCTCTCAGACAGAGCGTGCGAGGCTCACTTGAGACGAGCCTGGTGCATCTGTCCAGGCGGCGGGGGTTACTGGGGGTGCTGTGAGTCCTGGAACAGTGATCCCGCCTTCCTGGCTGGGCCACACCCTGAGGGGCCCCCTGGCCATTTTTCAAGGAGGGGACCCACCTGAGGCCCAGGAGCTGACATGAACATCAGAGTCCAGCCGAGCCCCTGGGGAGAGTTTCCTGGGAGAGCGACTGTGCACGATTTCTGACTCACGCACACAGTTCCACCCATCTACTCCCTAGCCCCTCGGCTTTGGGCAGAGATACCAGCCGAAAGAGTGCAGCAGAAACCCTGCAGCATCGCTGTCTCTGGGGCCCTGGACCAGACAGCAGGGCCATTTCGAAGAGGGGGCTGGGAGCGTAGGCTCCACCAGCTCTCAGGAGCCCGCTTGGAGCAGGCAGGTGCTGGCTGAGCCAGAGCCTGCGGGAGAACATAAATGCAAGTTGGAACTTTACGTGATGTGAGGTGCCTGGGGGTTGCTCAGCCTCGGATGCGGGCAGGGCTGATGAAAAGGACAGAGCAGGTTGGGTCCTCACTGGCCAGGTGGAGAAGCTGTCAGAGGGGAAGCCCAGGACCAGGGGCCAGCGGGGGGCACGGGTCAGCTCTGCCGAGACAGAAGTTACACACACTGACCAGGAAAGAAAGGAGAGTGACCCTCCCGCCAGGACCGCCGAGGGGGGGCAGGCAGTGGTGGGGCCAAGGGGATTATGAAAAGGCTGACGGGACTTCCAGAGTCAGAGATAGAAGCTGTGAGAAGCAAGACTAGTCAAGAGAAGTGATTATAAAGACACATCCACACCCGTGTAACACACACACACACTCACTGCCTCATGCTTCACACTGTGCTCAACGCCCGCCTGTAGCTCCGTGAGCTCTTCCTGGCCTTGATGGTGAATTTCAGCGCTATGGTGTCCCTGGGGCGGGGAGGCCTGGAGGAGGTCCAGAGCGCCATGGACCCTCTCTGTGCTATTCTGGCAACTCCTTGTGAGTCTATAAGGCTTCCCTGCCGGCTCAGTTGGCAAAGAACCTGCCTGCACTGCAGGAGACCCGGGTTCAATCCCTGGATCAGGAAGATTCCCTGGACAAGGGCATGGCAGCCTACTCCAGTATTCTTGCCTGGAGAAGCCCATTTACAGAGGGGCCTGGTGAGCTACGGTCCATGGGGTCTCAAAGAGTCAGACACAACTGAGTGACTAACACATTCACTTTCACTTCATGAGTCTATAATTCAGTTCAGCTCAG
Organism: Oreotragus oreotragus; assembly: GCA_006410675.1. Taxonomy (NCBI): domain Eukaryota; kingdom Metazoa; phylum Chordata; class Mammalia; order Artiodactyla; family Bovidae; genus Oreotragus; species Oreotragus oreotragus. The sequence goes on from SJYX01012343.1 coordinate 111,756, forward strand.
TTCAGTTCAGTCGCTCAGTCGTGTCCGACTCTTTGCGACCCCATGAATCGCAGCACGCCAGGCCTCCCTGTCCATCACTATCTCCTGGAGTTCACTCAGACTCGCATTGATCGAGTCCGTGACGCCATCCAGCTGTCTCATCCTCTGTCGTCCCCTTCTCCTCCTGCCTCCAATCCCTCCCAGCATCAGAGTCTTTTCCAATGAGTCAACTCTTTGCATGAGGTGGCCAAAGTACTGGAGCGTCAGCTTTAGCATCATTCCTTCCAAAGAAATCTCAGGGTTGATCTATAATTAGCCCAAATTAAATTTTTTTTAAATTCCCTAATTTCGCAAAGCATTTCACTGAACAATGCAAATGCCTGTGTGGTTGTTAGGAATCTGTTATTCCTTTAAGGCCTAGTATGAATTGACTTTAAAGATTATTTCCTTTCAGCACCTTTAATGACCAGGATTAGATTAGTCACTCATGAGACAAGCACCTTCAGGGCAAGGCTGAGAAATGAGGACCCTCCTCCTCTGCCACTTCCACTCAGCCGAGACCCTGGGCAGAAGCCTTGTGGTGAGTCACACATATCTTCTGGGATGTCTGGAACAACTGGACAAGACTACTGGGCCACCAAGCTGGGCTGCAGGCAGAGAGATCTTACTCCCGCCAAACAGCTTCTGCTAGGCTCCCCTTGGGAGAAGCAGCCCCTGGTGGCGTGGATGGTTTTGAGTCTGGACCTCTTTGGAGGCAGAGTGGCCTTGGGGCCTCAGCCACATCAAACTTTAGGGTCTCAGAAGACAGACGATTTCCTTCGGCTCACTAAGGAAAGAGGCTTCTTTTTAAATTTATTTCAAATGTATCTAATAGTGGAGTTAAGCAATTTTTATTTTCCAACTTCAGAGTACTCTTTAGAGTTTGAAACTACTTATCTGCATGAAGAATACATAACTTTGTAATCCATTAAACATCTAAGAAAAGAAGGCAATTGGCGAAGTCCCAAATGTTGACCCTCCAAAAGCACCGAGGTCTCACCACGCACCCCTGGGGGCCATTCACATTCTAGCAGAGTGGTCGGTAAAGACAAGGTGAGCCCCCAGGCCTGCTCTGCTGTGGTTACAGCAACATAGCAGGAATCCAGCTTCCTCAAGTCAGACCCAGGAAAACAAGCACCTCGGCTAATGTGGACGTTTGGCCGCCAACTGGCTCTGCCGCAAGGAGGCCAGCGAGCCAGCTCCCGGGGGCTGTGACTCTAGGACTCATCGCAAATTCAGCCAAGATGCGGCCTCTTTGGGTGCATTTCGGGTTCCAACAGACCACGGAGGAAGTGCAGCGTGCATCCAAAAGCAGAAATAGCCTTCTTCGTAGAATTCCGTTTCTGAACCGCAGGCCAGCATTTTAATGTAAATACCTTGGAAGGTAGGATTTATGAGCTCTGTTAAGTAGACGAGGTCAGACCTCATCCAAGACATGGACGAGGGCCTTAAAGCATCCTCCAGCCTGGCAGGGCTAACCCGCCAGCGGTCAGCGCTGCGGTCTGCATCTGGGGCGTCCACGCCACAGAGGTTTCTCTCTGCAGCTACTGCTCTGACCCCGACGTGCTCCAGCCCCCTTGAGTGAGGACTTAACTGCTCACTCCGGAGGTCTATCTGGGGGTTGAGACACTAGATACTGGGGTGTGACTTGTGGGTTTCAGCAAACACGTGGCCTTAAGCTTCAGGCATTAGTGTTTCTTATAAAATAAAAAGCAAGCACAAGCAAGCCATCCTAACTGTCGTGGGGAAGAGATGCGTCCGGGATGGAAGCAGGTAGTCAGAGATGAGTGGGAGAGGTGAGAGGAGCTGAGGGTACCTCTCCACTGCCCCGGAAGCAGACACCGCCCAACCCCGGAAGCAAACACCACTCAACCAGACAGGGGAAGGAGGCTCCTCCAACACAGAGAGAAGCCGGTGGCTTAGACACTGAAAAATTCACAATCTGCCTAGACTGGTAAGAACTGAGGAAGTCAGGGGAGGATTAAGGTATGTAACAAGATGCCAAAACTGAGAAGTTCAAATTAAAGACGTTCTCAGGGCACAAGGGCCCTAAGACAGAGAGCAGAGGACTGTGGATGGAGCTCCTGCCAAGTGTTGTGTGCTGTGGACAGGGTGCTACGGGCAAGGTGCTGTGCTGTGTGTAAGGTTCTGTGTGCTGAGTGCCATGTGCTGTGTGCAGGGTACTGGGTGCTGTGTGCTGTGTGCAGGGTACTGAGTGCTCTGTGTAGGGTCTGTGTGCAGGGTGCTGTGTATAGGATGCTGTGTGTAGGGTGCTGTGTGTTCTGTGCAGGGTGCTGCATGCAGTGTGCTGTGTGCAGGGCACTGAGTGCTCTGTGCAGGGTCTGTGTGCTGGGTGCTGTGTGTAGGGTGCTGCATGCAGGGTGCTGTGTGCTCTGTGCAGGGTGCTGCATGCAGTGTGCTGTGTGCAGGACACTGAGTGCTCTGTGCAGGGTCTGTGTGCAGGGTGTTGTGTGCTCTGTGCAGGGTGCTGTGTGTAGCATGCTTTGTGCTCTGTGCAAGGTCTGTGTGCAGGATCTGTGTGTAGGGTGCTGTGTGCAGGGTGCTATGTGTAGAGTGCTCTGTGCTCTGTGCAGGGTGCTGTGTGCTGTGTGTGTCTTCAGCAGGTGGGAGGGCTCAGCTCTTCAGCTTGGGGAAGGGAGTGGGTACTATAGCCGGACCAGAAGGGGGTTTCCTCACCCCAGTTCTCTCTCCACGGACAGATCACAGATCAACACATAGAAGGCATCTCTTGATCCAAAAGATGCCTCCTGCATCCTCAGGAAAGTGTGGGGAAATCCCCTCTGACCACAGCAAGAGCAGGGGAGCCCCAGCCCTTGGGCTCAGCCAACAAAGGAACACACACAATTAGCTTTGCTGCACGGCGCTCCCAGACGAAACGCTGGAAACACAACTGTCATTTGCAAAGCAGAAATAGAGACACACAGAAAAGGCTATCAGCAATGGTCGGTCTCCAGGGCCACTGTGGACGGCATGCCTTCTGCTGGAGAGGCCACTTCAAGGCCGCAGAGTGGACAAAAGGGAGACTGAATTCTCTTGGTGCTATCTGTATGATTTTTCTGTAAATGTACAACTGCTGTTTAAAATGTTTATTTTATAAATCTCTATCTTGTCCAATCATCCCACCTTCTGTCTGGGTTTGTGGGCGTAAAGTGGACGCTGAGAAGACTCCCGGGCTGTACGCACTGGGTTCTTAGGCCCGTCAGCTCCCTTTGTTGAAAGGAGCATCACTGCCTCCAGAACCCAGAATTGCCCAAATTTCTCCACCTGCAGAGTCATCCGAGAAGTGCCAGGGGTGACCATGTGCTTCCACTTGGGCCCGACCACCCCCGTGCGGGTGCCTGGGAGGGGAAGGACAGCGTCTCCCTCTGAGGCCGGATGTGATCCCGCCTCGCCCACCGTCTGGCCTTTGTGGATCAGGACACATGAGTTTTGGGGCCGCGATCTCCTTTGCTGACACAGAGCTAAGACACCGGGGCTGGAGATTCGCTGGACCAGGCGTTTCGCCTGTAGACTCCCAACTTCACTCTCCAGGGCTGTGGAGCCAGGCCCCCCAGCACCCCTCCCCACTGTGCTCGCATCCGTTCCACCATGCCAGGAGCCCCCTACGCCTCCTATGTCCCCAGAGCTTCCTCCCCGGGCTCCAGCCGCGACTCTCCCTGCAGCTTCCACCCACCGGGTCCTCCCAGATCTGAGCGCCCACGGCCAGCCGGATGCAGGCAAGCTGGTGCGCCCACTGCGATGGTCAGCAGGCAGGACTGCCACCCAAGGAGGGCTGTGGGCAGCTGGGCTGGAGGGCAGGGTCTGCAGATCTGACTTTAGAACATGTGGAAGGAAAAGCAGGGGGCGTGAGAGGGGGTCAGGGGGAAACACGGGAGAAGGAGACATCTGGGGGACTGGGGCTGCCGCTCTGTCTCCCTGGGCTCGTCCAGACCTCCTGGCTGAGCCCTCATCACGGGCAGGGGTGGCGGAGGGGCCAGGAGGGCCTGAGGCCCCATCTCTGCCCGAGAGGGCTTCTCAGGCCTCAGTCTGCCCAGGAGAGGTGTGCAGACTCATGGCCGCCCTATTGCCTCATCGGACTATCACCCCAGCGCACCAGGAGCCGAGCTGCCATCCCCGGGCCCTCTCCTCCTGCCTCCCTTCTCACCACTAAAGAGCTGAGAGGCTTCCTCAAACCCTCAACAGAGCAAAGACAGACTTTCGGCGGATGTTGGAGGCTTGTTCTGAGACCCCAGTGGCTGGACGTGATGCCCGAGAGAGTCTGCCTGCAGTGCAGGAGCCCCGGGGTCGATCCCCGGGTCGGGAAGGTCCCCTGGAGGAGGGCACAGCACCCCACTCCAGTGTGCTGGCCTGGAGAATCCCATGGACAGAGGAGCCTGGTGGGCTGCACCCCAGGGGGTCGCACAGAGTCGGGTACAGCCGAGCAACTGAATCTTGCGACACTTGTGCCACTTGTGCCTTGTGACTGCTTCCCTGGAGTCGGGGAAGGGGGGGCTGTGCTGTTTCCCGGGACGCACTTCCTGAGTCCCATTTCCTGCTGATGCATGAGTCCCCGAGGCAAGGTCAGTGATGGGGATGCAGATGGCCCGGTGCTGCTGTCTTTCACTACACGTGGCCCCTATGCTTCCAAGCCGGGCTCCTGAAGTGATGATAAAACCCTCATGGTCATGAAATGACCATGGCATCCTTGTCCCCACTTTACGGAGGCAGAGACCGAGGCCACGAGGTGAAGCCGCTCCATCCACTCCGCCATCCAGACGTCTGGGCCTGCCCCCACCACTACCTAACTTTTCATAACTGAGATACCTGACTGTTATCTCCACATCCAGATTGACCTACCGTGAATTCGAATTATTTTCCCCCTTGGATTAATTCACTCTTACTTCTGCTGATAGTTAATTAATCCACTGTTACTTCTGTTGATGGGGCTTCCCTTGTGTTTCAGCTGGTAAAGAATCCACCTGCCATGCGGGAGACCTGGGTTTGATACCTGGGTTGGGAAGATTCCCTGGAGAATGGCTACCCACTCCACTATTCTGGCCTGGAGAATTCCATGGACTGTATCGCCCTCGGGGTCACAAAGAGTCGGACATGACTGAGCAACCTTCACTTTCACTTTTCTGCTGACACTTCTGTGAAGATGCTTGCCATTTCCCACGCCGACCTATTCGAGGGGCTCGGTCCCCTTCCCAGTGACATGTGGACAGTCCTAGCCCACCCGGCAGGGCTGTGTCAGCTGAGGATACAGCCATGTCATCGTACGTCACACAGACAAAGCCTCTGCCCCTGGATGCACACGGTGAGCCAGGGCTTCACGTCCCTTCCACCTCCCGTACGTCAGCATCACACATTTAGAAAGAGCGATATAACTTTTCCAAACTCTTCTCTAGCTTCAGTATGCTTAGGAAAGCCCTTTCACCCCCAGCGTGCAAAAATATTCACCCGTCTTTCCCTCAAATTCTTTTACCATTTCATTTGCTCTATGCTTATCTCTTCAAACCATCTGGAATCTATTTTATCATGAGGTAAGGATCCAACCTCAACTTTTTTTTCTCCAAAATTGTAACCACCTATGCCAGTAACGTTTATTGCACAACCCATCTTTGCTACACGGACTTAATTCTCCCTTTTCATGTAAGGAATGCTGAGTTATCTTGAGTCACTTCTGGACGATCCGCTGGCTGCCCTTATTCTATTTCTGTCTACATGAGTACTGTGCTACTCTCACCATTCTCTTAAGCGGTTTTGCTATTTGTTCTCTGCGTCACTTCACACTGTTACTCTTCAGAACCCACTTGGTTATCCTTACACATTTTCCCAAATGAGTTTCATGTCATTTTGTTCCCCAATAGCCTTTGGAGATTTTGACAGGAATTTCATCCACAAGACATCAAAGGGCCTTCCCAGGAGCACAGACATATTTCAGTATGAAATCTTCCCACGTGGGAGCACGGATCTCACTCTGAAGACGCACACTCGTTATTTCCAGTGCTATAGTCTCGATCATTCTGTTATTCTGCAATGAAAAGTGCTTTTCAGTTGAGCCACATTTTATTAACCTGAAGATGCTATGATAAACCTAGCCAGTGCTTTCAAAAGCAGAGACATCACTTTGCTGAAAAACATATTGATTTTGCCGATTGATGTGCAGAACACGTAGGCAAATTACAGATGCCTACGCTTTCATTTTGCAAACAGCTCCCTCTAAACTCAGACTGCTCTTGTCGTTTTTCGATAAATCAGACCATCTTCAAATCATCGAGGAAAAAATGCTGTCTTTGACTGTGGCTTGTTTTTACTTGTCTTGTGAATGGTGACTTTGCCATCAGCCTCATTCATGGGTCTCTCTATTCACTGAGCTTTTCCCACAAGTAGATGTCACGATGGCACGGGCAGGTCCTCACCCACACCTGCTCAGGCTTGAATCTGGCCTCTGTGTCTCCTCCCACTCCCGGACCCCTTGTAGGAGCTCAGGAGAATAGCTGGCACTCGGTGGAAAGGCTTTATCAGGAGATCCTGGAGCCGTGGAACGTGGCTGGGAAAAGGCAGCCAGGGCAGAGGAGAAGGAGGGACAAAGAACCGCACAAACCACCCAATTCGGGGTTAGCCAAGCCAGCAGTTTCCGTTAATTCTCAGACTCTGCAACAGCAAGTCCAGCCCTCGGTGTGCCGGGTGGTGGGTGTAGGGGCGAAGAAGGAATGCTGCTAATTGGTAAGGGCTGCTTAGAGTGTCTGGCTTCCACTTCGCTGGAAATTGCAATATAGTTATGTGTCCTTTGAAATTAAACATCTGTCCTGAATATTATGTGACAAGGAACAGTTTCCCCCAGTTTTTATGAGTTAGTGAAATTTCTGTTCTTTTAATATAAAAATAGATAATGAATGAGTCTGACGATACCCAGGAAAAGTCTCAGTTCTCTGGAAGGAAATGAGTTTGGCCAAGCCCGTATGTGGAAAGTTTTGAGAGAAGCCCCACCAGGGAATCTGTGTGCTCCTGGCCTCCCAGGGACTCGGCGGCCCTTTAACCCCCAGGACTGCCCAGGCAGCTAAGAATTACACTGACCTTGCGGACAGTGAGGCAGTCCGGGGTGGCTCTGGGCACCGTGTTTGACTCAAGGCGACGTGACGGCCGAGACCCAGACAGAACCAAGGGCCCCACCAGGCAAGTGCCGTTCTCTCTGACGCGTGCCCCAGTCCCCGCCCCAGGGAGGGCCCTGCGGGAAACACCCCCGTCACCTCCATTTTAAACCCATTCCGGGCCTGATGAAAAGTCCACAAAAGTCACAGGAACACATGTTCACAGACCACCTGAGAAATGAAAAATTATGTTTAGTAAGTATCTGCTCATTCCTGAATGTATGTCTAGGTCATTGGTATTTGGCCTTCTCTGCATCTCTATAAAGAAGATTTCTTTTTTAAGATCTCTTTGAATGTGAACATTTTGAAAGTTTTTATTCAATTTATGACACTGTTTGGCTGAGGCATGGGGGGTCTTAGCTTCCCAGCCAGAGACTGAACCTGCACTGCCTGCATTGGAAGACAAAGTCACACCCGCTGGGCCCCCGAGGACATCCCTGCTCAGAAGATCTCTGAGTCAGCCAGTGCTTTGGACAGAGAGCACCTTTCCCTCTTGGTCTCCAGAGCCTCACATGTTCATCTTGACTCTTGTCTCCCCCACGTCAAAGCCACTGTGGAGAACAGAGCTGCCAGAGCAGCTTCTGAGGGTGTTCAGGGGGTCACGGAGGAAGAGGCCCTGCAGCAAAAGTCACAGGAACACATGTTCACAGACCACCTGAGAAATGATAAATTATGTTTAGTAAGTATCTGCTCATTCCTGAATGAGCCATCTTGGTACTTTGTTGAGGATGGACCAGGCCCCCTACCTCTGTCTTCACTAACTGAACAGAGGCAGGGGTGGCCTGGANCAAAAGTCACAGGAACACATGTTCACAGACCACCTGAGAAATGATAAATTATGTTTAGTAAGTATCTGCTCATTCCTGAATGAGCCATCTTGGTACTTTGTTGAGGATGGACCAGGCCCCCTACCTCTGTCTTCACTAACTGAACAGAGGCAGGGGTGGCCTGGACCATGGCACACGTGGTCAGTCTCAGCTCTTTGCCAAGAGAAGGAGGGCCTCCTCCGAGCCTCTGCTGCCTCAGGAGCCCAGGAGAGAGCAGGCTGGAGCCAGAAGCCAATCTCATCGACGGTTGCCAAGGACCTCGGGCACCTCCTGGGCTCCTCCGTGCCCGACCCTGCTCAGCCTGTGTGCTTGGAGGTCAGCCAGGGGGCAGCACCCAGCTCTGGGGTGGGGGAGAGCTGGGGGCTCGGGGAGAAGGAGACCCTTGGGAACACAAGCTCTGGGGGCTGGGGTTGGGGTGCACACTGCCCATGAGGGTGCAATTGCCTTTGTCAAGGAGAAGGTTGCTTTTCTAGTTCACACAGCATGGCCTCTGACTTCTAGGTCAGAAATTAATTCTGGATCCCACAGATTCAGGTCTCCCTGCTGACCTGGGAGAATGAGCCAGCCGAAATGGTAGAAACGAAGTCCTCCTGTCACCCTCGAACCTCTTACGAAATGCAAAGCCATTGCACTCAACTTATGACCTTGAGGGGGTGCTTCTAGCTCGTATCCTTTGTAATCAATCCTGCTTCACTTCTGCAAAGCGACGACAACAGAGCTTAGTTTATGATTTCATTTATCACTCTCCCTGTCATTAAAATATGAGACGCAAATGCCCCACCCAAATATCTGAAGGAAAGCCAGTGGATGCAAAGTATAAACTCCTCCCCCAGTCCACTGGCTTGTGGACTTCTCATTATGGGGGTGCTGAGCGTGCTGGCCCCCCCTTCATTTCATCGGGGATTTGCTTATGGAGCAAGAAAGGAATTAGACTAATTTTGTCTTGGAAATCCATCTTCTTCTGAGCCAAATTAAATGTATTGTATTCCATTAATATGTGGTAAGAGATTAAGATGATGATAGAATTGGCCAGTCCACCGTCTTTTAGAACAAAAATGGCAATTGTTTGCTTGTGGGAAAGAGGCATTTGTGAGTTTAGGAAATCTGAAAATGAGCATAAACATTCCATGACTCATGAATTAGTCACTCAGTGCTACAGTTTCCCCCATCTCCCTGGAGCAGCTGAACTAGGCAAGGTGCTTGAAGGCTAAGTGGACCGTATTCCACCCTCCCCACGGACACGCACACAGAGTTGGCTTCCCCTTAGCTACACCCACACGAGCATCTTTCCAGCTGTTCTAAGAAATGACAACTGTACAAGAAGAAAGAGGATGGGGCAGAGATGCCTAGTTATGCAACTTAGGGCCGTACCCCAGTGTATGTAAGAAGACAGACTGGTGTTTCTGGGTCACTGGCCAAACTCCTCTGGAAAATATGGCTTGATCCTTTTCTTTTCCAGGAGGCAGAACTAGAACAACGTGGGGAAGCTTGAAGGAGCACTATTTGGGCTCAGTGAAAAGGGTCTTCTAACCAGAGCTGCCCCGCCACGGCTCAGGCCACCCTGAGCCCTCCACTGTGGAAATGTTCTCAGTAGCGCCTGGGCCGCTGTCAGCTGACGCCATGCTGGCGTCCTTCCCTTACTCCTCACCCCAGCCCAAAGCGGACAATTCCTGCAGCTCTGTCTCAAGCCTGCTTCTGGAGCAGAAACAGGCCCGGTGTCAGGGAGTTAAGGGCCCCCAGGGGCATCACTCCACCAGTGATGGAAAAGAGGTGGTCGATAAATACCGCAGCTTTCGCATCCCTCCGGGTGGACCATCTTTGAGTCATGAGCCACAGTTGGCCAGAGGTCCCCAAGCGGTGGGGGCCCAGCTGCCCCCGACCAGGGCCGCGCTCACCCATGCTCTTCCTGTGGCCTTCCTCCCATGTCCCACTCTGCGTTCACCATCTAAGGCTTCCTAGACCCACCTCCAGGATAACATACTTGTGTTCAAATCCTCATCTCAGCATCTGCTATTGAGGAAGCCCAACCTAATTAAGGATGTTTATGCATTGTATTCATTAGACTGCAGGGAAAGAAAAACTCTCTGACCCTCTGGAACCTCAAAATCAAAACCTGGAGAAAAGTTAAAAGAAGAGAGTTGACAGTGCTTTGATGATGAAGAGGCCAGGGCTAATTCCGGGGCCACTGCCAAGACTCTGAGGACCAGGGAGAGCCAGCTCCTGTGTTCTGTGACTCTCAGAGAGCAGCCTTGCCCATCCCTAGAGGAGATGACAGCCCAGTCGGAAGATGCATCCCGAGTCTGAGATGACTGTATGCTTATTAGCCCTCTGACTCAAGCTGGCTCTGTAACCTGGTTCAGGGTTCCGTATTATGTGTGTGTATAAATATCCAATAAACACACAATAATGATGGCACTTCAAATCAATGCGGGGAAAATGGAACTGAGAAGAAGGGGAGACAGAGGATGAGATGGCTGGATGGCATCACCAACTCAACGGACGTGAGTTTGAGCCAGCTCTGGGAAATGGTGAAGGACAGGGAAGCCTGGCGTGCTGCAGTCCATGGGGCCGCAGAGTCAGACGTGACTTAGCAACGGACCAACAACAACATTCCTAAATTCATAAAGTTAAACACTGCTTTGTCTTAAACTAAACTAATTTCAGTTGTGACTAAAATATTAAACATTAGAAAAAAATGAAATTATGAAAGTCCATAAAAACATGACCGGTGAATATTTATATAGCCATAAAATGAGATAGGGAATTTCAAGAGTAATCCCAACACAAAAACTATAAAGGTAAAAACAAATGAATCAGTCTACACAAAAATCTAAAACTCCTTTACATCAGTAAAAGGAAAAGGAAAATACACAATGGAGACAGTATTTCCAGTACACAAGTAAATGGTCAATGATGTCGATGTACAGAAAGCACTGAAAGAACAAACAATGAATATTAGTGGGCTAAGACTGAATAAAAATGCTGCCTAAATTGTGGGGAAATTTAATCTCACTAGTAACTAAAGACAAACGCCAAGCTTTTCTGTTGAAAACGTCTATCAGGTGCCTATGTCCCATGTTGTAGAAGACGGAAATGCGATAGGGAAACCTTGCCCTTCTCCATCTCCTCCCATGTGAGGAGACGGAAAAACGCCACCCCGCAGTCTAGGGAGAAGTGAAGAGTTATCTGAACTGGAAATAGTTTATACATGTGGAGGATAGAAGCTCCAAAAATAGTTAGGCCCTCTTATCCATGAATTTTATTTCCATAAATTTAATAATCCTCCTCTCCAAATGTAAACTAGGTCCAAAAATGATCTTTAAAACAATTCATTACAAAACAGTGTTTCTGAGTGGCAAATATCAGAATGGGAACAACTTAGAGGCTTCCCTGGGTGCTCAGCTGGTAAAGAATCTGCCTGCAATGCAGAAGACCCTGGCTCCATGCCTGGGTCAGGAAGACCCCCTGGAGGAGGGCATGGCAACCGCGTCTAGTACTCTTGCCTGGAGAACCCCGCAGACAAAGGAGCCTGGTGGGCTACAGTCCATGGGGTCACAGAGAGTCGGACACGCCTGCAGCAACTGAGCGCAAGCCATCTAAAGATACAAATGTGATTAAATAAACTATGGTACATCTACACAACAAGATATTGTGTGGCCATTAACATCATGCTGAAGCAACGCACACATTGACATAGGAATGTTCACAAAATGTTAGGTGAGATCAGAAGTTATGAAACGTTGGCAGGAGGGAGTATACATAGAAACAGTCTGAAAGCCACTAACAGTTGTTTCTTAGTGAGCAGGATTGTCATGATTTTGTTCCACTGTATTTTCTGACTTTAATAAAAATCTATTACCTTGGGGGTAAGAAAAAATCAATATCTGAAATTTCATTTTGGATAAAAATAATAAACATCAATCATCTCTGCACTTAACTAAAAGCAGCTAGGAAGCAGACAAAATGTTTTAAGTAAAAATATAAGAAGGAGGAAATCATAAGGAATAAAAGATAAATGAAGACATGATGAAGGAGAATACTGCCATTGATAAATAAAACCATGTGTTTTTTGAGAAGGCAATAAATAGACCAAAAAAGAGCAGAATAAAAATGTGCACATGTACTATGATCTCAACTATGTTCAAAAGCATAAAAAATATTCAGAAGTAAATTGCCAAGATGTTAATGCTCGCTGCATCTGGGCATTTTGTTCATTATTTTCTATAGTTCTAGTCTTCCATTCAGTTTCCAAATAACTTATAATGAACATGAATTCATTTTACAATCCTAAAAAATGTATACTGGAAATAAGTATAAAGATAAAAATCACAAGTAGAGTTTTAAATGAAAATGTTGAAAGTAGAGAAGACAGATGGTTAAAATAAGCTAAGGTAAAAATTTAAATTCTGCACCAGCAGGCCCTCAGACTTAGATAAAGCAGATTCCTGCTCTGACTTGGGCCCTTGACTCTCAGGATCTAGGCATCTCTAGGGCCCCTCATGCTGTCTGGGGAGAAACGGTACAAGAGGAAGGGGATGGCAGAGGGCAGGGGTAAGGGGAGTGTGGGCTGTGCCCAGTAGGACAGGGGGAAAGCCAGAGTGCACAGACAAGTGGGAAGATCAGAAGGGGCCCGTCCAGATCCCCAGATGCAGGGCGATTACGGGCCCTGCGGAGCAAAGGATTAAGTTCCCAGGTGATAATCGTAAGCAGCTGCAAGGAGAAGCTCTAAAGAGTCCACAGTAAGGTGAGAGGATTTAGTAAACCAAACAAGTCCAGTTCAGTTCAGTCGCTCAGTCGTGTCCAGCTCTTTGTGACCCCGTGGACCACAGCACGCCAGGCCTCCCCGTCCATCACCAACTCCCGGAGTCCACCCAGACCCACGTCCATCGAGTCCGTGATGCCATCCAGCCATCTCATCCTCTGTCACCCCTTTCTCCTCCTGCCCCCAATCCCTCCCAGCATCAGGGTCTTTTCCAATGAGTCAACTCTTCGCATGAGGTGGCCAAAGTACTGGAGTTTCAGCTTTAGCATCATTCCTTCCAAAGAAATCCCAGGGCTGATCTCCTTTAGGATGGACTGGGTGGATCTCCTTGAAGTCCAAGGAGACTTCAAGAGTCTTCTCCAACACCACAGTTCAAAAGCATCAATTCTTCAGCGCCCAGCTTTCTTCACAGTACAACTCTCACATCCATACATGACCACTGGAAAAACCATAGCCTTGACTAGACAGACCTTAGTTGGCAAAGTAATGTCTCTGCTTTTGAATATGCTATCTAGGTTGGTCATAACTTTTCTTCCAAGGAATAAGCGTCTTTTAATTTCACGGCTGCAGTCACCATCTGCAGTGATTTTGGAGCCCCCCAAAATAAAGTCTGACACTGTTTCCACTGTTTCTCCATCTATTTCCCATAGAGTGATGGGACCGGATGCCATGATCTTCATTTTCCCATTAAATATGCAGGAATATATTCTCACTGAGAATAAAACAAAGAATAATAGGTATGATGTTTGGAAACAGAGAACTTAAACTCTTACAATTTGCAGGTGGCTGGTGTATATTTAGGGAAAAAACATCCTGTGAACGCTAAACAATTAGAATCAATGGGCAAATTTAGCAAAATCACTAAGTGCTCTAAATCACTAAATAAACAAAATGTACAAGCAACTAGAATTTTAAATAAAGACAGTATGATTTACAGTAGCATTTAAATTCTACAATACTTGGAAAGAACTTTGTGAAAGTAGTCAAAGGAAACCTAAATAGGTGGAAAGATACACCATGTTCCTTGATTAAAAGACTCAATATTGTGAAGAAGTCAGTTCTTTGATCTATAGATTCAGCATAATCCTAGTCAACCCCCCAACATGACTTTGGTGAGAAACTTAGGATGACTTTTTAATGTATGTGGATATACAAAGTACCGTGAATAATCAAGATAATACTGAACAAGAAAACTTGAGGACTTTGTGGCTCAGCTGGTAAAGAGTCCGCCTGCAACGCGGGAGACCTGGCTTGATCCCTGGGTTGGGAAGGTCCCCTGGAGAAGGGAAAGGCTACCCACTCACTCCAGTGTTCTGGCCTGGAGAGTTCCATGGACTGTATAGTCGATGGGGCGACTGAGCGACTCTCACTTTCACTAGCAGGTGTGTTAGTGTGTTAGTCGCTCAGTTGTGCCCACCTCTTTGCGACCCCATGAACTGTATTCTGCCGGACCCCTCTGTCCATGGGATCTTCCAGGCAAGAACACTGGCGTGGGCTGGCATTTCCTAATTCCAGATGCAATGAAGCTGTAGTGCTTAATGCAGTTGTATTGGCACTGCTGCTGCTGAGTCGCTTCAGTCGTGTCCGACTCTGTGCCACCCCATAGACGGCAGCCCACCAGGCTCCCCAGTCCCTGGGATTCTCCAGGCAAGAACCCTGGAGTGGGTTGCCATTTCCTTCTCCAATGCATGAAAGTGAAAAGTGAAAGTGAAGTCGCTCAGCCGTGTCTGACTCTTAGCGACCCCATGGACTGCAGCCCACCAGGCTCCTCCACCCATGGGAGTTTCCAGGCAAGAGTGCTGAAGTGGGGTGCCATCGCCTCCCCGTGTATTGGCACAAGGAAGGGGAAAAAAAGACCAGTGGACATAACAGAGAGTCCAGGAAGAGACTGATGCACACACAGACCCTTGATTTAGGACGCAGGTCACTCCACATAGCAGTGGCAAAGGATTCTCTTTCAAATAAAGCTGGTCAGTTAGATATTCATATAGAGAAAGAGTAATCTGGACCTATACCTCACACCACACAAAGGCATGGATTCTGGGTAGACTGTAGGTCAAAATGTGAAATCAGAAAATCCTTTAGACAATGTCCTAAGGAAATGTGTTCATATATTTGTGATGGACAAATACTTCCTACACAGCACACAGAGTATACTAAGCAGAGAAGAGACGCTCTATTGACTGAACAATGTTAAAACTGTTTTTGTTCATCAAAAAGAAAAATTAAGAATAAAAAGCCAAATCGCACAATGTGAGGGAAAATATTTTAAATATAAATAACTGATGAAGGTCTTGAATCCAGGAAACATTTTTTTAAGCTCCTATAAATCAGTAAGCTAGAGAAAACCCAATTTTTTAAATGGGAAGAGACTTGATGAGACACACCGCAAAAGAGGAAAGCCAAGGGTCCAGCAAGGATTCCCCTGTGGCTCAGACAGTAAAGAATCTGCCTGCAAAGTGGGAGATCTGGGTTCTCTCCCTGGGTCAGGAAGATCCCCTGGGGAAGGGAACGGCTACCCACTCCAATATTCTTGCCTGGGAAATCCCATGGACAGAGGAGCCTGGTGGGCTACAGTCCATGGGGTCGCCAAGAGTCAGACATAACTGAGAGACTTCACTTTCACTTCCAAGCGTCCAGTAAGCATAAGAACAGGTGCTCGTTCCCTTCAATTATCAGGGGTATAAACATTCATANATTCTTGCCTGGGAAATCCCATGGACAGAGGAGCCTGGTGGGCTACAGTCCATGGGGTCGCCAAGAGTCAGACATAACTGAGAGACTTCACTTTCACTTCCAAGCGTCCAGTAAGCATAAGAACAGGTGCTCGTTCCCTTCAATTATCAGGGGTATAAACATTCATATACCAGTAGGATAACACAAATCGTCACCAGCATCCCTGAACCTAAAAGGAGAAAACAAGGGGTCAGTGAAGACGGGGAAAGACTGGCGCTCTCACCCACTGCTGGGAGGAGCATAAATGCAACAGTCCTCTTGAAATACTGCTTGGCATTACCTGCTATACACTTCAGGCTTCCCAGCTGGCTCAGTGGTAAGGAATCCACCTGCCAATGCGGGAGGCCTGGGTTCGATCCCTGGGTCGGGAAGATCCCCTGGAGAAGGAAATGGCAACCCACCGCAGTATCCTTGCCTGGAGAATCCCATGGACAGAGGAGCCTGGTGGGCTGGACACACAAGAGTCGGACAGCTTAGCAACTAAACGACAATAGCAACAACACTGTATACTTAGTCTACACCTAGCAATCCTGCTCGAGGTGTGCACCCAACAGAAATCAATGCATACAGCCGCAAGAAGGCGTACAAAAACGTTTATACCAGATTCATCCCAAATGGCCCCAAGCTGAAAGCAAATCAAAGCTCCACCACATCACTGACCAATCCATAAATGGAGATATTTCTATACAGTGGAAGATCTACTACACAGCAAAGGGTATGACTGAACACTGCTTCCTGTAACAACATGCACAGAGATCACAAAGTTTGGCAAAGAAGCCAGGCGTGAGGAGCAGGGATGGTAGGGTTCCACTCTTCCCGGCCCAGGGATCGAATCTGGGTCTCCTGCGCTGCAGGCAGACTCTTTACCATCTAAGCCTCCAAGGAAGCCCATACAACAGCAAACATGGGCGTAACTAACAGTGGCCTTAGAAGTCAGGATGGCAGTGACCTCTGGGGAGGGAAAGGGCAGAAATGAGTGGGAGGTGCCTGAGGGGTTTCCTGGATGCTGGGGTGTCCTGCGTGCTCATCTGGGGGCCGTCACATGGATACGTTCATCTTGAAAACAGCCTTTGAACTGTATACAGAAGAATCGTGCACTTTGTAAAAAATGTTTAATCAAAACAAAATTAACACACCTACATTTACAGCAGTATTATTCACAGTAGCTGAAAGAGGGAAGCTGCCCAAATTGATAAGCAAAATGCAGTCCATCCACACAGTGGAATATTATTCAGTCTTTAAAAGGAAGGAATTCTGAGACAGGTTGCAACATAGATGAGCCTCGAGGACGTGATGCTCAGTGAAATAAGCTGTC
This sequence comes from Oreotragus oreotragus, assembly GCA_006410675.1. Lineage (NCBI taxonomy): Eukaryota > Metazoa > Chordata > Mammalia > Artiodactyla > Bovidae > Oreotragus > Oreotragus oreotragus. The sequence goes on from SJYX01012343.1 coordinate 128,568, forward strand.
ACCAGGAGACCAGCACTGCGTGGCTTCACTTACATGAGTACCTAGCCGAGTCAAACCCGTAGACAGAGAGAGTCGAACGGCAGTTGCCGGGGCCCGGGGGAGGGCGAAGGGGAGCTCCCGTTTAACGGGCGTGAAGTTTCAGCGCCCCTAGAGGAAGGCAATGGCACCCCACCCCAGTACTCTTGCCTGGAAAATCCAATGGACGGAGGAGCCTGGTGGGCTGCAATCCATGGGGTCGCTAACGGTCGGACACGACTGAGCGACTTCCCTTTCACTTTTCACTTTCATGCATTGGAGGAGGAAATGGCAACCCACTCCAGTGTTCTTGCCTGGAGAATCCCAGTGGGCTACCGTCTCTGGGGTCGCACAGAGTCAGACACGACTGAAGCGACTCAGCAGCAGCAGCAGCAGAGGAAGGCAGCCCTGGAGATGNTTTCACTTTCATGCATTGGAGGAGGAAATGGCAACCCACTCCAGTGTTCTTGCCTGGAGAATCCCAGTGGGCTACCGTCTCTGGGGTCGCACAGAGTCAGACACGACTGAAGCGACTCAGCAGCAGCAGCAGCAGAGGAAGGCAGCCCTGGAGATGGATGGCGGTGATAGGCACACAATAATGAGTGAACTTAACATTCAGCAACATGGAACTGCACGCTGCTTTCCGTACAAAGTTAAAAGCATGCTGGATTTCCTTCCTGACCACTTGCCCAGTCCCCATCTCTTTGAGAGACATAAGCTTCATCTGAATTATTTCATCTGACTGATCATTGTCATTTATAACTTTATTGCTGCTTCTGCCTCAGGTTAGCCTCTGGAAAGGTGTATGGATTCTTACATATCCTATCATATTGTCTATAGATTGTAGGATAAAGTCAAGCATGTATCTGCTGACAGTTTCTAAGTTGACCCATCTTTATACCTAGAAATGTCTCTCAGTAGTAGACTTCCCTGGTGGCTCAGATGGTAAAGAATCTGCCTGCAATTCAGGAGACCCATGTTCAATTCCTGGGTTGGGAAGATCACAAGGAGAAGGAAATGGCAGCCCCTTCCAGTATTCTTGCCTGAAGAATTCCAGGGACAGAGGAGCCTGGCAGGCTACAGTCCATGGGGTCGCAAAGAGTCAGACACTACTGAGCAACTATCGCTCACATTAATGTTACCGAACCCTACACTTGAAATGATTAAGATGGGAAATGTTACGCTGTGTATTTTATAACAATAAAAGGATTGAAGGAAAGCTACAATAACAACAGGGAAACCATCTGTATGTCTAGCAATGGTGGAAGCATTACATGATTCTCGTCATAACTGAACCACTGCTGCTTGACCAGGAACGATTCCTACACAAAGCACATCTGGGGGTGGGGTGGGGGAAGCCAGGTCACACAGCTCCTTCTCCTCACTCCACTGTCAAATGATCTCTTCCTGGGGACAGCTGAAAGGATCAGCAGATCGGTCTTGAATGATTGTATCTGGCTCTCCTGTGCAAGCTATTTCAGATCCTGCTCCTTTCGTTTCTCCTGACTTAGGCATGTTCTCAGAGGCTGTTTCAAAGCTTTCAGAACATCTAGGGCACAACCGGCTTATGCTCAATACCCGGCCAGCCCATGCGGATGCGGCTGCCAACCCCTGTGCTCCAGGTGCTCAGGCGCAGAGCCACCAGCCCCCTGGGGTGGAGGGATGTGAGCGATCACACACCTCGGCAGAGCCTGTGAGCCTCTGAGACATTAGATGGCCTCGGATTCAATCACAGATGATGGAACTACAGCTACAGCCCCAGAGGAAAGCAACTTGCTCAAATGCCACCAAGTGGTTGCAAAGCAGAAAACAGCAGATTCCATGTCCTCCCACCTCTAATTCAGGGCTCTCCCCCAACTTTCAAGGCAGAGTGGATTCACACTATGCTGGAGAGGACGGACGTCAGCTGTCAGGACTCGCTGGCCTTGAAGGTGCTCAGATGCCTGTAAGGGGGTGGCGTCTGCGCGAGCAGAGGGCATCGCTGATGCCACTTGTGTTCATCCAGGCTGCCATTTTAGCTTTTACTGGCACATAGCAAATCACCCCAAACCCGTCAGCTCAGAGCACTCCTATTGGCTGTCGTTCAGTCACTCAGTCCGACTCTGCTACCCCAATGGACTGCAGCACGCCAGGTTTCCCTGTCTTTCACTATCTCCCAGAGTTTGCTCATATTCATGTCCATCGAGTCAGTGATGCCATCCAACCATCTCATCCTCTGCCACCACCTTCTCCTCCTGCCCTCAATCTTTCCCGGCATCAGGGTCTTTTCCAATGAGTCAGCTCTTCGCATCAGGTGGCCAAAGTATTGGAGCTTCAGCGTCAGTCCTTCCAGTGAATTTTCAGGGTTGATTTCCTTTAAGATTAACTGGTTTGATCTCCTTGCAGTCCAAGGGACTCCCACGAGTCTTCTTCAGCACCACAGTTCAAAAGCATCAGTTCTTTGGTGCTCAGCCTTCTTTAGGGTCCAGCTATCACATCTGTACATGATTACTGGAAAAACCATAGTTTTGATTAGATGGACCTTTGTTGGCAAAATAATGTCTCTGCTTTTTAATAAGTTGTCTAGGTTTGTTATAGCTTTCCTTCCAAGGAGCAAGAATCTTTTAATTTCCAGGCTGTAGTCACCATCAGTAGTGATTCTGGAGACCAAGGAAACAAAGCCTGTCACTCCTTCCACTTTTCCCCATCTATTTGCCATGAGGTGATGGGACCAAATGCCATGATCTTAGTTTTTTGAATGCTGAGTTTTAAGCCAGTTTTTTTCACTCTCCTCTTTCACTTTCATCAAGAGGCTCTTTACTTCCTCTTCGACTTCTGACTTTCTGATGGGGTGTCATCTGCATATCTGAGGCTGTTGACATTTCTCCTGGTAATCTTGATTCCAGCTTGTGATTCATCCAGCCTGGCATTTCCCATGATGTACTCGGCATAGAAGTTAAATAAGCAGGGTCACAATATACAACCTTCTCATACTCCTTTCCCAATTTGGAACCAGTCTGTTGTTCCATGTCCAGTTCTAACTGTTGCTTCTCGATCTGCATGCATGTTTCTCAGGAGGTAGGTCAGGTAGTCTGGTATTCCCATCTCTTTCAGAACTTTGATAGTTTGTTGTGATCCACAAACTTCCATTTACTGGCTCCTGTTCTGTACAGGAGAGACAGAGAGGTCCGGACACACCATGATTGGGAACCCAGGCACTGGCTGGGCTGTGCTCTCATCTGGGCGCTCTACTGGGGAAGAATCCACTTCTGAGCTTGTTCAGGCTGCTGGCTGAATTCAGCTCCTTGTGGCTGTAGGCTGAGGTCCCTGCTTTCTCACTGGCTGTCGGCCAGGAGCAGCTGCCCCTCCTGGAGGCAAACCACACCCTTTGCCACGTGGCGCCTTCGCTGCGTGGCGCCTTCCAGTGCATATGGAATTCCTCTCATGCTCCAATCCTCTGGCTCATGTCTCTGGCCTCTAGAAACTGCAGAGTCACGTGCTTAGGTCAGGTCCACACAGTAGTCTCTCCTTCTTAAAGTCAACTGTGCCTTTCATGTGAGTGAAACCCTTTATATTCACACATTACAAAAAGGAGATCCAACCGGTCCATCCTAAAGGAAATCAGTCCTGAATATTCACTGGAAGGACTGATGCTGAAGCTGAAGCACCAATACTTGGGCCACCTAATATGAAGAGCCGATTCATTGGAAAAGACCCTGATGCTGGGAAAGATTGAAGGCAGAAGGAGAAGAGGGTGACAGAGGATGAGATGGTTGGATGGCATCACTGGCTCAATGGACATGAACTTGGGCCAACTCCTGGAGATGGTGAGGGACAGGGTCTCAGAGAGTCCGACAAGACTCGGGAGACTGAACAGCAAGACCATCGCACAGGGTGTGCACATCAGGGTGCAGTTCCGGGACTGTCTTAGACGTCCCCCCAAGGTGCCATCCCAAAGCCCCAGAAAGCCGAAACACCAGTACATGGATATCACATCTCACAGCTACAGACACCGTTAGTTGGGAAAGGCCTGGGAAGTCAGGCCTGAGGCCAGCCCCACAGGTCTCCCCGCCATGCTGAGTCTGACCTTGAATCTAGCTGAGGAGAGCTGCTCTAGTTTAGTGAAAGCATAACCAGCTCCCTGCTCTGCCTTCTTGGTTGGACTCAATTTTTTTTAGCATTTCAGCTTTTTCCTCCACCTGCAAGAACCCTGTGGAAATTATTCCTAATGGTCCATGAAAAGATCGGGACCAACCAGACTCACATGTCCTCAGTTGCAGTGTTCTAATTTATTGGCAATATGTTCACTAATGCTTTCCTGATTATTTCCTGGGCAGGCTGCTTTACCAGATGAAAAATGGCCAAAGACAGTTATTAATTAAATGAAAGGGCAGCAACCAAATGTGAAGATCTCAAACTCTTTTATTTTAAAGTATCTTTTTCTGTTTTCCAAAGAAGCACTGGCTGGAAGAAAAAATTGTCATACCTTTTAGCTTATAAATTTATGTTCAACATCCATATGCAACTAACTTCTGGTTTCATTTCCTATCAAACGAGTCTTTGAACTTGTTTTCCTTCTAAAATCATCCCAAATAAACTTGAATTAACTAGTGAGTCAGGCTGCTTTTGTTAAAGAAGCACTGTGGAGAGAAAATTGAGTCCATTTTCAAAGTCGAAGAGGAAACAGTGGTGAAAGAGTAATTTATAGAGTGCATGGCGCTGCTAAACCGCTGAGCTCATCTGGTCTTTTTGAGACAGTGCTTTGTAGAGGCATAAAGAGACCAGAGGATGTTCTGATACAACCTCTTTGTCTTGCAGATAAAGAAACTGAGACAGCAGGCTGAAGTGACCTTCTCGAGGTCCCACAGATGGCTAGTGGCTAGCCCCGAGAGTCCAGATTCTCAGAGGCTCTTCCTATAGCTAGGTCATCTCTCTGATTCCTGAAACAGGGCCAAGCAGCCACCCTAACATGTCTCCAACACACTTATGGTTTCATGCAGAGGATGTTGCTAACGGAAATGCAAAATGACGTAAATTAGGCAGATTCTCATGTGTTACTGTTTTGAACAAAGACAGAACACCTGTCTTCACTTTGCCCCTTGCAGGAGAATCTTCTGCGTGAGCTGCTGTGGATCCATCCGGATGTCCTTTGTGGGGTGGGCCAGGCAGTGAGAGTGGGGGATGAAGCAACGCATCTCACAGTTAGCAGCCAGCTCCTAGAGCCCTCACTCCAGAGTCCGATAGCCATCACTTTGGGGAAGGTCTGATGGATGTCCAAAGTGACTTCCCACTTCATTTCATGCCATTTCATTCCTTTTATCCTTAAAACTTGCAAGCTCTCTTATCAAAGGTAAGTTATTCAAAACTATTTTTCTTTTTTAATAAAGGACATTTTGAAGTTTAAAGATGATTTGCAAAAAATCCACTTAAGTGTGATGGATATATTGGCATAAAGCACAGAGAGTACTTTTATGTACAAAAAAAATTGAAAAATGATTTTAAAAGCTTATGAGTTTGGGAATCAAGAACTTTTTAAACTGAAGTATAGTTAATTTAAGAGGCTCTTCCTATAGCTAGGTCATCTCTCTGATTCCTGAAACAGGGCCAAGCAGCCACCCTAACATGTCTCCAACACACTTATGGTTTCATGCAGAGGATGTTGCTAACGGAAATGCAAAATGACGTAAATTAGGCAGATTCTCATGTGTTACTGTTTTGAACAAAGACAGAACACCTGTCTTCACTTTGCCCCTTGCAGGAGAATCTTCTGCGTGAGCTGCTGTGGATCCATCCGGATGTCCTTTGTGGGGTGGGCCAGGCAGTGAGAGTGGGGGATGAAGCAACGCATCTCACAGTTAGCAGCCAGCTCCTAGAGCCCTCACTCCAGAGTCCGATAGCCATCACTTTGGGGAAGGTCTGATGGATGTCCAAAGTGACTTCCCACTTCATTTCATGCCATTTCATTCCTTTTATCCTTAAAACTTGCAAGCTCTCTTATCAAAGGTAAGTTATTCAAAACTATTTTTCTTTTTTAATAAAGGACATTTTGAAGTTTAAAGATGATTTGCAAAAAATCCACTTAAGTGTGATGGATATATTGGCATAAAGCACAGAGAGTACTTTTATGTACAAAAAAAATTGAAAAATGATTTTAAAAGCTTATGAGTTTGGGAATCAAGAACTTTTTAAACTGAAGTATAGTTAATTTATAATGCGTTAGCTTGAAATGCACAGTAAAGTGATTCACACACACAAACATATACATATATATATGTTATATATATATTCTTTTCCAGATTATTTTCTATTATGGCCTATTACAAGATATTGAGTATAGTTCCCTGTGCTATTCAGTAGGTCCTTGTTGGAAATAAGAACTTTAAATACAGAGCCTGACAATCTTGGCACCACTGACATTTGAAGCCAGATAGCTTTGTGTATCTGCCTGTCTTATGCCCTGGACAAAGTTTGACATCTTCCCTGGCCTCTACCCACTAGAGGCCAGTAGCACACTCTCTCCTCCTAGTTGGGACAACCAACAATGTTTCCAGATATTGCCAAACGTCCCTTGGGAGCCAAAATGGCACTGGTCAGTATCTAGTAGGACATTGGAGTGCATTTCAGATTTGAGTGGGCATTGCACCTGTTCTAAAGACTCAGGAAGCCCACAAAGGTAGTTTTACAATAAAATCAATATTCAGTATCACCAATACATGGCTAAATTCAGTTTAAAGAACTTTTAACAGGCAGTGCTGCCCAAGGAAATCAAGCATCACTTGTCAATAGAGTATCAGCGAGGGAGGAGAATCAGGAAACTCTGGTCCAGAGTGATGCGGAGAGAAGTTGCTGAGAGCAGGCGGAAGCGGGCCAGGAGGGCACTCAGCCATCTCAGCTCAGTAGACAGGCATCAGCGTGTTTAAAAAAGGTACTTATCTGTAAAATGTTTACTTCTTCAAGCTCAACTTTCCATCAGTTAACTTTTTTAGACTGATTAAAGTGATAACATCACATTGTGGAAAAAGATGGTATTCTAAGCATATTTTTTCATTTTTGAACTCACTTTTTTGCCTTTTTGCAGGAGTTTTCCTCCTACCAAGAAAAGTCTTTGGAAGAAAATATATCATAACTTAATTAACTATTCTCCCATTGTTGGGATTTTATAAACATCACTAAAATAAAGCAATTTTTATCCTTGATAAGGGTGTCTCACATTTGTCACATAATTAGCTCAACACCTAGCTCAATTCATAGTAAGTGCTTAGGGAACAAGGCCTTGTGACTGTACCGTTCAGTTGTTTCCTGAAAAGTTAAACTCTTACCAGCAGCATCTCATAAAAGCTTCACCAGCATTAAATATTACTGTCTCTTCATTTTTCTGCAATTTATTTGGTGAAAATTAAACTCCTCATTATCTTAGTTTGCACTTCCTGATTACCAATGAGGTTGAATACTTAGGTTGTTTATCAAATATTTTCATATTAGATGATCTGCTTATGATTTTGTTTTGAATTTCGTTCTTATTTGGAACTTAGTTCTTATTTACTTGCATGAGCCCTTCTCTTAATAAGGATTTTAGACATTAGCCTTTGACTTTTACTGATATCTATTTCCTTATTTTTTTAAATTACATAATTAGACACAAAGTTGCATGAGGGGAAACTCCCAGGTTAGGTGAACATTTTAATAAAAAGAATAAAACCTTTGACAATATCTACTGCCATAAGACACAGTTGCCAGAACCAAATGATGGCAGAATTCAGACCTAATGAAACGAGGAAATGAAACAATTTGAAAAGGAATTTAAAATTATATTGTTAGAACTGTTAAATTTTTATAATTTACAGAAATAGAAAGAATAACAACTGTTAAGTGAGAATAGAAATCTCAGGATTCGGAAGGATCCATTTGGAAACCATGGAACTGAAGAACATTGAAATTAAAAAGTCACTAAATGGCTTACATTACTTTAAAAGATAGAACAAAACAGAGGATCGGTGACTTAGAAAACAGAACTAAGGATATTGTTCAGAATGAAGTACAGAGAAATAAAGTCAAATCAGAGATAGGAAGCGCTGGTTAAATCAAAGTTACATCTAGCAGAAGTTCCAGAAGCGGAAAAAATAAAACTGATGACTCAAACACTTCAGCAGGTAACAGCACAGAATTATCCATAATTGAAGACACATACGAGTCCTCAAATGAGGCTCACTGAGAGACGAGGATTAAATGTTCGCCAAGGAGTCCAGTCACAGACATGTGTGAGAAACACCAGGGGAAAATAAAAGACTTAAAACATCAGAAAAAATGGCAGACGAGCAGCAGAGTCTTCATCAACATGAACAGGCGTGAACACCTTGAAGCAACAGTCTCAAGGGCTAAGGAGAAACAGCCACCAGCCTAGAATTCAGAAAACTGTGCAGACATTAGACACAGCCACTGTTATACTTGGCTTCCCTGGTGGCCCAGCTGGTAAAGAGTCCGTCTGCAATGCAGGAGACCTGGGTTCAATCCCTGGGCATTATAAGTATTGTTATGCTTATACCAATGGTTTCCAAGTTTGTCTGCATATTGGAATCACCTTGGAAGTTCCACAGAAGCTTAGGTCCATGTCCCACTCCTAGGAATTATGACTTAGTTGAGCTAGGGTTTGGCCTGGGTTTGCGGATTTTTCTAATGTGCGTGTTTTTCTAACGTGCCAGCGATTGTCAAACTCTGAAAATCACTGGTATAGACTCTTGAATTAAGTACTGAAGTATGAACTTTAACAAAAGTGAACTCAAAAAAAGCAATAAAAAGTGTTATAAAATGCAGTCAGCAAAGAATCAGCAAATTGTGATAGCCAGTTAAATAATACAGTGAACAGTCCCAAGGCTTCCCAGATGGTAAAGAATCAGCCTGCAATGCAGGAGACCTGGGTTCAGTCCCTGGGTTGGAAGGACCCCTGGAGAAGGAGAGTGGGAATACCCACTCCAGTATTCTGGCCTGGAGAATCCCATGGACAGAGGAGCCTGGCCGACTACCATCCAAGGGGTAGCAAAGAATCGGACATGACTGAGCAACTTTCACTTAAACAATCCAAATTGGATCTTCATTATAAAACATAGTAATAATAGTGAAAATCATATTTATTTTAAAAATACCAGGAACTAAAATTCTAAGTAATAAGTGGAAAAGAAAGTAGCAAGTTCAGAGGGAAGTTAATGTGTTTCTAGATTCTCATCTTCTTTGTGAAGAGAGTTTAGAGATAATTATACAATTCATTTGAAAAGATAAAGCTAAATCACTTGTTTAAAAGTTCCAGGTGACCATTTAAAGAACAGACACAATATATTTTAACTTTCAAATGGTGGAACAGGGAAATAAAGAAAATGTTCAGTTTAACAAAATCACTCAAGAGGAAAAAAAAACAAGGAAAATAATGTTACATAACAAGCAGAACAACAATTCTGGAAAGAATTTCAAATGAATCAGTAACCATAATAAATGCAAATAAATTAGAAATCACTTTTCTAAAAACAGATTTTTTTTTTAACCAGATAGACCCTAAAATTGAAGTTTTGAGTAGATATCAAGATAGGGTGTGAAAATCCTAAACAAAGTGACAGACTCACAAAGGAACTGTCTGGGGACCAGTCCGCTGCCTTTGAGTTCACACACCCTCAGGAATATCGTGAGAACTGGACGATCAAGAGAGCTGGATCTGCCGAGCGCGGTGTTGGTGAAAGTGGTGCTTACACCTCGAGCCTTCCTGAACCCATAGCACGTGCTCGACGGCAGCTCTTGGAGAGCCTGACACATGTGCGATGCTGTGAGCAGACACCCTGGACCAGAGGCGACCTCTGGCCCCAGAGGGTCTGGTCAGCTGCTTCAGCAGGTGCATGTAGAGAGGGCCACTATGCAGTGACCGTGTGTACAGCCACATGTCGCTAGGAGAACGCGTTCCCCTGTGCCAGCTGTGGGCCGTGCAAAACAGGGGGAGCTGTGATGGGGGAAGACAGACCAGAAACAGACACAGATACACACGTGTGCACATATGCACACACAGACAAGTTCAGGTTCTGCCCCAGAGGACCACCTGGAGCATCTGAGGACCTTGAGCAGCAGACGCCCGAAGTGCAGCACGCGAGCACCCGTGAGGCTGTGAGCAACCCGGAAGAACCCCAGAAGGTCCACCAGAGCCCGCGCAGAACCTCTGCTAGACCCGCAAGGCAGGAACGCTCCCTCACGCCTCTGCCCACACGCCCCAGCCGCTCCAAGGGTGGCGCCTGCCTAAGGGCCGGCACTCACCAGCCATGAGACTTAGCTGGGCGAGGGGCAGCAAGGGAATACGAACGTTCTGACGGACAGCTCAGCCTCACTTAGCTGATTTCTGAATTGAGAGGCGATGCAGGACACCTGGAAGTCAGAGGTGAGGCAGGAGCTGCCCAAGCCCACGGCTGTATAAGAGGGTCACCAGTGAACACACTTTTAAAGAGACAGGGAACAAAAATAAAGCCTTGCTTTGATCACAGCATAATTTGTGTTTGTTCTGCATAGAAGTCACACAATATTCAGCTACATTTGCCCCATGAAGAAACACCAAACTCAAGGAAATAGAGAAGCTGCATGTAAAGAGATGGGAAATGACAGGCGATTGCCAAGCAAAAGAAAACTCGAATGGCTTTACGACTGTTAGGCCAAAGAGCCCACGAAAAAACCTTTATCACGGGCTAAAATATCATTTTTAATAATAAAAGCAATAAATTTCTAAGATTGGTGATCATCAACACAGATACACACACATCTCATAAGACAGCCTCAACATGCACAAAGCAACGTTGACAGAAACATAAGAAGTGGGCTAATCCAAAACTGAAGATTTTATGATCTTCAATAAACAGAAGACACTTGCCACTGTGTCTTAGCACAGTACACACTTCTCTCACTAATAAATCAAACTCAAAATAGCAGCAAAAATAGAAAACATTAAAATACCACAATTGATGGTATCAATATTATGAATGAAAGTATCTTATCTATGAGATATAGATAGATAGGTAGAGATGGAGAGAGAAAGACAGATGGGCAGAGAGGGAGAGGTCTCCCAGATCCCAGACAAAAACAGGCTACACATTCTTTTCAAACACATAAAATATCTTTTTAAAATTTGGAGACATACATAATGGATCACAAAGGAAGTCTTGAAAAATACCAAAGATCTGAAAACATGTGGTCCACAACAAGTTTAGAAATAAAATTTTAAAGTCAGTTAAAATGCACCCATACATTTGGAAATAAGTAACACTTTCAAGTAATTCATGGGTCTGGAAGAAATTGTAATGCAGATTATGAATACTGAGAACTGAATGACGACAAAAGAACTGCACACAAAAATCTGTGGAAAGTAGATGAAAGGGGCTGTTAGAAAGAATCCATAATATTAGAAAACAAGAGAGATTTTAATTAATGAGCTAGACATGCAATGGGAGAATTCAGATAATACAGGGTAAAAACCAATGTAAAACCAAAAGATAAATAATAAAGATCAAAATTGTGGAAATAGTAAATAAAGAAACAGTGAGGAGAAACAAATCAAAAGATTCTTTATAAAGGAGTAATCAAAATATAAATTTTTTCTTGATAATTAATTAATCAAGACAAAGAAGGAGGAGAGTGAAAAAGTTGACTTAAAACTCAACAGTCAGAAAACTAAGACCATGTCATCCAGTCCTATCACTTCATGGCAAATAGATGGGGAAACAGTGGAAACAGTGTCAGACTCTGTTTTTTGGGGCTCCAAAATCACTGCAGATGGTGATTGCAACCATGAAATTAAAAGATGCTTACTCCTTGGCAGAAAGTTATGACTAACCTAGACAGCATATTAAAAAGCAGAAATATTACTTTACAAACAAAGGTCCATCTAGTCAAGGCTATGGTTTTTTCAGTAGTCATGTATGGATGTGAGAGTTGGACTATAAAGAAAGCTGAGCCCTGAAGAACTGATGCTTTTGAACTGTGGTGTTGGAGAAGACTCTTTAGAGTCCCTTAGACTGCAAGGAGATCCAACCAGTCTATCCTAAAGGAGATCAGTCCTGAGTGTTCGTTGGAAGGACTGATGCTGAAGCTGCAACCCCAATCCTTTGGCCACCTGATTCGAAGAACTGACTCATTGAAAAAGACCCTGATGCTGGGAAAGATTGAAGGCAGGAGAAGGGGATGACAGAGGATGAGATGGCTGGATGGCATCACTGGCTCAATGGACATGAGTTTGAGCAGACTCCAGGAGCTGGCGATGGACAAGGAGGCCTGGTGTGCTGCAGTCCATGCGGTCTCAAAGAGTTGGACATGACTGAGCAACTGAACTGAACTGATGTAGTTGACAACTTTCCTTAAAAATTAAATTACTGAGACTTCTATTTTAACTGATAATTACTCTAGTCCAAAGTCTAGAAAGGAGGAAAGACTCTCTTTTTATAAGGTAACGAAACATGATAACGCAGGAAAAAAGAGAAAATTATGAAAAATTCTCTGCACAGCAGAGAAAATAGTCAACAAAATGAAAAGGCAACCTACAGAATGAAAGAAAATATTTGTAAACCACACATATGATAATGGGTTAGTATATCCTCCCCCCCAAAAAAAATGTATTAGGAGCTCAAATAACCCAATAGCAAAAACTCAGATAATCCAGCTGACAGATGGGCAGAAGACCTGAGAAAACATTTTTCCAAAGCAGACATACAAATGGCTGACAGATACATGAAAAGGTGCTCAGCATCACTAATCAACAGGGGAGTGCAAACCGAAACCGCGTGCGACACCACCTGGCACCTGTTAGGACGGCCTTTATCAGAAAGACGACAATGTCAGCAAGGGTGTGGAGAAAAAGGTGCAAATGTAAATTGGTGCGGCCGTTATGGAAAACCATGTGAGGTTTCCTCAGAAGATTAAAGGTAAAACTACCCTGTGATCCAGGTATTTCACTCCTGGGCATGTCCAAAGGAAACCAAGTCAGTATCTCAAAGAGATACATGTATTCCCAGGTTTACTACAGCGTTATGCACATTAGCCAAGATACAGAAACACCCTAAGTCCTAAGTGTCCTTTGATGGATTAACGGATAAAGAAGATGTGATGATAGATAGAGAGACAGATGGAGAGAAAATGGATTATTATTCATCCAGGAGAAAGAAGAAAACTCTGCCATTTGTGACAGCACAGATGGACTTGGAAGACCTCCTGCTAAGTGAAGTAAGTCAGCTAAAGAGAGGGACTGTAAGATCTCACTTATATGTGGGATCTAAGAAAGAAAAAACTGGACTCATAGAAACAGAGAGTAGCATAGTGGTTCCCAGGGGCTAGAGGTAGGGGAAATGAAGAGCTGTTCATCCTTCAGAGAGTATAAGCATTCAGTTAAAGATGAGCAAGCTCTGGGAATCTAAAGCTCTTGACACCTCGAAGTTCCAACATCAGCGATGCCTTGGCAACCGTACCACTCAGAGGGGAGGTCACTGAGGGGAGCGCAGTGCCTCTTGTGTAGCCCTCCAAGCCCCCTGGCCTGGGCCCTCTCCTGGAGGGGCTTTGTTCAGGTACTAGGGATCTGTGCTCTCAGTGAGAAGAATCCTACATGACAAGGCATTCGAAAAATGGAAATTTCAGAGGCCCTGAGAAGATGGCGAGAGATTTGGCAAATACTTGGGAGGTTCCAGCTGAGTTGGCTGAACGCTGAAAGATGGAGGGACATGTTTGTTTCTTCCAAAGTGTTGAGACCAAAGGGCTTTATTCTCCAGCAACGAACTGCTTCCCGGGAAAGCCCCAGATCTCCATGGCACGCATGGGATTTCTGTTCACATTCATAATCATCTTTGGCACCAGCCTGGTGAGATGGTTCCTGTTAAACTTTAATCTCCCGCATGTGGCCTCCTACTTGGCCAAATTTCCAGCTAAAAATAAAATCTGCCTATCGACAAATATTTTAATATTGACTTTGCTGCCTGCGTCCATGCTGGTTACCAGATTAGGTAACCACGTCTAACTGAACGCCATTTGCAACCAAGTGTTAAATCAAGTGACACTCAGTAACATGCGCATCTCTGGAGCTTTTTTTTTTTTTTCAATATGTAAAACGTAATGAGCATTCCATTGTGAAGCATCTGCATTACAAATGGAGACCAGGGCCATCCTGAGATGGAAATGAGGGACCTCTTCGCTTCTCCACCCCAGCTGGTGCCTCACCCAGACCTCAGAATGCTGCTTCCCGGTAGCCGCCCTCCCTGGGGGCCCCCGATGTAGTGGCCAGTGTGACCCACTGCAGAAACAGCTCCCTGCCAGGGACAGACGGTACACCTCGCTGGACGAGGACACGCAGGGGCCAGTGGCCTGCCTCTCTCGGTGGTGCCAAGCCCACCCTGTGCCCTTCACTGAGCTCCTGCACTTCCTGAGATTCTCACGGGGGGCCCGTCTGGATGGATCTGGAGTTTCTCAACAGCACTTTCTTTAGACATCCCCACAGGCCGGGTATCTAGAGTAATTGCAGCTGAGGCTCCATCAGCATCTACTCAATTTTTCTTACGACTCTGTGCTTATGCTTTGGAGTCACTCCTTAGAAAAATAACTAGGTGAGGAAACCCTTTCCAAGAAATGGTTTTCCCTCAAACGGTTTTCCCTTTCAATCGCCAAAAACCAGACCCAAAAATCTGCATTCATTTGCTCGTGTGATCTGTCATCTCTGAAGGCCGAGAGCTGAAACGTTCCCCGTCTGCCAGGGGCGGCCGGGCTGATGACCCCCAGGGAATGGGCGTGCGTGCATGCTCAGTCACTCAGTCGTGTCCGACTCTCTGTGACCCCCTGGACTGCAGCCCGCCAGTCCTTGGAATTTTCCAGGCAAGAACACTGGGAGTTCCCCCAAAAACACTTAGTGAACGAAACCTGCGTGTCCGCATAGCTTCTTGTAGCACTTACTTGGTTTTCTAGAGGTAAGGAAATGAACGCGGTTCAAGCCAACAGTTTCTCTGCCACAGTGAAGCTCCAGGTAGGGACTCAAAAGCATAAGCACGGGGTGGCAGGCTAGCAGCGGAGCTCTGTGGGTGGGAGTCTCCCCCCGCAGGAGGGACAGGAGGAGGGCAGAAGCCCTGGGGAGGGCAGAACAGAGGTGCCGCGGTGAGGCTAAAGAGGATGCGGACGGGGTAGGTCAGGGTGCCAAGCCCGGGGCAGTTTCATTTGGTTGTCTGAGGTTTTAGTAAAGTGCCTTTCGATCACTTTAGACCAAAAGAACAATACGAAGGGGGATGAGAGGAGAAATAGACACTGCAGGGGTGTGGTGACATGGATGGAGGAAGGCGCCAGAATCCCTCCAGCACCCTCCGCCCCGCGGCCTGAGTGACTGCCACACCACGCGGCTGTGTGCCATCCCAGCGGGTGTGAGCTGCGACCGCCTGCCGCCGCCACCCGGCCGAGCTCAGAGCAGAGGCAAGAGTCGGAGACCCAGTTGGGACCGTGCACCCCAACCCTCACCCAGAGGACAGGCTCCTTAGCTCAGGGCTGTCCTCTGGGCTCACCCCCTAGAGGTCTTTCCTGCCCAGTCTGTTTCCTGGAGAGTGATTCCGCAGGTCTGCAGCTCGCTTCCACCGACAGAATGCCTCCCTCCGCCCCACCTCAGCCCTTCGGCCCTGGCGTGTTGATGGCACCCACTGCTGCCAGGCTAGGAGGCTGCCCACCCCAGGGTCCCATCATCAGAGTCTCTGCCACAGTGAAGCTCCAAGTTTGATTTCTTGGTGATGACTTCTGATTTTTTCTGGGAACCTGGTCAGAGGACCTAGGAAGAGACCAGGGGATCAGGACCCAGGGCCAGGGGGCTCACACAACTGACAAATGCGCAGACCAACCTTCGCTGGGGAAGACGTGGCCCAGGGAACTCGCCTGAGACAGCAGGGGCCACGGTCAGCCAAGCGATCACTGGATGGAGGCTGCTGGAGATGCAGCTGGAAGAGAGCAAGGCTGCCTGGCACTGTGATGGCCACAGGTCCCAAGCTCTAGGTCGCTTTGCTCCTGGATGGCAGGGGAGCACACTTATGGCTGGCGGAGGAGGGGCAGGGACCCTGGGAGTGTTCTGCTCGGGTGCAGAGCTGGTAGCGGATCTCTGTTGGTGGAGGATTTTAAACTGATTGCTCTACTGAGTCCATCTGCTTTGGCGATCACTATGCACCAGCCATTCAAAATAAGTCAGGGAGGAAGTGTTCCTCCCGCAGAGCCAGGCTCCCCTGTGCACACGGGCATGGCACAAATGCCAGCCACGGCTGCAGGGACAGAGGCAGGCCACTGGGGCCAGGAGTGCGGGGCACAGGCTCACAGGAAGGTAGGATTATGACCAGCCGCACAGCAGGGACCACGGCAGCTGTGCATGGCTTCAGTTACTTTTTTCTCTTTCATCCTCTGCCTCGCCTACAGCCCACATGCAGGGCTTCACGGCTCCAACGTCAGGTACAGGCAGGGGGATGACCAAGTGGCCTCATCCTGCAAGGACAGCGGCTGACGAGACTCAGTTCCCAGGGTGGGGTGGAGGTTTCTTCATCTGAATAGAGGCCGAGGATGATGCTGGGCAGGTAGGGGCACACAGACCTGGCTGGCCACTCTCCAGCTGACGCCCCACCCATCACCCTCCCTGCTGCCTCTGCTGACCGCCCCTCCCGTATCCCTGGGGGCTGCTCCCCCAGCTGCCTTGGTTAAGCCAGTGGAGGAAGAGAGTGCATGCCCTCCCCACTTTGGTGACGCACCTGCCCCGCTCCACGGCCCAGTCAGCCCTTGCAGGGGAGGGTGTGGAACAGCTCTGCACTGGGGTTTCTGGCTGCCCAGACCTCCCTGGGACTCCCTCCTCACACTGCAGTCCTCACTGGGTTGAGTCCTGCTTCCTGCCAGGCCCTCGCCTGGCACTGTTCTTCCCAAAAGCCCAGGTGTTGGCCCCAGGGCATCTCCTGGACCCCCCGCCAGCCTGGTGATGCCCGCAGCTGCACCGTGGGTTCAGCCGCCCCACCCCAGAGCGGGAAGCCCTCAGCTCCTCACAGGGGCGGCACCCACCTTCTCTCTGGAGCCCATCCTGCCTGCCCCCCAGGCACAAGCACCCCCTCACCACACCTGTGCCATCCCTCCCTGACTTGTGGTCACCCTGGACGCCTCTGTCTCTGTGACTAGAAAGGGTCTCTAGGTCAGGGTCAAAGTGCAGTGTAGACATCAAGCTGGATCTGCAGGCTCCAGGAGCCCCCCGGTCCTTCCCCATCCGCGTTTCTGCTGGAGGAGCCTGGGACCTCTTGTTAGGTTCTACCTGCAACGAAACAGGAAGAGCACTGTCCGGGGGGCTGGTCTTCACGCATGTCTGTGTTTGCAGAGCCACACGATGCCTTGACATCCACATATTTTCAGCAGAAGTTTTTAATTAGACAGGGGAGAGTTTTTTGTCATGAAGTTCAAAGGACACGGATAGGACATCAGAGGGCTCCCCTCTTCAGAAACTGGTTGGCACAAGAGAAAAGACACACTCGTCCTGACATAGGGGAGAATCAGCTCCCCATCACCCCCCCTCCCCGTGATGGGGTGATTCCGGAAATCAGTCCTGAATACACACTGGAAGGACCGATGCTGAAGCTGACGCTCCAGTACTTTGGCCACCTGATGTGAAGAGCTGACTCGTTTGAAAAGACACACTCTGATGCTGGGAAAGATTGAGGGAAGGCGAGAGGAGAAGGGGAGGACAAAGGATGAGATGGTTGGATGGCATCACCAACTCAATGGACATGAGCTGGAGTAAACTCCGGGAGTTGGTGAAGGACAGGGAAGCCTGGCATGCTGCAGTCCATGGGGTCGCAAAGAGTCAGACACGACTGAGCGACTGAACTGAACTGAATATGAACATGAACATGAAAAGTGGAAACCAATTAAACCGGTTAAAAATATAAAAGGAAACCCAGAAAAAATACATAAAGCCAAAAGGCATAATGAAATTTAAAGAAACATAACTGATAACCTCAGGGCAATAAGACGTTTCAGCACCTATGAAACATGGGCACAATACTACAAAAAAAAGGAACTTTTCAAAGCTCCTTAGTGAAATATGATGACTGTGCTTTACAGCTTCAAGGCAAATAAAAAGTAAAGAGGAATCCCCCTGAGGCCCCCACGAGTCACACCTACTGATGACACAAGAGAGCTGGGTGGCCAGGCTGATTCTGAGCAGTTTGGAACCTTCTCTTCTTTCTTTTTTGACATTCCTCTCCTTTAGAAAATTGAAAGAAAAACCCAACAGATACCCTTTGTCCTCAACAGCAACTCAGTCCTAGCCAAGGCAGTGGTTTTGGAGTGGCCTACGCAGAGAGGGAAAAAAATGGGGAAAGGGGGGAATGATAGACAATGTATTCCAGTTTGGCTTCAGAAAGCCCTTTGAAATTGTCAGCCAAGGTTGACAAGGATTGATGAGCTGGACATCTGAACCTGGAGTGGATTCTAAACCAGGGTTTACCACTTCCTAAGCACGTTACCTTGGACCTTAGGGGACGGCATCATGGAACCTCTCCAAGACTTGGTGTCTCATCCCTAAAACAGAGATGCTCTGGTCCTCACCCACCTCCTGGGAATGTTGTAAGGAGGCAATGCCATAACAGACACATGGGCAGAACCCTCCGCATCCCCCAGGCACCAGCCTGGGAGGCTGTCAGGCTTAATGCCTTGCAGCTGGGCTGCCCGTCACCCCAGCCTCCACCCGGCTCCCCCTTCCCATTACCTTCACTCCTAGCTGCCTTCCTCTCCTCTCCCTCGATTGCCAGGATGAGGTAGTTACACTTTCCTTCCTTCCAAAGTCAGTTGCAAACTTTAAAGCCCCATTATTTAAAATTATTGAAGATGCTTACGTTTGAAGTTGAAGCTTAAACCTGTCAGGAAATTTCACCTTCAAAGTCCCTGAGCTAGTTCAAAAATCCCTCACGTGTAATGTTTCCTTGANTCCTTCCAAAGTCAGTTGCAAACTTTAAAGCCCCATTATTTTAAATTATTGAAGATGCTTACGTTTGAAGTTGAAGCTTAAGCCTGTCAGGAAATTTCACCTTCAAAGTCCCTGAGCTAGTTCAAAAATCCCTCACGTGTAACGTTTCCTTGATGGGGTTTCCAAGCCCCTCGGAGCCTGTCTGAAGTGAAACAGTCCACTCTGGGGCCCTTCTGGAGGATATGATGGAGCCCTCGAAACTGTCAGCATCGTCAGTTTGAACCAGGGCGTCACACACCCTTGTCTGAAACATCTGTGCGATTTCTGAAGAGTCATTGTGAATGCTGACCTCACAGTTAGCATCGTAAAGTCAAGAATCCAGAGGTTTCCTGCGAGAGCGAAGAGCAGTCAGTGTGGCTTCCCGGGGCAGACATTGGGCACCCCACGGCCTTTCCGGGGCTCCGGGCCTCTGCCCTCCAGACTCTGACAGCCCGGAATCCAGCCAACGCTGGGGGGCCGCACTAGGGAAGGCTGCCCAGAAATCCCATGACTCTTGGACAGCGGCAGAACACTTGCCTCGACAGAGGTTGGACGGGAGTCATGATTAGTTTCCAAAACTTCTTTACAAAAGGAAAGTTAAATGTTTCACTTAGAGAAAAGGCGTGTCAAGTGAACGCAGGTTAGCGGTTGCCAGGGGCTGTGAAAAGCAGGAGGGGAGAAGCTGCTTAACACAGAGTGGGTTTTCCTTTAGAAGGATGGAAGCCTTTCTGAACTAGAGGCAGGGGCCGAGTGCGCAACACTGTGAATTTGTCCCATGCCCTTAAGTTGCTCACTTGAAAATGGTTGCTTTTACATTGTGTAAATTTCACCCAATAAACTGTTTCAAAAGTCGTTTCACAGTTCTCTGCCCTCTGACTGGCCAGGCTCATCAGCCCTGGGTCAGGGTGGTAGGAGTGTCCGGTGTGCGACGCAGCAAGCAGAGCTCGAATCTGGCGCCCTCCAGACTGGGGTCCCCTTCCCACCTCTGCTCTGAAGTCGCTGGACGACCCAGGCGGGTGTCTACCAATGCTGCTTGGTCCAATGAGGCCATAGGATAATAGTTCACAAGTTCTTCTGGTTTCTCTAAAGCCATGTAACATATAGTATGCACAATATGTAATAAAGACACTTAACCTCGTAATTTCACCAAAGATGGCATTTTATATTTTGATATATAGCCTTCTATGCCTTTCACATTTATATGTTAAGGTGCTTTTGGATCTCCATACTTTTTTTAACAAATCCCTCCTTTTTCGCCTCTTGTGGGTGAAGTCCCGCAGAAGCTTCCAGATGCCCCTTTTCCTCGCTGTTAAGATGTGCACCCCCCAGGTGGGCGTGAGGAATCAGAAAGGTCTCTGCGTTGCCTGCCATTCAGCCTTGCTCTTTAAAATCTCTGCCTTTTCCCACTCCTTCCCTTGTCTTCACAGTTTTGATTGAAACGATACCAGTGTTCAACCTCCTGGGAGGCATCTGTTTATTTTCTCTCCTTTGACTTTCAGAAAGCTTAGCGTATGACTCATTTGTATGTGGTGTGTGTGCGTGTGACTCATCTGTATGTGGTATGCGTGTGTGTGTGTGTTAAANATGTGTATAAGAGACAGGTGCACGCAGTGCTCGCAGAGTGGGCTGGCCCTGCCAGCGGGTGCTGCAGAGGGACACTCTCCAGTCCCATCGCTCGGTTCCCCTCTTCCAGCCCCTCCCTGCGGCTTGCCCCTGCCTCCTGGCCCACCTTGACCCGAGTGAGGCCATTCATGGTCCGCGATAACCAAGAGGCAGCTGATGGGCATGGTCCCACCCAGTGAGAGACTAAGGTCCACTTCTCTCCGGGGCTGGATATCAGAATGACTGAAACAAAGGGACGGTGAACAGTGGAGCCTAGGCTTCCGGTGAGAGGTCCTGGGCTGGCCACCGGAAGCAGGGCTGGGGTAGGAGTTGCTTTTTCTCCGCACCTGGTGAGGGAGGGGCTGCCAGGTAGAGGCCGTAGGAAACCCGCGCCAGGAAGAGGCCTAGAAGCTTCACCTGCCGAGCTGACAAGGACTGCCCCGGGCCTTCATCTGCGGCTCCCCATCACTTTCGAGTTTCCTGAAACGGCTCAACGAGCAAGTGAGCATCCTCCTTGTCTTCTGAGAGCTCTCCCCAAACCCCAGAACATCCTCATTGTCTTCTGAGCTCCCCTTTCAAATCCGGTGTTGCCTTTCCTTATGCTTGGAATAAAAGCCCGGCTCTCTGGTGTTGGAGAAGGCTCTTGAGAGTTCCCTGGCCTGCAAGGAGAGCCAATCAGTCCATCCTAAAGGAGATCAGTCCTGAATATTCATTGGAAGGACTAATGCTGAAGCTGAAGCTCCAATCCTTTGGCCACCTGATGTGAAGAGCTGACGCATTTGAAAAGACCCTGATGTTGGGAAAGACTGAAGGTGAGAGGAGAAGGGGACGACAGAGGATGAGATGGCTGGATGGCATCACTGACTCGATGGACGTGAGTTTGAGTCAACTCCAGGAGTTGGTGATGGACAGGGAGGCCTGGCGTGCTGCAGTCCATGGAGTCGCAAAGAACTGGACACGACTGAGCAACTTAGCAGCAGCAGCAGCAGCAGCAGAGCGACTGAACTGGACTGAGAGGCAGGGCTCGGCTGACTTGCCCGCACTTCCCCCCACCACCTCACTGTGGCGCTCCACCTGAGCGCCCGCTCTCGGAGAGACCAGCGAGGAGCAAGAGCTGAGCAGTGAGGTCCCGCCTGGTGTCAGCAGGGCTTTAGTAAAGTTCTGCCGGAGCACGTGCCTGGGGCGGAGCCTGCAACAGAGGGCGGCCTCCAAACCCCAGGCTGAGCCCCGGTCTTCGCACTCCGCTGCACAGGACGAGCTCAGCTGGGGACATCTACATGCCCGTCACCAGCAGCGTCCCTCTCCCACTGGTAGAGCCACGACTTCCGGAGCCCAAGCTGCCCTTCGGGGTGCCGCTCAGCACCTCCATGCCCAGCAGTGCAGGTCAACGTAAAATCACAGCCACCAAAGAAAAGACAACACGATCGAGGATTCAGACACTGCCTGGATGAGGGTATATATAGGCGGCTCCAATAGCTAAGGAAGCCGCCCGCTAAGATTCTAGCCACGGCTGCAGAAGTACTGAATGGGTCCTTGGAGAAGGAAGTCACAGGTATCGACTCATGGCCAGTTACATCACTGCAGGCTTTAGCGCCTGCCTGCGTGCTAAGCCACTGCAGTCGTGTCCAACTCTGTGACCCCATGGACTGCAGCCTGCCAGGCTCCTCTGCCTGTGGGATGCTCCAGGTAAGAATACTGGAGTGGGTTGCCATGCCCTCCTCCAGGGGATCTTCCAGACCCAGGGATCAAATTGTGTCTCCTGCCTTGGCAGGCGGAGTCTTTACCACTAGCACTACCTGGAAAGCCCCGAGGGCTTTAGTAGTTTTGTACATTTTCTGTTTTCAGGTTGTGTGTGAGCCTTTTCAGAGGTGCTGACCATCTTCTTCTCTCTTCTCCTTACCACTGTTATTTTACAGACAGGTTGTCACAGGTTAATTTTACAATTTGGTCTTTAGGGAACATGATATCCATTGGGACTGTGCCATCGGCTTTCCAAGAAGGTCCTAATGAAAGGCATCCTTTCACTCCAATTGTTTCTTCCTCTGTTGCTCTGTCTCAGCACCAGAGGTAGTGTTTGCTCCTAATCCCGCTGTATTCTATGCAGCATCCTCTTTCTCCCTGGGCAGTTAACCTCTCTTCCTAGTTAGAATTCTTTGTATCAGTGACAGACTTTATTTTCTTGAGCTCCAAAATCACTGAAGATGGTGACTGCAGCCTTGAAGCTAAAGGATGCTTGCTCCTTGGAAGAAAAGCTACGACCAAACTAGACAGCATATTAAAAAGCAGAGACATTACTTTGCCAGCAAAGAGCCATCTGGTCAAAGCTATGGTTTTTCCAGTAGTCATGTATGGATGTGAGAGTTGGACTATAAAGAAAGTTGAGCAATGAAGAATTGATGCTTTTGAGCTGTGGTGTTGGAGAAGACTCTTGAGAGTCCCTTAGACTGCAAGGAGATCCAACCAGTCCATCCTAAAGGAGACCAGTCCTGGGTGTTCATTGGAAGGACTGATGTTGCAGCTGAAACCCCAAACTTTTGGCACCTGATGCAAAGAAATGACTCATTTGAAAAGACCCCGATGCTGGGAAAGATTGAAGATGTGAGGAGAAGAGGATGACAGAGGATGAGATGGTTGGATGGCATCACTGACTCAATGGACATGAGTTTGAGTAAGCTCTGGGAGTTGTTGATGGATGGGGAAGCCTGTCATGCTGCAGTCCATGGGGTTGCAAAGAGTCAGACATGATTGAGGGACTGAACTGAACTGATATCAAGTGTTCCTTGATAACATAACTGGTGTGTTTCTGTCTCCTGACTGGATACTGGACAGCATAACTGGTATTATATGAAGGTCTTAGTCTAAGGGAGAACTTGAAAATGTATATAAAATTCCCCCAGAACAAAAATATACATACCAAAAAATAGAAATAGAGCAAATAGACTAGACTGCATGGGGAAAGGCAGTCTACAGAGGCAATCTGGTGGAAGTGGGGGTACACAGTAAGCACATTAAGTAAACGGAAACTGGCTTAACTCACCCTTTAAAAGGGACGACTGTGAGCTTCAACAATAAAGCAAAATCCAACACTGTGTTTACAAGAGGCGCACTTAAGCCAAAGAAATTCAGAAAAAGTAAAAGTGAGGACAAAGATGTACCGAAGGCACAGAGGATCGCAGTCTTGGTATCTGACAAGACAGAATTCAGGCAAAGCCAAATCAACAGAGACAAGGTAGCACAATCTATGAAACTAACGGGCTTCCCTGGCGGCCCAGTGGCGGAGAATCCACCTGACAAATTCAGAAAAAGTAAAAGTGAGGACAAAGATGTACCGAAGGCACAGAGGATCGCAGTCTTGGTATCTGACAAGACAGAATTCAGGCAAAGCCAAATCAACAGAGACAAGGTAGCACAATCTATGAAACTAATGGGCTTCCCTGGCGGCCCAGTGGCGGAGAATCCACCTGACAACGCAGCAAACAGGGGCCTGGTCCCCGGTCGGGGAGCTGAGGCCCCGTCCGCTGCAGGGCAGCTGAGCCAGCAGGCCACAACTGGAGAGCTCGTGTGCCACGACTTTGCTGCCAAAACTAAGACCAGACACAGCCAAGTAAATGGGTAACATTTTTTTAATAGAAAGCCTACAACTTACCGTGAAGATAAGCTTCCTCTTATTGTGCTTGGTTTTTATTGCATTTCACTGACACTGACTCTGCCAAAGCCTTGGACTGTGCGGATCACAATAAACTGTGGGGAATTCTGAGAGATGGGAATACC
>SJYX01012343.1:154617-199057 GCA_006410675.1 Oreotragus oreotragus
GGGCACGCACTATCTGCTTGTCTCTCTATGATGGTAGCAGGCGTGGATGATCGTGTGTTATTTCATTCTTATGACATGCTATTTCATGGTAAAATGATCGTATCTCTACCATCAAGAAAAAAAAAAAAAAATCACTAGCTCTGTGTCTGTTAGACACAAAGACTGCCCAGGAGCCCTGAATACTGCAAGGCTCCATACTGTTTCCCACTAAATGGAACCAGGGTTACTCAGAGAACTGGCTGATTCCGGGTCTGGAGCCGGGAAGTGTACAGGATGAACCTGAAACGCCATCTCACAGCCAGAAGGAAGGAAGCACTCTAACCACCGGAAAGAAAGTGAAAGTGAAGTCGCTCAGTCCTGTCCGACTCTCTGCGACCCCGTGGACTGTAGCCCACCAGGCTCCTCTGTCCATGGAGTTCTCTAGGCAAGAACACTGGAGTGGGTAGCCATTCCCTTCTCCAGGGGATCTTCCCGACCCAGGGTTTGGACTTGGGTCTCCTGAATTACAGGCAGGTTCTTTACCATCTGAGCCACCAAGGAAGCCCCACCCTAGACCACTGGGGTGGGGTCCAAAGCAGTCAGGAGAGCCCCTCCCTGTCCAAAGATGAGACAGTTAGAGAATCAACAAAGGAAAGCTGCGATGATTGGAATCCACCAAGAATATTTGAATCTATGAGTTCACAAAGACACTTTTAAAAACACTTACTGGGAGCTGGGGTTTTCTGAGTGAAAAGAGAAAGCGAAGTCGCTCAGTCGTGTCCGACTCTTTGCGACCCCATGGACTGTAGCCTACCAGGCTCCTCTGTCCATGGGATTTTCCAGGCAAGAGTACTGGAGTGGATTGCCATTTCCTTCTCCAGGGGATCTTCCCGACCCAGGGATCGAACCCGGGTCTCCCTCATTGTAGACAGACGCTTAACTGTCTGAGCCAGCTGGGGTTTTCTGAGCAGGTACCACCTATTCTCCTTGGTTGGCCCTGTAGTAAACCTATCTCTGCTCCTAAAAGAAAGAAAGAAAGAAACATTTAAAAATAAAACCACCCATTGGTCACCTTTGCAGGATGCCAGAAGATCAAGGCATTACTTTGCAAACTAAAGAAAAGAGAGAGAGAGAGAAAGCCTCAAGTGTTTATCCTACTTTTCCTGTACAGACTTCCACAGTATTGCTGAAAGGAAGCTTCTCTTTCTAGAGATACTCCTGCTAATTAACTAAAAGGATGATAGAGATACGATCATTTTACCATGAAACAGCATGCCATAAGAATGGAATAACACACGGTCATCCATGCCTGCTACCATCATAGAGAGACAAGCAGATAGTGTGTGCCCGTAATGGAAAAAGACACACTCATCTACGAAGTATTTCTGTCAGAAGCTCACATCTGAAGCCCGAAGTGTGATCTTTTATTTTCCTCCTTCTTCTTCCCTTTCTGGTTCGAGAGAGTAGAACATTGTTAAGATCCTGGATGCGGTGCAGCCACAGTTGAAAGAAATAAGCTGCATGGTTGGATTTCAGAGTGCAATAACTCAGGAGACAGAGATCCCTTTGAAGCCTTTTACAGAAGAAGAAAATGACTTCCCTAAAGCCTACAGCTAGTTAGCTGCAGACCCAAGAGTCAAACCAGAACGCTTTTGATATTCAAATACCGGAGCTTGCCCCATACCTTCAGTTTCCTCAATAAGGAGGGGTGCTCAGGATTTTTAAGCTCACCATAAATACCATAATCTCAAGTGTTCTTTTCTTTGCAATGGGAATAATCATGAAATCAAAAAGAACATATCTTCAAAAAATGTTTGTGAATTTGCATTTTATTTATAGATATTTTTAATCCCATGTCTCTCACGGATAAGCCATATTTGTCTTGAAAAGCCTGGCTTTGTAGGAAAAACAAACAGAACAAAACAAAATCTTTGAAACATGTGTGCTGCCCTTAAAAACAAACGGAATCACTGCTGCTGCAGTCATGGAAACTCTGAGTGTCTTCACCGACGCGCAGTTCAAACACATCTGAATACGCTTTATTTCAAGACTTCTCCCAGAGCTGTCTCCTACCGACTGATATCTCCAGCATGTCCGTCTGTTTGATTCTTAGCAGTTGGCCCTCAGTATTGCATAAGAATGGGAGGAGGAAGATTGGAGGTGAATTCGTGAGTTCTCTGAGCTCTTCCGTGCGTCCCTGTTTTCTGAGAATCTCTTTAAGTGGTGTACGTGTTGACAAACTGTTTGCCTTTTTTCTTTTTACTTAGCATGATCTGACCTATGAGAATCAGGACGGTCGTGAAGAACAAGACATGCTTCTCAACTCTCCAGAAGTGTCCATCCTTCACAGTGCTTTTTCAGAGTGGTGGAGTCTAAAGGCAGTCTGATGGGGATGGTTCCTAGGAATCCACTGTCCCCTTCCCCAGTACCCTGCTCCCATAAGGACTCTAAGGACCCCATCCTTCATCAGCACCAAAGCTGACTGGAACTGTGGTTTTGGAAAAGACTCTTGAGAGCCCCTTGGACGGCAAGGAGATCAAACCAGCGATCCTAAAGGAAATCAACCATAAATACTCAATGGAAGGAGTGATGGTGAAGCTCCAGTCCTTTGGCCACGTGATGGGAAGAGCTGACTCATTGGAAAAGACCTTGATGCTGGGAAAAATTGAAGGCAGGAGGGGAAGGGGGCAACAGAGGATGAGGTGGTTGGATGGCCTCACTGACTCAGTGGACATGAGTTTGAGGAAGCTCTGGGAGATGGAGAAGGACAGGGAAGCCTGGAGTGCTGCAGTCCATGGGGTCACAGAGTCGTACATGACTGAACAGCGACAACAGGGTAAGAAAAGCGAAAGCGTTCTCTTCCTTCCTTAGATTCATAGCCATGAGCTGACCGCAGAAGCGCACAGGCCAATCCAGACTTCACCATGCCAGAAATCACAGTGCGAGAGGACACACAGGTGACAGCTCGATCTGAATTGCTAGAACCCGCTGGAAAAGTGGAGCTACCCCACCCCAGGTGGTCCAGCGCTTAAGGATCCTCCTTGCAATGCAGGGGACTCGGGTTCAATCCCTGGTTGGGGAACCAAGATCCCACATGCTGTGGAGCAACTAAGCTTCTAGAATGCAACTACTGAGCCGAGGCACCGTAACTAGAGACTCCACGCATCACCACAAAAGATCCCTCGAGACGCAGTGAGGCTCCCTCACGCCGCGACTGAGACCCAACACAGCCAAATAAATAGATATCTCTAAAAGTGGAGCGACCAGAATATTCTTCTCAACTTTCTCAAACTGTTTTAGTTTGCTTCTCTGTCTTAATTTGTACAGGAAAGAAAGGTCACTGGGACTTTATGTGATAATCACATATTGTGAGTGAGCCCCCAGGAACAGGGGAATGGACAGTGCCCAGCACCAAGTGGGCAGCGACAGAAAGAGTAGACGTCAGTCTCAACGTGGTAATTTCTTTTAAACGAATCCTCAGGATAAGTTCTATCCCTCACACGTTTCTTTTTTCTCCTGAAAACTAAAATGTGCTATTTTTTCCCTACTTCTTTGAAGGGTTCTCACATTTGAATTCAAATAGTTTCAAGATCTCTTGCTGATGGACTGAGTTCTAAACGTTGGCTAAGATGAATCATTCCGCAAACATGAGCTTCAAGGTGAGACGGACCAGGAAATTCTATTTCAACACGCTGAAACGTTGGGAAAAGTTGGTACTCAGGCTGTCAAGGGCTGTCTGAGGCAAATCTTTCAAGGATGAAAAGACACTTTGCTTTTCTTCTCAATAACATCCAGCAGCTGAGTGCATCTCATTCAGACTCCCCAGAAAACTGAAGAAAATCCACATTTCAGGGAGATCAAGCAGAGAAAATTTTAATCTCAAAAGGGAGATTTGCTAAAGTTCTCGGGCAAGGAAAGCTGGGTAGCTCAAAAGCAGCTCTGAACTGTTCAGAAGCTCACGTGTTTGTGTTCAGTCCACCCCATGGACTGTAGTCTGCCAGGCTCCTCTGCCCGTGGGATTCTCCAGGCAGGAATACTGGAGCAGGTTGCCATTTCCTCCTCCAGGGGCTCTTCCCAGACCAGGGGGTTGAACCCATGTCTCCTGCACTGCAGGCAGATTCTNCACACAGCACACAGCACACAGCAAACACCACACACACAGCACACTCACACCATACACAAAACACACAGCACACAGCACACAGAAAGCACCATACACACACCATACACAAAACCTGTCTCTTATACACATCTCAGGTTCTTTACCATCTGAGCCACCAAGGAAGCCCCACCCTAGACCACTGGGGTGGGGTCCAAAGCAGTCAGGAGAGCCCCTCCCTGTCCAAAGATGAGACAGTTAGAGAATCAACAAAGGAAAGCTGCGATGATTGGAATCCACCAAGAATATTTGAATCTATGAGTTCACAAAGACACTTTTAAAAACACTTACTGGGAGCTGGGGTTTTCTGAGTGAAAAGAGAAAGCGAAGTCGCTCAGTCGTGTCCGACTCTTTGCGACCCCATGGACTGTAGCCTACCAGGCTCCTCTGTCCATGGGATTTTCCAGGCAAGAGTACTGGAGTGAATTGCCATTTCCTTCTCCAGGGGATCTTCCCGACCCAGGGATCGAACCCGGGTCTCCCTCATTGTAGACAGACGCTTAACCGTCTGAGCCAGCTGGGGTTTTCTGAGCAGGTACCACCTATTCTCCTTGGTTGGCCCTGTAGTAAACCTATCTCTGCTCCTAAAAGAAAGAAAGAAAGAAACATTTAAAAATAAAACCACCCATTGGTCACCTTTGCAGGATGCCAGAAGATCAAGGCATTACTTTGCAAACTAAAGAAAAGAGAGAGAGAGAGAAAGCCTCAAGTGTTTATCCTACTTTTCCTGTACAGACTTCCACAGTATTGCTGAAAGGAAGCTTCTCTTTCTAGAGATACTCCTGCTAATTAACTAAAAGGATGATAGAGATACGATCATTTTACCATGAAACAGCATGCCATAAGAATGGAATAACACACGGTCATCCATGCCTGCTACCATCATAGAGAGACAAGCAGATAGTGTGTGCCCGTAATGGAAAAAGACACACTCATCTACGAAGTATTTCTGTCAGAAGCTCACATCTGAAGCCCGAAGTGTGATCTTTTATTTTCCTCCTTCTTCTTCCCTTTCTGGTTCGAGAGAGTAGAACATTGTTAAGATCCTGGATGCGGTGCAGCCACAGTTGAAAGAAATAAGCTGCATGGTTGGATTTCAGAGTGCAATAACTCAGGAGACAGAGATCCCTTTGAAGCCTTTTACAGAAGAAGAAAATGACTTCCCTAAAGCCTACAGCTAGTTAGCTGCAGACCCAAGAGTCAAACCAGAACGCTTTTGATATTCAAATACCGGAGCTTGCCCCATACCTTCAGTTTCCTCAATAAGGAGGGGTGCTCAGGATTTTTAAGCTCACCATAAATACCATAATCTCAAGTGTTCTTTTCTTTGCAATGGGAATAATCATGAAATCAAAAAGAACATATCTTCAAAAAATGTTTGTGAATTTGCATTTTATTTATAGATATTTTTAATCCCATGTCTCTCACGGATAAGCCATATTTGTCTTGAAAAGCCTGGCTTTGTAGGAAAAACAAACAGAACAAAACAAAATCTTTGAAACATGTGTGCTGCCCTTAAAAACAAACGGAATCACTGCTGCTGCAGTCATGGAAACTCTGAGTGTCTTCACCGACGCGCAGTTCAAACACATCTGAATACGCTTTATTTCAAGACTTCTCCCAGAGCTGTCTCCTACCGACTGATATCTCCAGCATGTCCGTCTGTTT
The DNA here is from genome assembly GCA_006410675.1 of Oreotragus oreotragus. Taxonomy (NCBI): domain Eukaryota; kingdom Metazoa; phylum Chordata; class Mammalia; order Artiodactyla; family Bovidae; genus Oreotragus; species Oreotragus oreotragus. The sequence continues at coordinate 160,424 of SJYX01012343.1, forward strand.
GATTCTTAGCAGTTGGCCCTCAGTATTGCATAAGAATGGGAGGAGGAAGATTGGAGGTGAATTCGTGAGTTCTCTGAGCTCTTCCGTGCGTCCCTGTTTTCTGAGAATCTCTTTAAGTGGTGTACGTGTTGACAAACTGTTTGCCTTTTTTCTTTTTACTTAGCATGATCTGACCTATGAGAATCAGGACGGTCGTGAAGAACAAGACATGCTTCTCAACTCTCCAGAAGTGTCCATCCTTCACAGTGCTTTTTCAGAGTGGTGGAGTCTAAAGGCAGTCTGATGGGGATGGTTCCTAGGAATCCACTGTCCCCTTCCCCAGTACCCTGCTCCCATAAGGACTCTAAGGACCCCATCCTTCATCAGCACCAAAGCTGACTGGAACTGTGGTTTTGGAAAAGACTCTTGAGAGCCCCTTGGACGGCAAGGAGATCAAACCAGCGATCCTAAAGGAAATCAACCATAAATACTCAATGGAAGGAGTGATGGTGAAGCTCCAGTCCTTTGGCCACGTGATGGGAAGAGCTGACTCATTGGAAAAGACCTTGATGCTGGGAAAAATTGAAGGCAGGAGGGGAAGGGGGCAACAGAGGATGAGGTGGTTGGATGGCCTCACTGACTCAGTGGACATGAGTTTGAGGAAGCTCTGGGAGATGGAGAAGGACAGGGAAGCCTGGAGTGCTGCAGTCCATGGGGTCACAGAGTCGTACATGACTGAACAGCGACAACAGGGTAAGAAAAGCGAAAGCGTTCTCTTCCTTCCTTAGATTCATAGCCATGAGCTGACCGCAGAAGCGCACAGGCCAATCCAGACTTCACCATGCCAGAAATCACAGTGCGAGAGGACACACAGGTGACAGCTCGATCTGAATTGCTAGAACCCGCTGGAAAAGTGGAGCTACCCCACCCCAGGTGGTCCAGCGCTTAAGGATCCTCCTTGCAATGCAGGGGACTCGGGTTCAATCCCTGGTTGGGGAACCAAGATCCCACATGCTGTGGAGCAACTAAGCTTCTAGAATGCAACTACTGAGCCGAGGCACCGTAACTAGAGACTCCACGCATCACCACAAAAGATCCCTCGAGACGCAGTGAGGCTCCCTCACGCCGCGACTGAGACCCAACACAGCCAAATAAATAGATATCTCTAAAAGTGGAGCGACCAGAATATTCTTCTCAACTTTCTCAAACTGTTTTAGTTTGCTTCTCTGTCTTAATTTGTACAGGAAAGAAAGGTCACTGGGACTTTATGTGATAATCACATATTGTGAGTGAGCCCCCAGGAACAGGGGAATGGACAGTGCCCAGCACCAAGTGGGCAGCGACAGAAAGAGTAGACGTCAGTCTCAACGTGGTAATTTCTTTTAAACGAATCCTCAGGATAAGTTCTATCCCTCACACGTTTCTTTTTTCTCCTGAAAACTAAAATGTGCTATTTTTTCCCTACTTCTTTGAAGGGTTCTCACATTTGAATTCAAATAGTTTCAAGATCTCTTGCTGATGGACTGAGTTCTAAACGTTGGCTAAGATGAATCATTCCGCAAACATGAGCTTCAAGGTGAGACGGACCAGGAAATTCTATTTCAACACGCTGAAACGTTGGGAAAAGTTGGTACTCAGGCTGTCAAGGGCTGTCTGAGGCAAATCTTTCAAGGATGAAAAGACACTTTGCTTTTCTTCTCAATAACATCCAGCAGCTGAGTGCATCTCATTCAGACTCCCCAGAAAACTGAAGAAAATCCACATTTCAGGGAGATCAAGCAGAGAAAATTTTAATCTCAAAAGGGAGATTTGCTAAAGTTCTCGGGCAAGGAAAGCTGGGTAGCTCAAAAGCAGCTCTGAACTGTTCAGAAGCTCACGTGTTTGTGTTCAGTCCACCCCATGGACTGTAGTCTGCCAGGCTCCTCTGCCCGTGGGATTCTCCAGGCAGGAATACTGGAGCAGGTTGCCATTTCCTCCTCCAGGGGCTCTTCCCAGACCAGGGGGTTGAACCCATGTCTCCTGCACTGCAGGCAGATTCTGTACACCTGGGGAGCCCCATGCAGAAGTTCAGTTTCCCCAAGAGAAGCCTGAGGAAGCTGCCCTGCCTGTGGGGCGGACACGGCGTTTTCCCTGCCCTGGTCACCTGCATCTCGGTCTCCCGGGGCTCTCCGCCTCCCCTGTACGGAGGGCGTCTTGGTCAGCCTGTCCTCCCACGAGCTCCTAGAGGCGTGTGTGACTGAGGCCCGAGGCGGCTGAACACCCGGCGCAAGCGTGAGAAACGGCGCCCGCGTGGGTGGCCACGACCCCGCCGCCGCGCTGCGTGGGCGCTGGCTGCACCCGCCGCGGCCTCTCGGCCGGGCGCCGGCCCCTTGGTCTTGGACAGCAGGCCCCGCTTCTCAGACGCGCGCCAACCCCAGGGAAGGCGGCCTGCGAGGCAGGCGCTCCGGCCCCTCCACCGGCGGAAGCACGGCCTGGCAAGTCCCGCCTGCCTGAGCCCGACTCTCCCAGAAACGGGGCTGTGCTCAGCCGCGCGGTGGATACGGCGCACAGGCTGCCTCGAGGGCCGCGCCCTCCACCCCGCTCCCCTCCGAGGCTCGGCTCCCTGGGGACCCCGGGAGCCACGTCACCTCATGTCTCACAGGTCACCTGATGTCCCACAGGGCTGCAGGTCCGCGGGAGGTCAGCGCTCTGCAGTCCGAAGATTTCCTAAGGCCCTGACGCGGGGAGGGCCAGCTGCAGACAATCTAGCCCATCAGTCAAACTGGGGCCTGGATCACATCCACTCATACCCAGACATGACTGCGGCACGTCCAGATGACAGTTGTCAGGACAAAAGAAAGGGCACAGGGAGCAGATTCCTGAAGCCCTGGACTGCCGGGCGTGACACCTCTGTGCCATGTGTGAGGATCCCCAGGGGATGGGCTCCCCTGGAGAGCAGTGCACAGGCCCACCCTCTGATTTAGACCCGGGCACTGAAGCTCAGGAGAGTAAGAGGGCCCGTGAGGCTGCTGGGCCCACTGGAGCCGAGGCTGGGGTGAAATCAGGGCACCTTTTCTACTGAGTCATCTAGGACGCTGTGTCTCCAGCACCTCTAAGTCCTGTTTGCCTCTGGTCACTGAGACCAGCAGGAAGACCAAGCCAGTCAATCCTAAGGGAGATCAACCCGGAATACTCGTTGCAGGGACTGATGCTGAAGCTCCAGTACTTTGGCCACTTGATGTGAATAGCCAACTCATTGGAAAAGACCCTGATCCTGGGAAAAACTGAGGGCAGGAGGAGAAGGGGCGACAGAGGATGAGATGGCTGGATGGCATCACTGACTCGATGGACGTGAGTCTGAGCAAGCTCCGGGAGGTGGCGAAGGACAGGGAGGCCTGGTGTGCTGCAGCCCACGGGGTCGTGAAGAGTCGGACGCGACTGAGCGACTGAACAGCAGCCGAGATCAGCCAGCAGTATCCAGTGTAACAGGTTGGCTGCACGCTTGGTCCTTCCTGCCACGGAACAGCGCTGGCCTCGAGGTCCTGGGACCGGCTTCCAGGAGGACCTGAACAGTGAGAGGCCTTCCCGAGGACCGGGCTGCTGTCGCCCCTCCTCTGGGTCTGTCCGCGTGGATGGTGGCCAGCACGGGGCCCTCCGCTGCAGCCCTTGGTGGGGGGTTACCTTACGAGCGCACAATGCAAGACGGGGAAACACAAAGAGGAAATACCAGCTCCTTTGGGCTCCTGTGACCGTTTGGCCATTGCTCTGACACATCTGACGTCTGTGTGAAGGAGGGGAAGGTTGCGAACACGTGAAGAATGTGAGCAACAAAACAGAGTCCAGAGCGCTCTGCTCGGCCTCCGTCGGGAGCAGAGGTCGCCGCCTCGGCGGCCCCTGCAAGCGTCCCCTGCGTGGGGCCGGCCGTGCACGCGGCTCCCAGAACAGCAGCTCGCCTGCAGGCCCCAGCCCAGTAAGGACAAATATGCACACACACAGGAACAAGCCAGCGGGGCGGCTCAGAGCGGGGGTGTTGTCCGTGCCAAAGGGCAGCAGGGACTCCATGCGCACAGCCGGAAGGTTCTGTGAGCCGCTCGCCTGGCCCCCTATTCAAGCCGGCCGGGGTCAGACGGCGTTCCCTTTCTATTTCCTTCTGGTGTTTCCAGGAAAACAGGTTGAGGAGCCCCAAGGAAGCAACTGGGAGACAGAAACTCCGCTCTGAGATGGGGAATCGAAAAAAACCTTTATAGAGTCCAGCTTAAGCACCCAGTGAGATGCACTTCAACTAAAGTAGCCCTGGCTGTCCCACTCCACATCACACGAAGCAAGAGCCTCATAAAGAACCTTCTGCAACTTCCAACCCACGTTCAGTGCCCCCACCCCCTTCCTGGGACATCTGTTTGTGAAAGCGGATTGCATTCAGCTGATGTATTCACCAGATGAGAGGGACGTGCCCCTCAGCTTAAAACTGTTGAGTGTGTGCTGCTGGGGGGCAGTGGGGCGGGGGGCGGGGGGGACACAGATGTCAAGCAAACCTTCTTAGCGCACAGAACCTCTGACGCACGAGTGTCGGCTGATGTTAATTCAGGCCGGCATCTCTCCCCATGAGTCACCGGTGGGTGGACGCGAGAGCTGCCTGCTGACCTCTGGAGCCATTTGGGCCCTTCAGAGTGTGAAATTTCAATTTCTACATCAGAGTTTTGCATGTCAGGCCCGAAAAAATGCTTCATATGAGAGCAACGTTGATGCTTGCCAGGCCAGCGTCCCGGCTGGGGAGAGCAGGCGAGAAGACAGGGGAATAATTCCTACCAGGCACACACCAAGTCTGCAACCAAGTTTAGTAAACACGGCATCCTCCCAGGGGCCCCAGGTCCAGAAGGACCCAGCTCCCCAGACCTCTCTGAGATCCCTGGGCTGTGCCCAAGTCCAGGGGTTCCACTTGACTTCAACTCAGGGTGCCCTGTTCTGCCCTGTCTGCACCCAGATACGAGAGGGCCCCAGTCCAAGGCAGAGCAGAGCCCAGGAAAGCTGAGCTGGCCCTCCCAGCCTGCAGGGGCTTGCTGAGGGCTCACCTGAGACCCCAGCCCCGCAGGCCCTCAAAAACCACATCTCCCTGCAGGCCACATCACTGATTCCCAAGACCCCCTTCCTGCTGGGGGCTCCATGGTGCAAACCCCGACAGCCTTGGGGTCCCCTGTGTGTCCCAGGGGTCCAGGGGCAGCCCTGCCTCCTGAATGCTCCCAGTCTTCTCTGAGCAGGTAGAGAGGGCCCAGGCATGACTGGTCTACTCCCCAGGGAGCACTTTTTAAGCAGTCTATTCTGGCCACTCTGGTGGGTTCCCCGCACAGGAGTGCAGATGTCTGCAAGCCGGGTGTGACAGGGCAAAGGGACTTGCCTGAAGAATATGGAGGAAGTAAATTCCTCAGGGCTCAGCATCCAGGTGGACAGAGTGAACGAGGGAGGAGAAAGGCCTGGGGTCACTCTAGATGTCGGCCTCCGGCACGCGGGCCACGATGGCCTCAGTTGCAGAAGAGAAAGGCCGGCGAGTGGTTGCAGTGGTCGAGGTGGCCCTCCCGGGAGCCCCGGAGCCTCTGTGATGGCCAGCCTGCTAACGGCTGGGGGACTGGTCAGAGCAGAAGATCCGAGCTGAGATGCACCAGCCATCGGGGTAGAAAGGTTCTGCTGGACTTTTTACAGAGTCTTATTACGTGAGGTGTCGGGACCAAGAGGCGCGTATCTGCATTTGGCTCAAGCGTCTTTACTGCTGCCTGAGAGGCGACAGTTCAGTGCACCTGCAGCTACGGGGAGCCTGAGGGCGCGCCGTGACTCCCTGGGGCTGAGGGGGAATGTCGGAGTTAGAAACAAGAGATGAAGGTTTACCAGTACCTAAAAGTCAGACGGGCGGGTGCGTGTGTAAAATGACTAAAGTTTGTGCTGGTCAGGGCTCGCCGTCACAACAGTGCAGAAGAGAGCAACAGCTGGTTTGAAAAGACAAGCCCCGGGCAGGGGCCACCGTGCTGGCCGCGCTCCCGAGCCCCAGGGAAAGCCCCCCAGCCGCTCCCCGGAGACCCTCGAGAAGACTGGGGTCTGTGCGAGAGCCGCTCCAGCGGCCTGGGGCCAGAGCTTCCACTGCTCCTCAACACACCCTCACTGCACACCCCACACCCCACACACAGCACACAGCACACAGCAAACACCACACACACAGCACACTCACACCATACACAAAACACACAGCACACACCATACACAAAACACACAGCACACGTACACCATACACAAAACACACAGCACACGCACAGCACACGGCACACACACAGCACACACAAAACACATACAGCACACAGAAAACACCACACACACACCATACACAAAACACACAGCACACACACAGCACACACAAAACACCACACACACACACACCACAAAACACACACCGCACACAGCACACAGAAAGCGCCATACACACACCATACACAAAACACATACAGCGCACAGCACACACAAAACACCACATACACAGTACACACACACCATACACAAAACACTCAGCACACACACACCATACACAAAACACTCAGCACACACACAGCACACACAAAACACTCAGCACACACACAGCACACACATACACACCACACCCCAGATACATTCACCCTCACACACACACACACCACACACACACATCCCACCACACATGCACACACACCACACACCAGATACATTCACCCTCACACACACACACCCCACACACACGCACCCCACCACACATGCACACACACACACACCACACACCAGATACATTCACCCTCACACACACATACACACACCACACACACACCCCACCACACATGCACACACACACACATCAGACCCCAGATACATTCACCCTCACACACACACACCCCACACACACGCACCCCACCACACATGCACACACACACACACCACACACCAGATACATTCACCCTCACACACACATACACACACCACACACACACCCCACCACACATGCACACACACACACATCAGACCCCAGATACATTCACCCTCACACACACACACACCACACACACACACCACACACCGGATACATTCACCCTCACACACACACACACCACACACACACCCCACCACACATGCACACACACACGTGGTCAGGAAATGAAGACCAGTCTAGGTGTGTGGGCTTCAGTAACACCTCAGGTGTGAGGCAAAGGCATCTACCTAAGATCCCACGTGAGAAGGTGGCCTTCGGCCACATAAAGTGGGTACCCTCTAGTCTGGAGATGGTGTCCCAAAGAGCTGGACCACGGGCCCTGCCCGCGTGAGGGCGCACACCAGCCAGTCCGTGTCTGGAAGGGCTCGGCCCGCCCCTCACTGGCATCCTCTGAGGTCCAGCTCGGCCCCTTCCCAGAAAGCCCTCCCTGGTCAGCTGGCAGCCCCCACCCCAGCACCCTGGGCTCCTCAGGACGCCCTGACGGCCGCACCGCTGTCCTGGAAGGCCCACCCGACCCGTGGTTTAGGGCGGGGCCGTGGCCGCAGCGAAGCCCACCCGCCACCCAGGGATGCCCGCAGCTGGTCCAGGCTCCCCGCCTCCGCCTGTAGGTGCGGAGCCCCCGCTGGTACAAGAGCTGACCTCAGGCCCGACCTCACGGCCCAAACCAGAAACAGCAGCCGCCTCAGTCCTGTGGACACTGCCAGTCTCTCCCAGCCTGCGCAGTGTCTGAACACTGAGACGTCGCCTACAGAGGAAACCGGGCCCAGGACCCCGCCTAAGCCACCGGCTGACCCCGGCCTGGCCTCCCGCGCACGGCGGCGGAGGAGCCGGGGCTCCAGCCAGCCTTTCCGCCTTTTCCCAAGCCGCCGCATGCCCGGCTCTGCTGCACCTCCCTCGCGCCTGCCTCTGAGCCCTCTTGCCTGTCGGTCCTGATCAGATTCAGTAGGCTTTCCCCAGCTGCACGAAGAGGTCTGGACCCACCCGAGACAGCAAGGCCTTCCTCTGGGCCAGGACCCACGTTTGATCAGTTAACTTGGGGGTGGTGTGGGGAATGAGAGCAGAAGCGGGCCGGGCCCAGTACACACCCCGCTCCAGCTGCAGCATCAGGATGCAGGGCCTCCTGGAGCCCACCCGCCCCGCGTGTCTGGGTGCTGCCATCACATCCTCTCAGCAGCTCTGCCAGGCGGCAGTCACAGCCACCACCTTGCATCCCCCGGAACTCACAGCCTCACCCCATCTCTCTGTGGGGAATCCTGTTCAAACCTGGGTCTGTCTGGCTTTAAGTTACCTTCTCAAGCACGGAGACCTGCTGATGTCGTGTACTTCAATTCAACCAATTTGCATGCCAGGCTGGTGCAGAGATGTTGAGGGAGCGGGAGTGGGCAGCCTGCCTAACCCCAAGGCCCAGGTGGGGGCAGCAGTAAGGCATATCGCCCCGGTCCCCATCAACGGCTCCTTACCGCAGAGCCCGAGGTCCCATCGAATCAGCCCCAGGCGGCCTGTCAACCACTATTTCGCACTCTGGGATCTCACTGAGGAAGGGAGCCCTGACTTCAGCTAGAAAGGATCAGGTCAGAGTCAGCTCCATCTTGAGTTCATGCTGTTTGTGGAAGGCTCAGAGCATCTGCCTAACAAACACATCCCAGGAGCATCTCCTCTGCAAAACCTTCCCCAGCATGAACCTCCAAGGGGTAGAACCCGTATGCGCCAGGAGCTAGTTTCCGACAGATTAACAGATGAGCTTATTTCTTTAAGTAATAAAATTGATATTGCCTGCTTCCCTGTGAAATAGCAAGGATATTTTTAATTTTTTTTAATGAATCAGGAGCATAAAAGAGTAAGGAATATATTATTTAAAGAAAAACAGTGAACACATTTTCCAGTTATGAAATGCCAGTTTCCTTCAGCTTGTCCCCTGATGGGACCTAATGCCACTTGACAAGGCGAGACTAGATTCCTGGGGAGAAGTGATTGTTCTTAAGACACAAGAGTAGTGTATGGGTTGCATTCCAACAGACTTCCCAAACTGAAGTCTTTAGAAAAGCAGAGGTTTATAACGATGCGAAGGGGAAAAAAAGTACTCTGGCCCTGCTGATTGAGAAATTTTGTTTGGCCCAAAGTTAAACACTTCTTTTCACTGCAGGACTTATCAGAGGCTTTAGTATGCTAATAAGCACAGTAAAGCTCCAGGATGGAAATAGGACATAGTGTTTTCAGACTTATTTGATCCCCAGGATCCTTTGGGTGTGATGGTGGTGGTGGTGGTGGATCCCATAAGACCATTCATTCAGCAGAACCAAGTTTAGGAACTTGCACAGTTCTGCATTCTGCTACAGACAGTTCCAGAGAGCATCCAAACAAAGCTGTCTCCCGGGATCAGTGGGTGTGCTCTTCCCAAGTTTGCTAGAAGATTCCAACTCCCATCTCTTCCTGGACCTCGCCTGGAGCTGGCCCTGCAGTTTCCCAGGAAAGAACAAGTCCGTCTCTTAACCCACGGTTCCGTCTGCCTGCTGCACCCACACGAGCTCTGCTCGCCTGTTTATTTAGAGGTATGATTATTTCCTTCCCTCATCATCCACCACGGAGAAGGGCGACCAACACGGCCTTCACCAACAGCCCAGACTCCCACTTCAACCTCGCTGCTCACGCTGCGGGATTTGGGTGCACGTTCACAGGTTTGGGGTATAAGGGCCCCCCCCGCCTGCTGCTGCCTCTCCTAGGGCTCATGGCTGCACCTGCTCAGGGCCTCCAGGTGGACTGAAAATCTGGGACCTTAAGACATACATTAGGATGCTTTGCTCTTTCTGTGGCTCTTCTTCTAAAAAGAAAACAATTCAAGGCCATCCTGCCATGAATTACTCCTGTGGCCAGTGATGAGCTGCTTAAATTCTCTGACTGTCCCTACCCTCCTCCCAACAGTGACCTCTATAACCCCAGTATAACGTCCCACAACTTCACACCTTCTTGATCACAAAGAACAGATCATACTGAGAATAAACTTGATACAATTGGCTATATCTCTATTCTTTAACAGCTTTCAGACAGATTTTCCACTGCCGGGACATTTGCCATCTACAGAGTGGTTCCTAAGACCCGGGCCCCAGGCCTAAACACTTGACATCCTTCCTGAATGCCCCCAACAGCTCTACCGGGCTGACCATGTCAGCCTCAGAGTGTTCATCTCAATTCAGCCATTCCTCCAAGGCACTGTGTGACTGCCGACTCGTATGGAACAGAACTGCAGGGCTGTGTTGGGCACACTGGGCCGCATCACCTCATCTCCACACCATCCCCCAGAGCCCAGATGGTGGGGGTCTTCAGACTGAAATTTGCAAAGGGTCACGCACTTGTGAGGGGACAACAAGGGACACAGACCTGCACCGTGCCAGAGGCCAGAAAGGTGTTAGGGTCTGCAGACATTTAAGAACTGCACAACTGAAGTCATCTGCAATGAGTGTGTTTTACATAAGTCATGTAGTCACTGAAAAATTTTTCCTAAATGCAAAACAGATTCCGGTATCTTGTGTGTCACTGGTCCGAGAGCCCGCATTCAGAACTGTTCACGAGGTCCAAGTGGGCCTTCGAGTCGGTGTCCCCCATCCCCTGGGATTGGAACTCCCTCCCTCTTCTCGGCCCCAGGAGCTCTGTTTCCAAAAGAGTTTGGACGACCGAGCCCAGTGCTGGCCACGTCTGCTCACTCAGTTGGATAACTAAATGGAAACTGATTAACTACTTCTTCGGAACTTAGGCACAACATATATTCAACAGGGGAATTTTGTATTTAGAGCCTCCTTAGTATGGTAATGTCATGCCATCACATTCTCACGAGATGGAGTCAGAGGAGGGCCAAGCTTTCCATTAGCGTGGAATCCCAGAGTCCGGGTTTCAGAGCTGGGAGGGGCGTCAGCGTTCACTTCTCAGATGGGTCCCTTTACAGATGGGGAGACAGCAGCTATGTGGAGGGTTCATCTCATGTACGGCCACTGGCGCTGGTTCCAGTCTCGGGATGTGACTCCCGGTGTTCAGACCTCAGACCCAGTCCCTAATGTCCGGAGATCACATAAACACGGTCTTCGGGCCACGTGGGAATTAGATCACAAAACAACGTTTAAAAATGCCTCCAGTACGTCTTCTGTTGCTTCACAAAAACAGTGTGTTTATGGAAAATCACCTCCTTAAAAACTTTATTTTTTTATCCATCCTCATCTGTTTGTGGAAAAACATAGCTCCATGATAAACAACAGAATAAAAGCTCCGGAGCAAACCAGAGTTCTTTGTTTGGGTTTCTTTTGCTGTATACAGAGGATTTTCATTCTTGCCTCCCTTGTTTACTGTGTAGCTTAACACTTTATCCCCAGCTGCAAGGCTCTGAGCTAAAGATAGCTATCGTTTCACGCTGGGCGTAGAGCAGATGTGAGACACTTTCTCTGTCAAGTGCCAGATAGGAAATAATCTGGGCTTGAGGGCCATCTGGTCTCTGCTGTATCTACTCAGCTCTGCTCTTCTAGAATGAAAGTAGACAATGTACCAACATTGGGCGTGGCTGTGTGCTAATAAAACTTTATTTAGAAAAGCAGCAGAGGGCCAGATCTGGCCTGCATGTCCAAGTTTCCCAACCTCTGTTTTACATGACACCAGTGTATTTGAACGGAAAGTTCAATGAATCTGTGTAGTATCAGTGGACGTAATTTGAGATTTTACAAGCATTAATTAAGAAAGTTAACAAATTACTGACCTTTTAACATTTTGCCTGAGCTTGCTGTCACTGTGCCTCATAATCATTGTCACCTTTGAGAAAGCTTTCCAAGGTAAAGTGTTGTGAAATGCTATAGGAATACCATCATTCAGGACTTTCAAGATAAAGGATCAGGAATGAGTGAGCCATGAATATCTTTTCTAGATGTTGCCAACTACAAATCGGTTCTTGCCACTGGCACTGGCCATCTACCTCTACAAAGATTAAATTATGAGCCACTGAAGCTGCTGACCTTCAGCACCCCCTGAAAGGAGTTCAGGGTGGAGAACAGAAATGAGGTGCTCCAAACAAACTGGCAGAACAGGTCTTCAGATAGTTGGGTATTTTCAAGAACTGATTTTATGAGCCCAATTCTTATATCTCCTCCTCCTTACCAAAGTTGTTCATGGTGATGTCTGCCTCTTGTGACAAACAGCAACTCTCAGAAGGCCTTCTGTGAAAATATGTGCTTGACTGCGTGTACTCCCCCTTTCTCAAAATCATGTGTATACTGACCTCCCCCTGCCTCTTTGGAGCACTTTCTCAGAGTTTTCTGAAATGTTGTCTCCCAGACCATGGTCCTCATTTTGCCCCCAAATAAAATTCAATTTGAAACTCTTGTGTTACACACTTCTTTTAAGTCAGCAATGTTCTATAAAGCTAAGAAACACTCACAAACGCATCAGTAACAGTAAAGGTACAGGGCCACGATTTTTTTTTTGTCTCTCGTGACCAGTTTGTGAAATAACCCTAAGTACTGAGAGTATTTCCAGTGACAATGGAAATACTTTCCAGGCCAATGGAAAGCTTTGGGCTTCCCTGATGGCTCTGTGGGTAAAGAATCTTCTTGCAATGCAGGAGCTTCAGGAGACACGGGTTTGATCTCTGGGTCAGGAAGATCCCCTGGAGTAAGAAACCACAACCCACGCTGGTATTCTTGCCTGGGAAATCCCATGGACAGAGAGCCTGGTGGGTTACCGTCCATGGGGTCACAAAGAATTGGACACGACTGAGCACATGAGCTAGAAGTCCTCGCCTCTGGATTTCCACTGTGTGGACTGCAAAGCATTCATGTGATAATACAGCACAATGCCAGCCATCTGACAGACAGCATGTTAGGGAAGATCCCACCACAGCCTTCTTAAAAAAAATGCACCTTCCGTGAAACATCCCACCTGAACCTGGCTGTTCCTTACAGATGTGGTGGCATCAGGGCAAGGCCTTGTTCCCCTGGGAGCCCTGGGAACAGCAGGAGAGAAAGCCCAGAGTGTCCGGAGCTGCAGCCCACCATCGACATCAGCCTGTGCTGAATCGGTAAGTCACTCTCCTTTCTGCATCTCCACTCCATCCTCTGCAGGCGGGGATGAGAACCTTCACCCCACCTCATCTCCCAGGATCACAGGGCAGTGTGGTGAAGGTAAATATAAACGTCACTCTTTGCTGCAGAGAAGTCTGTTTCTAAATTACGGAAAGATGAAGAAGACAGAAANTGGTAATGTCACGCCATCACATTCTCACGAGATGGAGTCAGAGGAGGGCCAAGCTTTCCATTAGCGTGGAATCCCAGAGTCCGGGTTTCAGAGCTGGGAGGGGCGTCAGCGTTCACTTCTCAGATGGGTCCCTTTACAGATGGGGAGACAGCAGCTATGTGGAGGGTTCATCTCATGTACGGCCACTGGCGCTGGTTCCAGTCTCGGGATGTGACTCCCGGTGTTCAGACCTCAGACCCAGTCCCTAATGTCCGGAGATCACATAAACACGGTCTTCGGGCCACGTGGGAATTAGATCACAAAACAACGTTTAAAAATGCCTCCAGTACGTCTTCTGTTGCTTCACAAAAACAGTGTGTTTATGGAAAATCACCTCCTTAAAAACTTTATTTTTTTATCCATCCTCATCTGTTTGTGGAAAAACATAGCTCCATGATAAACAACAGAATAAAAGCTCCGGAGCAAACCAGAGTTCTTTGTTTGGGTTTCTTTTGCTGTATACAGAGGATTTTCATTCTTGCCTCCCTTGTTTACTGTGTAGCTTAACACTTTATCCCCAGCTGCAAGGCTCTGAGCTAAAGATAGCTATCGTTTCACGCTGGGCGTAGAGCAGATGTGAGACACTTTCTCTGTCAAGTGCCAGATAGGAAATAATCTGGGCTTGAGGGCCATCTGGTCTCTGCTGTATCTACTCAGCTCTGCTCTTCTAGAATGAAAGTAGACAATGTACCAACATTGGGCGTGGCTGTGTGCTAATAAAACTTTATTTAGAAAAGCAGCAGAGGGCCAGATCTGGCCTGCATGTCCAAGTTTCCCAACCTCTGTTTTACATGACACCAGTGTATTTGAACGGAAAGTTCAATGAATCTGTGTAGTATCAGTGGACGTAATTTGAGATTTTACAAGCATTAATTAAGAAAGTTAACAAATTACTGACCTTTTAACATTTTGCCTGAGCTTGCTGTCACTGTGCCTCATAATCATTGTCACCTTTGAGAAAGCTTTCCAAGGTAAAGTGTTGTGAAATGCTATAGGAATACCATCATTCAGGACTTTCAAGATAAAGGATCAGGAATGAGTGAGCCATGAATATCTTTTCTAGATGTTGCCAACTACAAATCGGTTCTTGCCACTGGCACTGGCCATCTACCTCTACAAAGATTAAATTATGAGCCACTGAAGCTGCTGACCTTCAGCACCCCCTGAAAGGAGTTCAGGGTGGAGAACAGAAATGAGGTGCTCCAAACAAACTGGCAGAACAGGTCTTCAGATAGTTGGGTATTTTCAAGAACTGATTTTATGAGCCCAATTCTTATATCTCCTCCTCCTTATCAAAGTTGTTCATGGTGATGTCTGCCTCTTGTGACAAACAGCAACTCTCAGAAGGCCTTCTGTGAAAATATGTGCTTGACTGCGTGTACTCCCCCTTTCTCAAAATCATGTGTATACTGACCTCCCCCTGCCTCTTTGGAGCAGTTTCTCAGAGTTTTCTGAAATGTTGTCTCCCAGACCATGGTCCTCATTTTGCCCCCAAATAAAATTCAATTTGAAACTCTTGTGTTACACACTTCTTTTAAGTCAGCAATGTTCTATAAAGCTAAGAAACACTCACAAACGCATCAGTAACAGTAAAGGTACAGGGCCACGATTTTTTTTTTGTCTCTCGTGACCAGTTTGTGAAATAACCCTAAGTACTGAGAGTATTTCCAGTGACAATGGAAATACTTTCCAGGCCAATGGAAAGCTTTGGGCTTCCCTGATGGCTCTGTGGGTAAAGAATCTTCTTGCAATGCAGGAGCTTCAGGAGACACGGGTTTGATCTCTGGGTCAGGAAGATCCCCTGGAGTAAGAAACCACAACCCACGCTGGTATTCTTGCCTGGGAAATCCCATGGACAGAGAGCCTGGTGGGTTACCGTCCATGGGGTCACAAAGAATTGGACACGACTGAGCACATGAGCTAGAAGTCCTCGCCTCTGGATTTCCACTGTGTGGACTGCAAAGCATTCATGTGATAATACAGCACAATGCCAGCCATCTGACAGACAGCATGTTAGGGAAGATCCCACCACAGCCTTCTTAAAAAAAATGCACCTTCCGTGAAACATCCCACCTGAACCTGGCTGTTCCTTACAGATGTGGTGGCATCAGGGCAAGGCCTTGTTCCCCTGGGAGCCCTGGGAACAGCAGGAGAGAAAGCCCAGAGTGTCCGGAGCTGCAGCCCACCATCGACATCAGCCTGTGCTGAATCGGTAAGTCACTCTCCTTTCTGCATCTCCACTCCATCCTCTGCAGGCGGGGATGAGAACCTTCACCCCACCTCATCTCCCAGGATCACAGGGCAGTGTGGTGAAGGTAAATATAAACGTCACTCTTTGCTGCAGAGAAGTCTGTTTCTAAATTACGGAAAGATGAAGAAGACAGAAAACTCTCGCAGTGAAGCAAATGTTACATTCCAAAAAAATAAATAAATAAAAGTTTATTGAGAGAATGAATACACAAACAGGCATGTCCGGATCATGTGTGACACTTGAACTCTGACCCACAAGCCCTGCAGTGACCATCCTGGAAGCCAGAGCACCAACTGGGCCAGAACAGCCAGGACCGGGCAATGACCGCCCCTTTTCTTCTTTGCCCTCATTTTTGCTCCCACTTCCAATTCAGGATCTTGCAGTGAAAGCCAGGCATGGTCCCCAGTCACTAGGATGGCCCAGCCACAGGGCGCCCTCCTCCATTCTCCCCACACCAACCCCTCCGTGCCCCCACCTGCCTGCCTGTGAGTCTCGGCGTGGCTGACCCCCGCTCTAGCGAGTCTGAGTGAGCAGCCTCTGCCCGGCTGGGATGGTCTCTGTCGACCTCCCCATCACCAAGCAGTTATTCTCAGCTCCTCTCTGGTTGCCAGCCAGGCTCTCACAGATGGCGAAGGCTCAGGTCATCATGCCCCGATCACCAAGACCTGGCCCCATGCTCCACCCCAGTCACCAGAAGATTCTTGCCTAGCTTTCCAGCGGCCTGACCGCAAAGCCCAGACCCGGTGCCTGGGGGGCTGCCTCCCGTGCCCCTGCCTGCGTTCTTCCCACACTCATGACTCCCAGTGCCTCCGTGCTCAACCTTCACCTGCTCACTAACCAACAAAAGCCTCCCTGCCCAGCCTGAGACCCAGAGTCTGTGTCCCCCTAGAACCATCTAGAATCAGCCCTACCCGCCTCTATCCAGGTACACACCCAGAAGCAGGTAACCCAGACGTGGTCTCCCCTGTGCCGCCCTTAGCAACGCGCCATGGCACAGATCTCACTTATCCCTAGCTGAAACTAAAAGTTCTGTCCCTTTACTCCAATAATTTTTTTATCCGTTTACTTGTCTCCATCCACGGCCCTCTCCCATCTCTGCCATCTCTAGCACTCAACTAAAGAAGTTTTCCTAATGGACTGGCATCCCTTGGGGGAAGTGGTTTGAGCTGAAGGAAAGCTGTGTGAGGATTAACCAGGTGAAAGGACAGGGGACAAAGCTCCAAGCACAGAAAACCAGGGCAGAATCCCCACGGCTGACTGAGCATGGATGTACCAGGACCACAGGAAGCCTGGAAGGGGATGCCCCAGGCCAACAGGAAACCAGAGAAGCCAAGAGACCGTGATCATATCACACAAAGTTGACTCAGACCAAAATCACGTCATGGACAGAGACTGTAGCAACAGAATGACAAAGCGAGTGTGTCGCCACAAAGATGATAATTGTAAACGTGTGTAAACCTGAAAAAAAATGGCTTCAAAATCTGAGACAATTATTGTGGGAGTAATACCACCATCTCAATTAATAGGCCAAGCATAAAACAGATGTTGGTCAAAACATACATAGATCAGAACAAGCTTAATTTAATA
This sequence comes from Oreotragus oreotragus, assembly GCA_006410675.1. Taxonomy (NCBI): domain Eukaryota; kingdom Metazoa; phylum Chordata; class Mammalia; order Artiodactyla; family Bovidae; genus Oreotragus; species Oreotragus oreotragus. The sequence goes on from SJYX01012343.1 coordinate 177,481, forward strand.
AACTTAAATTAATAAGCAGCAGTTAAGAAGATATAGTCATTCTAAAATAACTGTAAATTAAACTTTTATCAAAAAAATAGTTTATGACTACATTGTAGGTCACAAGCAAGATCTGACAAATTTCAGGAACTATCACTTGCTGTGTGACATGCGGAGTTCAACTCGGGACTCTGTGACAACCTGGGCAGGTGGGATAGCAGGGAGGTGGGAGGGAGGTTCTGGAGGGAGGAGACATATGTACACCTATGGCTGATTCATGTTGATGCATGGCAGAAATCAAACCAATATCGTAAAGCAATTATCCTTCAATTAAAAATAAATAAATTTCAAAAAAACTGTCATTATGCAGACCGTGTCATTGCAACACAATGAAATTGAGTGAGAAACAGGTATTTCTTTACAGCCCATATACTTGGAAAAAAAATTTTTAACTCATATCAAATCATAAATCATTTTGGAAGCTTATACAATCAGCATTAATGAAACAATTAAATGAAAATACAATTAGCTGGGTTGCAGCTAAAGTAGTTCTCCATTGGAAAGTTATAGAAATGACAGATTGAAAATTAATGAACTAGGTGTCCAACTGAAATTAGATTTTTTAAATGGAATAAATTCAAAGAAAATAAAGAGAAGGCAATATACAAGATAAAGATTGTTTACAAAAGTAAAGAGAAGATAAATATGCCATAGAAAGGACAGATAAAATCAGAATTGCAAAATAAACATAAATGTCCAGCTAGGTGAGATAGAGAGAAAATAGAAATAAGAGGAATATAAAAAGGAATATAACTATGCATGGAGCATAACAACTGTAAACAACTTATGCAAATAATTTTAGTTATGAAGAGTTTCTTTGTTAATCTCTGAAAAATAACATTTTTCTATCAGCCAATTTCATCTATTTTTTATCTTATAAGACCAATGAAACTTTAATATTGAAATTCAGACAAGGACAGTATGAGAAATGAATATTGGGGTTTATAGAATCTGCACTTATGAACATAATAGAAAAACAAAAAATATCAACAGCCAAAGGCAAAAATGCTTAAAAAGGATAAAACATCACGACTAGGTATATCTATTAGACATGTATACAGAAATCATTTAGCTTTATTTTTTAACTCAATGCACATTTTAAGGAGCATTTTAGGTTGCTTATATTCCTTGTAATCAAGATGACAAATAATTTCCTACACTTTGTATTATGTCTTCTTTTGGGGTTTTCTGTCTCTTCCCTTTGCTTTCTCACCATGTGGGTTAGTATTTTATTATTCTAATTACCTAGAATTATTTTGAAGAATATGCATCCTATTTTAAAATCTACTTTGAAAGTATTTATTTACACACTTACTTCTTTAACTACCAAAAGAGAGCTTTGACTCTCTGCTAGATGCACAGTGTAGAATTTGACATACTTGTTAGTCCCTCTGCCCACAACTTTAGTAACTGCTCTAGAATTGTGTCTGTCCCACGCACCCGGAAGCTCTCCCTTCTTAACGCGTTTGTCTGTGTGTACTACAAGCATATACCTTCTTAACGCGTTTGTCTGTGCGTACTACAAGCATATACCCTAAATGCTGCGTGTAGCCGGTGTGTCGCTTGCTGCGTGTACTTTTGTGTCGAGTCTGCTGCTTCTTGATTTTTCTCCCTGTTAGCTGGGCTTTCCAGGTGGCTCAGTGGTAAAGAGCCCGCCTGCCAGTGCAGGAGAGGCAGGTTCAGTCCCTGAGCCGGAAGATCCCTGAAGCAGGAAGTGGCAACCCGCTCCAGGGGTCTGCTCTGGAAAATCCCATGGACAGAGGAGCCTGGTCGGCTCCAGGCCATGGGTCCCAAAGAGTCAACTGGCTGACTAAAGGAAACTGAGTTAGCTGGAGTGTGTCTCTGAGGAATGTTTCTGGGAAGGTGTTTTAGCGTGCAAGCTTGCCAACCCTCATTCGCCCTGAACCTCCTTCCACAGCCCCCACCTTGGACAAAAGGGCTGCTGTGGGCGTCTAAGCAAACAAGCCCCTCTTCCAGCACTCAGGGCTGATACCCTGTGTGCCTGGCCTCCTAGGCATCCTGCCCCCAGCTCTGCTGACTCTGTCTGCACAGAGTCTGAACTTATGTAGAGGAGCTGAAACAGATGGGAGTGTCTGGGATCCAGTGATGGCATCCTGAGGATGCCTTCTCTGCTTTCCAGATCAGAAAAGCTCTCAAGCCCAAGACAGAGTCAGAAAATAGGAGTGAGGGAGCCCAGGAGGCCCCCGGCCATCACTGTGGCCATCCCTGTGCCATGGTTCAAAGAACGGAGAGATGCTCTAAAGAATGGGGAGTGTGAGAAAGCATGTGCTTAGGATGAAAACCAATAACCAAAAAACAGGCATCAAACAAAAGTGGAGATGACCAAAAAAAAAAGTCCACATAAAAGGAAACCCCACGGACAGAGGAGCCTGAAGAGAGTCGGGCACGACTTTGCAACTAAGCCAGACAACAACGTATGAGGCAGGATATTGTGTGTGCTTGTGTGTGTGTGCGCATGTGGGCTCAGGCGTGTCCGGCTCGCTGCGACCCCGTGGACTGCAGCCCACCAGGCTCCTCTGTCCATGGGATTCTCCAGGCAGGAACACTGGAGTGGGCTGCCATTTCCTTCTTCATTCTAAGTATGCAGATGAATTATAAGTGTGATCATAAAAATACAATCAGATGTCAGAGGAAGGACCAAAAGTGCATATTATATCAATCATAACTGATGAACGTTAGAAGACAAAATAAAGGTATGACTATTTCAGGCTTCCCTGGGGGCTCAGACAGTGAAGAAGGCACCTGCAGCGCAGGAGAGCAGGGTTCTCTCCTGGAGAGTTGGGAAAGTCTCCTGGAGAAGGGAATGGCTACACAATCCAGGATTCTTGCCTGGAGAATTCCATGGACTGAGGAGCCTGGCAGTCTACAGTCCACAGGGCTGCAAAGAGTTGGCGCACCTAACACTTTCTTTCACTTTTCCAGGGCCAAATAACACAACATTAACATATTCAAAGTATGGACTGTTCATAGCACAAGGAGAACCTGACAAAACGTGATTGTAATGGAAGACATTAATGAGCATCTTACAAGTCAAAATCAAATCTCCAGTAAGGATTACTGAGGATCTAAATTATATATAAACAAGAATGTTGGTTTCATAGGTTAGCAAATAGACTGGGAGGAGAGAGGAAACGAAACCCAGAGCCTGGAGCCCCGTATTAGTCTAGGAGAGAACTGGACTCGCAGATGTCCTCCTCCCCACCCCCAGCCCAGGGCAGGGGAGCCACAGAGGAATCAGCGTTGCCCAGACTCCCCGACCTGGCGTGGGGCCCGTGAGGAGAGGCTGCCCTCACTCAGGCAGTTTGGGCAAGACAACGAAGAAGAAAGCAGCTGCGAAGAGAGGAAGGCAAAAACTGTACCTCAAAAAGCGAAGATGGGCTTCCTGCAAGATTACGTCAAGTTTCACATCCCACAGGACTCCTATGTCAAATCGTCCTTCAGAATATAGTAGAAAACATAAATAAATAAAGGTAAAATAAGTAGAAATGTTTACAATTCATTTTAGAGGCAAGCATAATTTTTTCTCTGGATTTCTCTTGGGAACACACATACCGAATTCATGCATACAGAACTAGAAAAGGAAACCCCAGTGGTCTAAGGAAGAAAAAAATATACTATCACCATGGAGAGATTATTCCAGGAATGCAGTACAAGAAATCGATGAATATAAATCACGTCAATTGGGAAAGGGATAAAACCATATGATAATCTCAATCGAAGCCAAAAAGGCTTTTGATACAAGTAAATGTGCATTCTTCACTTTATGCCCTACACACACACACACACACACACACACACTCCCCAAAACTGGGGTCACTGTAAGCAGAGAAGACTGCATCTTATGCCCTGGCTAGCCTGCTTTTAGAATATGAGGGTCTGGTCTGTTCATATCTGAAAGGGGAAACAGCCTGGAGAGGCATGGCCGTGAGAAAGAGGGGTGGAGAGGAGCAGTGCAGAGAGAACAGGACCCCCCCCCCAGATCAAGCACCACCATACCAGCAGGACACCCAGCGGGGAGCCTGCTGCCAGAGGAGGTGAAAGAGGCAGCGCTGCCAGAGGAGACACAGGCTGCTGCTGCTAAGCCGTGTCAGTCGTGTCCGACTGTGTGACCCCATAGACGGCAGCCCACCAGGCTCCTCGGTCCCTGGGAAAACACAGGACATCCAGTAAATCTGAATTTTAGTAAACGAATAATTGTTTAAGTATCTCCCAAACATTCCATGGGACATACTTACACTAAAAAATAATTATTTGTCTGGAATTAACATTTAACTGGGTGTTTTATATTTCATGTACTAAATCTAGCAAGCTTACTAAGACCCAGAGAACCCTCGTGTCAGAGAACCACCCAGCACAGCAGGCCAGACGGTGCCCAAGAACTCAAAAATACTAAGCAGGGTGGAAAAAGCCAGCATTTTTTTCACCTGCCCCATGGGATGTGAGTGACATGCTCAGCCTAGAGGGTAGCAGGGAGATCTCCAGGCATTCCCCCACACTCCTGAATGCATCGAGTTCAAGCTGTTCCATGAACACTCCAAGGAGGAAGGGGGAGTGGGACACAGAGTAAGTCAGGCCATACCCCTCCTCACTTTAAGGCCTTCAGATCACAGCATGGTGGGGGGAACCTTTAAGCGATTTGGGATTGGACGGAGTTTATTAACTAACACTGACCAGGAAGTTGTAGAATTTGCCCAAGATACTGTTGAGATATATGCTACCATTCAACTTGTGAGCAGAGAAACAGTAAGTCTTTTTATCATTTAGCCCAACAGCCAATGTCTTGATTAATGATAAAACACTTGAGCTAGTTCCATTGTAATAAAAAATAAAACCAAGCTACATCCACTGCTTTATTAAATATGAGTTTAAAAGTAGTAAATATTAAGTATAGAATTGCTAGCCAAGCAGTTAGAAAAGAAAAAGAAACAGGGAAGAGTATATTAGAAAGGACGCAGCAATTGCTATTATTTGCAAATGATACAATTTTCTAACTGAAAAATTATAAAAGTGAGAGTTCAGTAAGCTGCCAGAATAAGTATGTGAAATCAACAAGTTCCTTCTTCCACATTGAGGTCTGTGGACCATGAGAGGGCAATCAAATGTATTTTCAAGAGTCAAAGATCCATCCCTAAGTGTCACAGGATGAAATATCTGGAAATGTATTTGTGTGTATTCCTCTCTTGCATTTTTTGGGTATCTCATCTCTTCCTTAGGGGCATCCACTGCTCTGGAAAATGAGGAATAGAAATTAGGATTGTTATAGCAGTAAAGCAAACTTTTCAAAAAGACCCAATATTCATCTTCTACTTGAAAAATAGGAATTTTGTGTCTGCAGCAGGAAGGCAAGACTTTGTTGAGACAGCAAAAGGGTTTCCTAAATGAATATCCCATTTCAGACACTCAAGAGGCAATTCAAGTGGTTTCACAATGTTGTTGCTGTTCAGTTGCTAAGTCACGTCCAGCTCTTCGTGACCCCGTGAACTGCAGCATTCCAGGCTTCCCTGTCCTTCACTGTCTCCAGGAGTTTGCTCAAACTCATATCCACTGAGTCAGTGATGCCATCCAACCACCTCATCCTCTGTTGCCCACTTCTCTTCCCGCCTTCAATCTTTCCCAGCATCAGAGTCTTTTCCACTGAGTCAGCCCTTCTCATCAGGTGGCCAGAGTACTGGAGCTTCAGCATCAGTCCTTCCAATGAATAGTCTGGGTTGATTTCCTTTGGCGTTGACTGGTTGGATCTCCTTGCAGTCCAAGAGACTCTCAAGAGTCTTCTCCAGCGCCACAGTTCAAAAGCGTCAGTTCTCCGGCTTCTTGAGAGTTCTCTGTAAGTGAGACCCTACCCCACCAGAGAAGCCCGGCATGCTGCAGTCCATGGGGCCGCAGAGTGGGACGTGACTGAGCAGGTGAACAGCAACCCTACCAAGAGAAAGGACGCCCCCTGCTTGATAGAGAATGAAGGCAGAGGAGAGGAAATGGGGAGACCACAGATGGGCTGAACCTCCAGCATGAAGACAAACGTGTCTGAGGCTGAGGGAATGCTGGCAGCAAGGAGACTCTGCCTGCCTTCCTGCTTGGAGCCCCAGAAGAAAAGCCTGCCATATTAGCCATCACAAGTAGACACACTTTTATAAGCCGAGCATCATGGCTGTGCCAGCAAAGAACCCCTGCATAGCTTGCGGAAGCCACCTGGAGAACTAGCGGCTGCCCCGAGGGGGTGGGCTGGGGCTGCAGCCGTAGTAAAGGTTATGCAGGAAGCCAGTGCAGCTGTGTGAGGGGCCCATGCAGAGGCTCCTACGGAGCAGCAGTCAAGGTGGGCCACACAGCAAAGGGCAATGGCAGGGACCACAGGGGCGCAGCCCAGCACAAGAAGACCAGCACTGAGCCCCACGGTGGCCAACGCCTCACGGGGACCAAGGGGCAGAGGGGCCAGTCTGCAGCAGAGCCCAGCAGAGCTCCGGGGACCCCCAAGCACTTGCCACACATCCGCCGCTAATCCCTGGTAGCCGCTCAAGACAAGCAGGGCAAGGGTGACGATGCTCCAAAGACGTAGCACCTGTCTGAGTAATCCCAGGGGAAGCTGGGAAACTGCTGAGATTGCTGCAGAGTACGCACAAAGTCACAGCCCTACTGAAAACAATGTCTTCTGTTGCTCATGCGGATTATACTCTAGAAAAATTTCAGTGCAAGGTATCCAGGCTCAGATGGGTAGCTCATTTGGACCAAGTAATGCCGTGTGACCTCAGCGCCTACACTTGGGTGTTAAAGTTGCAATGACGCTAAGAGCTTTAATTTTTCTAATTGAGACATAATTGACATATAATATTGATAGTATATTAGTTTCAAATATACTGCAATCATTTTACGTAACAGAAAATAAGAGGGAAATTGACATTTACACATTTATTCTCTCAACAAATATTTGCCAGACATATGCCAGGCACTGGTCTAAGTGCTTAGGATCCAACAATGGTGAGAGAGATGGGCAGGGCAGATACAAAAATCTGGTCTGGTCTGGTCAGTCACTCAGTCACGTCCATCTCTTTGTGACCCTATGAACTTGCAGCTTGACAGGCTCCTCTGTCCCTGGAATTTTCCATACAAGAATACTGGAGTGGGGTTACTATTTCCTTCTCCAGGGAATCTTCCCAACCTGGGGATCAAACCTGAGTCTCCTGCATCTCTTGCATTCACAGGCAGATTCTTTACCAGTAGCGCCACCTGGGAAGTCCCAGACACTTATATGCATACATACAATAGATTAGGTGGGTGGGCGATACACCCGTTAGATAGATAAGTAGGTAGGTAGGTAGGTAGGTAGGTAGGTAGACAGACAGATGATAGAACAGGCACCAAGGAATGTAGATACTTAGACATAGAGTAAAATATGTAGAAACTTATATACATATACTCTATGTTCAGTTTTGATAAGTGTATTTAAAAATTCGAGTGGAATAGCCCTGAAAAGGCTATCCAGGGCAGGAACTGGGGAAAGCTGTCTTTCCTTACTCTGCATCAGCCATCTTATGCCGGGAGGTCAGGCAGCAGGAGCACTATGATAAGGTGATGTGTGAGCTGGTGAGGAAGGGAAGGCAGGAGCCCAGGACCCTACCTGGGGTCACGGACAAGCCGTGCACACCAGTCCTGCTGGGGCACCTGTCAGTGAACAGACCCGGAGAGAGGGCGGTCCCCAGGCATGAGGGTCCCTACACAGGAGCCCAGCAGTGATGGGGATCAGGTAGTGCCACGCACAGGACTCAAGGAGAGGACGCCTGACGCTTGGCTACGAAGCTCTGAAGTTACGTGATGACAAGAGTAGCAGCTCAGCCTGGAGGGACCCAGGTCAAGGGCACAACAGTGGCGATCGCAGCAGAGGCTGGGCCCTAGCATGACCATGGCTGGTGGGGGCAGGGTTACCTGAAGAAACGGAAGGAAAAGGTTGAAAAAGCAATGTTCATAAAATTCTAATTTTAAAGGTTATCTCTATTTGTTTATGCGGGCTTAGTCGCGTCCGACTCTTTTCGACCCAGTGGACTGTAGCCCACCAGGCTCCTCTGTCCATGGGATGCTCCAGGCAGGAGTCCTGGACTGGGTTGCCACGCCCTCCTCCAGGGGATCTTCCCAACCCAGGGATCGAACCCAGGTCTCCTGCATAGAAAGTGGATTCCTTACCTTCCGAGCCAACAGGGAAGCCACTATATGTTTATAGACACATGCAGATATTTATGTATCAATGTAGACAGAACAAAATGTGTAGTGTTATCTGCATTATCACTTATAAAGAGCAACCACAGACTGTGCTTCCCAGGTGGCTCGGGGCGGAGAAGCCACCTGTTAGTGCAAGAGGCGCAGGAGACACAGGTTTGATCTCCAGGCTGGGAAGAGCCCCTGGAGAAGGAAATGGCAACTCACTCACGTGTTCTTGCCTGGAAAACTCCCATGGACAGAGGGCCTGGCAGGCCACAGTCCACGGGGTCACAAAAGTTGGACACTACTGAGTGACTAGGCATGCAGATGCGTGCACAAACATAGACTGTATTTCATGGGGGGGGGGTGTGGGGGGAGGGAGCGCAGCTATAACAAATATTGCTGGTGGTTACCTTTCTGTGACTGGATCGAGGGGAGTTTTTATTTTCTTCCACATTTTCATTCATGATTTCTGCACTGCACATTGAGTTCCGTTCAGTCGCTCAGTCCGACTCTTTGCGACCCCATGGACCGCAGCACAGCAGGCCTCCCGTCCATCACCAACTCTCGGTGTTCACTCAGACTCATGTCCACTGAGTCAGTGATGCCATCCAACCATCTCCTCTGTCGTCTCCTTCTCCCGCTTTCAATCTTTCCCAGCATCAGGGTCTTTTCCAATGAGTCAGTTCTTCACATCAGGTGGCCAAAGTATTGGAGCTTCAGCTTCAACATCAGTCCTTCCAGTGAATATTCAGGACTGAATCCCTTTAGGATGGACTGGTTGGATCTCCTTGCAGTCCAAGGGACTCTATAATGAACATGAATTCTGTAACAAGAAAAATGGGAATAATTATTCTTCTCACTTTTTAAGTTCAGATAAAAGCAGAGATCGGAGACACGACCTGAAGTTTGTGTCACGTTGGGGTTGGCGAGCTCAGGAGTGTTCAGGGAGGGCCCTGGAAGGCCAGGTAAGCTCGTAGGAGCTGATAAGGCAGAACAGACTGGAAACTGGGGAGGGTCTGTGGGAACCCAGAGAGATTTGTGGAGCTTCAGCTTCTGCCTTCCTGACACCGAGGAACCCTTGGCTCCGCAATCTGGAAATGCTCACTTGGGGCAGAGTGCTGGCGTTTGTCCCTGTAGTCCTCCAGCTTGGAGGCTTCCCCATCGTTTCAGCAGGGGTTAGAAATGGCTTCGTGGTGATTTGCGCCTCAGAAACTTCTTTCTAAAGAACGGCTACTGATTCGGGTTTGGTGAGTGACTCATCCAATGTCTTGACATATTTCTGCACGTTTATTGCTGGGCCCCGTGTGTGGCAGTTTTGTCTAAACCTTTTGCATCTCCCATCAGGAGGGCCTTTAGCCAATAATTTGATTTTCTCGTATGGCTCTCAGTCTAGTTTGGGCTCAAGGTCACACACATACAGAAGATGAAGCAGCGAGCGTTAGACCTGTGTTCTCTGAGACGGTTTGTTGAAATTGAGATTATATGTTTCTTGAGTATTTGGCAGAAGCTAGCTCTGAACTGTCTGGGCCTGGCAGAAATCTTGTGGGCAGACTTTTTAAGGACTGATTCCATTTTCTTAATAGATGAGTGCAGGTTTTCTTCTTCTTCTTTAGTCAGCTTTGGTAATTCACATTTTTCTAGGGGGTTGACAGTTTTGTAATACATTTTCATGGTTATCCATAGTATCATCTTACTGCACTTTATCAAACATCCATATCTGTGTATCTGTGCTCTTTCTATTCCTGTCACTGTGGTTGTTTATTTGCTTTTCTGTCTCAGTATTTCTGTCTTCCACCCTTTCCTGCTCTCTCTCTCTCTCTCTCTCTCTCTCTCTCTCTGTCTCCTTCTCCCTCTCTCCTCCTCTCTCTCCCTCAGAAATGTAACCAGAAAATTCTCTAAACTACTAGTCTTTCCAACAAACCAACTTTGGCTTGTCCATATCCCTCCAGCTCCTACATGCATGATTTCCTTTCTTCAATTTTTTTTAAGTTTTCTGTATTGTTCTTTTCATCTCTATTGAACAATGTCAAGTCTTTCTTTTTTTCTCATAAATGTATTCAGTGGTGTTAATTTTGTTCAAAAGGCTACTTTAACAGCATCCCACAAGTCTGGACATGTGATGTTTTCATTATCTCTCAGGTTTTAATACATTCTTATTTCTATTATAATTTCTTCTTTGAATCTAACTATTTATAAAAAATGTGCTTTAAAAATCCAAATGTATCACTTTATGAAACTGAATGGCTTCTAACAACTGCACTGGGCAGAAAAAGACAACCTGCATGATTCCAGATTTCAGTATTTGTTGAACCTTATTTTATGACCTAATATGTGATCATGACAATGGGTCCACGTGTGTTTGAAAAGAACATGCATTCTTCTTTCTTAGTTGCAACATCCCAAATCCAGTCTAATCATTAAACTTCCTGTTGTGCTCCCTCAGTCGAATCGGACGCTTGGTGACCCCTGGACTGTAGCCCACCAGGCTCCTCTCTCCATGGAATTTTCCAGGCAAGAATCCTGGAGCAGGTTGCCATTGCCTACACTACGAGGTCTTCCTGACCCAGGATGCAACCTAACTCTCCTGCATTGACAGATGGATTCTTTACCACTAGGGCCACCTGGGGAGCTTCCAGTCCATACCCTTACTCTGGTCACACTGCAAGTGTAGATTGTAAACCTCTCCTTGTAATCCTGTCAAATCTTGCTTCGTGTATTTCAAGGCTATGTTTTGGGGGTATATAAATTTATAAGTTTCTCCTAGTGAAATCTTAATTTTGCCATTTTATAATGACCTTCTTTGTTACAGTTAATGCTTCGTTACCATAAAGTCTATTTTAACTTTCACTGCCAAAGTAGTTAATAGCTTTTCTTTTCACCTGTATTTGTTTGGACTATTTCTCCACCTTATTTTCCACATTTATGCTTTACTTATGGTGTAAGTGTTTGTCTTACTTAAACCATAAGTAAAGCATAAAGTTACACGTTTTTTTAATTTATCTAATCCAGCAGTCACTGTCTTTATCCAACTAATTCAATTAATTTATTAACACATTTCTTGAGGTTACTAATCTACTTCTGCTTTGGCCACCTTTGCTGATGCTGTCTCTCTTCCTAGATTCTATTTCCTTTCCTATCTTCTAGAGCAGGGGTTGATGAACTACAGCTGACAACTCAAATCCAGTCTAGGCCTGTTTTGTAAATAAAGTTCTGTTGGAACACAGCCATGCCCATTTGTTTAAATCTTCTCAGCATCTGCTTCCACGCTGCAACATAGTTGAATAGTTGGAACAAGAAGCATCCGGTCAGTCCACAGAATCAAAGCCATTTAGTATCTATTCCTTTACAGAAAAGCGCTGACCCTTGTCCTACAGGATTAGAAGGCGCTTTTTCCCCCCTTTTTTCTCTTTACTGTTTAGAAGTTACAGATTCTGCTCTGTTCAGTTCAGTTCAGTTCAGATGCTCAGTTATGTCTGACTCTTTGTGACTCCACGAACCGCAGCACGCCAGGCCTCCCTGTCCATCACCAACTCCCGGAGTCCACTCAAACTCATGTCCATTGAGTCAGTGATGCCATCCAGCCATCTCATCCTCTGTCGTCCCCTTCTCCTCCCGCCTTCAATCTTTCCCAGCATCAGGGTCTTTTACAGTGAGTCAGTTCTTCCCATCAGGTGGCCAAAGTATTGGAGTTTCAGCTTCAGCATCAGTCCTTCCAATGAGTACTCAGGACTTATCTCCTTTAGGATGGACTGGTTGGATCTCCTGGCAGTCCAAGGGACTCTCAAGAGTCTTCCACAGCATCACGGTTCAAGAGCATCAATCCTTCGGTGCTCAGCTTTCCTTATGGTCCAGCCCTCACATCCGCACGTGACCACTGGGAAAACCACAGCCTTGACTAGGCGGACCTTTGCTGTATCTTGTGCACTTGACTTGTCAGGATCTTCAGTTCCCCAGTCATTCATGGGGTCCTTCAAGGATTTTAGCATCCTTGGATTATTCTCCTCCCACCTTACACACTACTTAATCCCAGATACTACCTGTTTTTATACATTTAAAATTAGTCATTAATATTATTACTGTCTACATTGTCAATCTTGTTTGGGTTGACCCATACGTTCACTAAGTTATTTGCTCACCACTCTGCTTGTAGTTCATTCCTTCCTTCTGGGTTCAATAATCGTGTCACTAAAATACATCCCTAGAAGTTGTTTTAGTGCAAATCTGTTAGTGATTTGCTTTTCACTTCTTCCTAATTCCTATATGACAGCTTCACTAAGTAAAGATTTCAATTTCCTTCAAGACTTGGAAGATATAACTTTACTATCCCCTGGTGACTGTTGAGAGGTGGTAGTCAAATTAACTGGCATTCTTTTTCAGGTAAACTTTTACTTCTGGCTATTTTTAAGGTATTCTCTTTGTCTTTGGTGTTCTTACATAACTCACTGTTATATATCCAGATGTAAATTTCCTTTTATCTACTCTTGTTAGAACTATTTTTTCCCTGAATCAGAAAGTTCAGAAATACCCCCAGTTTGGGGGAATTTGAGTCATCATCTCTTTGTACACTGGCTCACTTTTCTTCTCCCCCTTTATTCCGTGTGGAATCGCTGCTGTGGTTTCCTGAGCCTTCTCAGCCTATCTTCCGTCCTGTTAACCCTGCTGCCATCTTTTTATCTCTGTGAGCTCAGATGGATCCTCCACTTTGCTAATTCTCTTTAGTTGTGTCTAATCTGCTCTTTAATCATTCTTGGTTTGTTAAATGTCATGCCCTATATTTTTTGATTCCTACAAGTTCCCTTCTGTCTTTTAAATTTTCCTTGTCTTTTGTTTTCCATTACTGGTTTTTTCTCATTTTTAAAAATTTTCATTGTGTCATTAATCTCAACTATTTTATAATATCTATTTGATGCTACTGTTTCCTGAAGCCCTCGGGGATTTAAGCCTTTTGTTTGTTATGTCTATGAACCTACTCACATCTTATTTCTCTAGTCAGATCAGTATTTCATCTTCAATGGGGTTTATCTGTAAGAATTCCTTATGTCCATCATGGAAGTTTTGTGTTTTCTCCTGGCAGGTATTTGTGCCAGNAGGAGCCAGACCCTCCCGGGTCTCACTGCAAGCGGCACCTGGGTTCAGGCCTCGCTCCACCAAGGCCACGACCTCCAGAAGCAAAGCGTCGTGCGCCCCAGCCGCGGAGCCGTGGCGGGGAGAGGCGTGGCTTCTCGGGGGCCCCGCTGCCCCCACCTCAGGGCCAGCCCTTCCTGCAGGGCCCTCCGCGCGCCTCTGCATTCCCTGCTTCTTCCGGGCAGAATGGGCCCACCAACCTTTTCCCATCAGCCCCTGTCCCTCTTCCCCAGTCCCATCAAAAACGCCACCGGGGTTCCAGCCCATCTGGGCTCAGAGACTAGTGGCACACCGGGGCCGGAAGATTTCGGTTTTCTCTCCTTTGGTGGCTAGGCCGTGGCCAAAGCTAGAACAAACGACCGAGATGCACTGGCCTGTCACTAAGGCTCACAAAGTGCTGGTCACCCCAGTGAGGGGGCCGCCAGCGGGTCCCCCGTTTACAGACAGGGTGCAGAGAAGAGAAGGGTCAGAAAAGGCCCCAGGAGGGCCTGAGGCAGGCAATAACCGGGGCGGGTGTGGGCGGGGGACCCAAGAGACTGCGTGACCAGGTGGGACACCGGGAGGGTCTGGGCTGACTCCGGCTGCTGGGGGGTTGGGGGGAGTTTATTTAAAGGAAAAATGAGTTTGGTTGGGGGGCCGACAATGTGGGGACATTTGCAGGCCTCGGGGGAGCTGTCCCGCTGAGGACATGACGTGCTGGGCTGGGGTTCAAGGGATCCAGGCCCGGGACACCCAGGCTGGCCCTGCAGGCAGAGGGTCGGGTGGGGAGGGGGCCAGGTTCCCCTCCAGATGGCCCCACGAGGCCTGGGAACTGCTCCCGGACTTTGAGTTTGAAAGTCAAGGGGAGAGGGGTCGGGGAGGGGTTGGGACCCACCTTCAGCATCCCCCGCACTCAGCCAGTCCAGGGCGGGGCAAGCAGGCTGGGACCCCCATGAGGAGTCAGCCTCGGGGGCTGCAGGCTCTGCTCCAGTGGGAGCGCTGCAGAGGAGCCCCTGGCAAAGGAGCCCCTGAGGAGCAGCCTGGGCACAGGGGAGCCTGGGAGGCCCCCAGCCCTGAGGAGTCTCCCAGAGGAAAGGCCCTGAACTGCCAATAACGGGTTTTCCCTTTTAAAAAGAAAATTTTAAAGTTTAAACAGGAAGAACTTCTACGAAGGGAAAGGGCTCTGCTCCCTCTCCAGGCACATAGTGTGGAGAAGCAGGAGGTTGTGGCGGGGGGAGAGGGTGCTGGATGCAGGAAGGGGAGGCTGAGGGNTCTATTTGATGCTACTGTTTCCTGAAGCCCTCGGGGATTTAAGCCTTTTGTTTGTTATGTCTATGAACCTACTCACATCTTATTTCTCTAGTCAGATCAGTATTTCATCTTCAATGGGGTTTATCTGTAAGAATTCCTTATGTCCATCATGGAAGTTTTGTGTTTTCTCCTGGCAGGTATTTGTGCCAGGAGGTTTTATGAGCCCAGGGTTAATTTTACCCTAATCTCTCATACTGGGGCTCCACACCACTCAAATGGTATAAATTCAAACTGCAAATACTCCTGCAGACAACCACAGATTACAAATCTCCTAGGCAACCATTTTCTCTCTTCAGAATCAGACCAAGGGTGACAGCCTGTCATCTCCCTGTGCCAACAGCTGGATTTTTTCTCGTCCACCTATTTCTGGTCTGCCCTCTGTCTTCAGGAGAGCAGGATGACCCTCAGATCCAACCTCCAGCTTCTTATGAGCACAGAGATTCGTCTCCTGTGTCTGCACAGCCGTTAAACAAATCAGGAACTTAAAAGGCCGGTGAAATAGCCTCCGCGCTCATCTTTGCCACCCCGGTGTCTGTCTGCAGCACAGCTCCAGCATCCCTTTCCACATGTTCCTGGTCTCCATTCCCTGTTTGCTCTGGGTCATTATGAAAGATACCTTCAGTGAATGGTGGTGTCTATGATATTTGTTATACATTAGCTGACTTTCCCAGGCATTTTGTATCAAGCTGTCATTCAAGTTCTTTGATCCTCCAGAATTCATCAGATATATAAAACACATATTAAGGTTAAAGTACTTTATAAAGTAAACTCTAACATCCAGATGAATTTGTCTATAGTTTAATCGTAGAAAAACAACACAGATGGGCCTAGAGATTGCCACACTGAGTAAAGGAAGTCAGACACAAGGACAAATATCATACTCTATCACTTATATGTGGAATCTAAAACAATGGTACACATGAACCTATTTACAAAACAGACGTGGAGTCACAGGTGTAGAAAACAGACTTACGGCTACTAAAGGTGAAAGGGGTGGAGGAGGAAAGAACGGGGAGATCGGGGCTGACGTGCACGCACTCTGCGCTCTCTGCTCTGCTAATTCGCACTGCTACACATGAAACAGACAACTAAAAAGGACCTACTGTGCGGTACAGGGAACGCGATCCAATGCTCTGTGATGACCTGCTGCTGCTGCTGCTGCTGAGTCGCTTCAGTCGCGTCCAACTCTGTGCAGCCCCATAGACGGCCTCCCAGTGGGAATAAAAGCTGAAAAGGAGGGGACATCTGTATGTATATGACTCACTCACTTTGCTCTACAGCAGAAGCTAACGCACCATTCTAAATCAGCTATATTCCAACTTAAAAATGAAAAAAGAAAACTACTCCAAACCTGAAAAAAGAGATGTGACTTAGGGAAAAGGCTCTCCCACATCACGAGCAGTCTTCCGCATCCTGTTCCTAGGCCCCTCTTTGCCCCACAGTCTTGCCAGTGAGAGTTTTCTCTCATCGTGACTTCTGAGGGAGAGATGGGAAACATGAAGAAATAATCTCCTTAGGTTAGTGAACATCTCAGATGCCAAAAAAACAGTAACTGAGGAAATAGAAGCCCCATTTCTAATAAAGTGGCAATCTCTGATCTCCCACGGTGCTAGAATGCTGCCCTGTTTCCAAAACACCAGAGACGTTTGTTCCTGATGAAACCCCATGTGTGCGCATAGCCACTCAGTCCCGTCTGACTCATCGAGACCCCACGGACGGCAGCCCACCAGGCTCCTCTGTCCATGGGATTCTCCGGGCAAGAACACTGCAGTGGGGTGCCAGTCCCTTCTCCAGAGGGTCCTCCCAACCCAGGGATCGAACCCAGGGCTCCTGCACTGGCAGCGGCTTGTTCACCAGCTGGGCCACCAGGGAGCCCCTGAGGAAGGCCTGCCTCCACACGGAGTTCTCTCCAGTCGTAATGATGGTGGTTAATCGGCAGCAGCTTTGCAGTTTAAAGTGCACTTCGACCCACTTATCCTATGACCATCTCCTTCTCAGGAAGGAAGAGAATGAAGCTCAGGGGTGACCAAGTGCATGCCCTCAGGCAGCGCCAGGAGCTGACTATTTTTAGGAAAAAGAAAACCTGTGTCCTTGTAAGGGTAGGAGCTGGACTCCACCCCACACCCACACCCACTGTCACACCGCCACAGACACACCCTCCAGGAGCTCAAGCAAGGTTGAAAGTTAAACCAAACAGGTTTTAAAGTCTGTCCTAAAATGGAAATTGTGCGCTTGCTAGCCAAGTGATGCTCAGCCAAGGGCAGATTGTCTAGAGCTTGGAAGGAAACAAGAAGAGGGCGAGAGGCGTCCAGGAGCTGGGAAGCGGGTCCGAGGCAGTGAACTTGGAGGAACCGTATATTGCATCAGGCGGGGGTCCAGAGCTGTGGCTGGCTCCTGTGTCTCGGGCTGTTCGGGTGCAGGGAGAGGAGTCTCACTTTTGACAGGGATGTGGGGAGCTGGGGTGAGTTCCCCTGCCTTCCCTCTGCATTTCCTTCTTGGCAGTAATGCTTGTCACTGGACATAACTCAGTATGACCAAACCCCAACTCTGCAGGGATGCACTCAGGTTGCTCCTTGAGGAGAAAGAGCTCTCAGCTTCCAATCAGAGCTTTCACTGCTTGAGTCACAGCTTCCTGGCTTTGTCCCATCACAGACTGACAGGAAGTTGGCTGCGGAGGGCTGACCACCAGTCCCTGTGCGCCTCACTGGCCACGGGACAGGGCTCAACCGATGGAGGGACCGAAGCCCAGGGCTGTCAGACCAAGGGGTTGGCAGAGGTGGACGAGCAGGGGACGTGCCCCCTCTCTGGTCTGCAGATGAGTGAGCCAGGAAACTGCAAGGGGGCTGGGAGTTTCCCTACAACGTGGCGGTTGCTGCCTGGTTTTCCTCGGGTATCAGGACACGAAGCAGGAGTGGAGGGTCCAAGCACGCGGCATCAAGGACGGGCAGGCAGCCACGGGTCAGCCGCCTGGGAGGGGCCACCATGAGCAACTGGTGGTGCATGTGTGTGTCGCCTTGCAAGGAATTCTGTGCTCATCCTCCTGGCTTGATTTCACACTCCCCCAAAGGGGGCTAGGGTAATGGCAAGGAGACCCTGCAGGGTCCCTGTGGCCCTCCAGCCCAAGCTGTCAGCTGAGCATGAACCCTCCGTACTCATCCAAACACTCATTCCCCTGTCCACCCGCCCTTCATGCAGTAGACGCCAGGGCACCACTCGAGCCAAGGACAGGGCTACATTTGTGGGTTAACCTGGGTCCGTAACTTGGGCCAGTTGTTTGATCAAGAGGAGAGCCCCCACCCTCCCTGCNCCTCCGTACTCATCCAAACACTCATTCCCCTGTCCACCCGCCCTTCATGCAGTAGACGCCAGGGCACCACTCGAGCCAAGGACAGGGCTACATTTGTGGGTTAACCTGGGTCCGTAACTTGGGCCAGTTGTTTGATCAAGAGGAGAGCCCCCACCCTCCCTGCCATGGCCAGGTTCAAGCCCCGCTCAGGCAACTTGCATGCCCCAACCCCTGTGGGCATGCATGCATGCTAAGTTGATTCAGTCATGTCCAACTCTTTGTGACGCTATGGACTCTAGCCCACCAGGCTCCTCTATCCATGGGATTCTGCAGGCAAGAACACTGGAGTGGGTTGCCAAGTCCTCCTCCAGGGGATCTTCCCAACCCAGGAGTCAACCCCAAGGCTCTTACGTCTCCTGCACTGGCAGGTGGATTCTTTGCCACTGTTAGCACCTGGGAAGCCCCAACCCGCTGCCATCTCTCCCCAAATCTGCAATCACCAATAAAAAGGAGGGGAAGGGCTCTGTGAAACAGACCAGGCACAGAGCCTGACGCGGAGGCACTCACAAATAGGAAAATCAGAAAACAGTGGCAGAGGGGAGCAAACTAGGCTCCCAGCCCCCTGTGGACATTGAGACCCGCAGGCTCAGGACAGGCTTTGAACCTCGACGAGCCCCTTGCGTGGTGATTAAACATCTTTGTGACGCTATGGACTCTAGCCCACCAGGCTCCTCTATCCATGGGATTCTGCAGGCAAGAACACTGGAGTGGGTTGCCAAGTCCTCCTCCAGGGGATCTTCCCAACCCAGGAGTCAACCCCAAGGCTCTTACGTCTCCTGCACTGGCAGGTGGATTCTTTGCCACTGTTAGCACCTGGGAAGCCCCAACCCGCTGCCATCTCTCCCCAAATCTGCAATCACCAATAAAAAGGAGGGGAAGGGCTCTGTGAAACAGACCAGGCACAGAGCCTGACGCGGAGGCACTCACAAATAGGAAAATCAGAAAACAGTGGCAGAGGGGAGCAAACTAGGCTCCCAGCCCCCTGTGGACATTGAGACCCGCAGGCTCAGGACAGGCTTTGAACCTCGACGAGCCCCTTGCGTGGTGATTAAACTCACCTTCTGGAGTTACTATGGGATCAGATGGAAATGACTAGACTCAAGTGAAATGACGGGATTCAAGGCTGTACATCCCTAAAGTAATTTCAAGAGAAACCCAAGCAGAACGGGCAGAGGAAGGGCAGCCTCGGTCAGATGTGGGCCTTCTGTGAGGTCCCGGGGAGGCACGTGTCTTTGAGTCTGCAGGTGGGAGCCGGGGAGACCAGGTCTGACTTCACTGGGGCCAAAGTAAGACTGCCAAGCTGGGGCCGCTCCAGACCACATCCAGTGGCAGCATCCGGTGGCTATGACCGACCCTCCCCTCCGAGGGTCTCCAGGCGGGAGGAAGATGTTTCCAGGCAGGAGGAAGATGCCGATTCCCCATGGGCTCGTGCAGAGCTCCCTCCAACGGCATTGCCTGCGCCAGGGCGTCTTCCCGGCGCGTTCTTGGCAGGCCAGGCCGGCTCATCCTGCCGCATCTTACATGTGGGCCCCATTTGTGGGGGCGGCGGGGGGTGGGGCACCACGCTGGGGTGGCTGTGGGGACTGGGTTTAAACGTTTCCACCTGAGAATGCAAGGGAGTACCCCCCAAAGTGATGAAAGGGAGCAGAGAGTATGGGGCTGTGCTCACTGAGAGAAGGGGCTGGGGATGCTGGCAGGAGGCCAGGAGGATCCTCTGGAGGCAGCCACACAGGGCTGCGCCCGAGACCCCCAGTGAGAGGCTGGTGGCGGGGACAGCGGGGGACAGGGATGTCTGGGCACCAGGTGCCCCCCTCCATCACGGGTGCAAGCTGGCTCGCAGGGCGTCCTCTGTCGCTCCGGGTCCCCTCGGGGAGGAGGCCGGCCTGGGGGCGGCCGACAGACCCTCGGAGCCACCGGGTCCCTGTCCCGGCCGCCCCCACCTCCGTGGCTGCCCGCCCGTTGCTGTGTTCCGGGCAGCGAGCAGGCCCTGTGGTGGGCATGGAGCCCTGCCTGGAATGTGCCTGGGACCAGCACTTCCAGACAAGCCAGCCGAAACGTGAGAGGGCGGGCGGGCTGCCCCACACCAGGCGGTCAGGCGCCCACCAGCTTCAGCCCTCGGGTGCCCCCCGCAGCCCTCCCTGCCCCAGCCCCAGAGGCCCAGCGAGCGTTTGTCGCAGACCGGGGCCTGCCGCCCGACGGCTCATATTTGACACTAAACCAACAAGGGGCAGGAAGGAGCCAGACCCTCCCGGGTCTCACTGCAAGCGGCACCTGGGTTCAGGCCTCGCTCCACCAAGGCCACGACCTCCAGAAGCAAAGCGTCGTGCGCCCCAGCCGCGGAGCCGTGGCGGGGAGAGGCGTGGCTTCTCGGGGGCCCCGCTGCCCCCACCTCAGGGCCAGCCCTTCCTGCAGGGCCCTCCGCGCGCCTCTGCATTCCCTGCTTCTTCCGGGCAGAATGGGCCCACCAACCTTTTCCCATCAGCCCCTGTCCCTCTTCCCCAGTCCCATCAAAAACGCCACCGGGGTTCCAGCCCATCTGGGCTCAGAGACTAGTGGCACACCGGGGCCGGAAGATTT
This sequence comes from Oreotragus oreotragus, assembly GCA_006410675.1. Taxonomy (NCBI): domain Eukaryota; kingdom Metazoa; phylum Chordata; class Mammalia; order Artiodactyla; family Bovidae; genus Oreotragus; species Oreotragus oreotragus. The sequence goes on from SJYX01012343.1 coordinate 198,065, forward strand.
TGGTTTTCTCTCCTTTGGTGGCTAGGCCGTGGCCAAAGCTAGAACAAACGACCGAGATGCACTGGCCTGTCACTAAGGCTCACAAAGTGCTGGTCACCCCAGTGAGGGGGCCGCCAGCGGGTCCCCCGTTTACAGACAGGGTGCAGAGAAGAGAAGGGTCAGAAAAGGCCCCAGGAGGGCCTGAGGCAGGCAATAACCGGGGCGGGTGTGGGCGGGGGACCCAAGAGACTGCGTGACCAGGTGGGACACCGGGAGGGTCTGGGCTGACTCCGGCTGCTGGGGGGTTGGGGGGAGTTTATTTAAAGGAAAAATGAGTTTGGTTGGGGGGCCGACAATGTGGGGACATTTGCAGGCCTGGGGGGAGCTGTCACGCTGAGGACACGACGTGCTGGGCTGGGGTTCAAGGGATCCAGGCCCGGGACACCCAGGCTGGCCCTGCAGGCAGAGGGTCGGGTGGGGAGGGGGCCAGGTTCCCCTCCAGATGGCCCCACGAGGCCTGGGAACTGCTCCCGGACTTTGAGTTTGAAAGTCAAGGGGAGAGGGGTCGGGGAGGGGTTGGGACCCACCTTCAGCATCCCCCGCCACTCAGCCAGTCCAGGGCGGGGCAAGCAGGCTGGGACCCCCATGAGGAGTCAGCCTCGGGGGCTGCAGGCTCTGCTCCAGTGGGAGCGCTGCAGAGGAGCCCCTGGCAGAGGAGCCCCTGAGGAGCAGCCTGGGCACAGGGGAGCCTGGGAGGCCCCCAGCCCTGAGGAGTCTCCCAGAGGAAAGGCCCTGAACTGCCAATAACGGGTTTTCCCTTTTAAAAAGAAAATTTTAAAGTTTAAACAGGAAGAACTTCTACGAAGGGAAAGGGCTCTGCTCCCTCTCCAGGCACATAGTGTGGAGAAGCAGGAGGTTGTGGCGGGGGGAGAGGGTGCTGGATGCAGGAAGGGGAGGCTGGGGGGGGGGGGGGGTGTGGGAAGGGGAGGCGGGGGGGGGCCGGCGGGGGGGGGG